>CM052809.1:124530065-124550655 GCA_028533885.1 Nasua narica
AGTAAAGTTTTGGTAGATTTAAATGATAGGTTTATTTTATATATATTTAGTAATTTGAAAAGAAAAAAATAGACATGTGAGCCTACAGAATAGTGATAGACAATTCAGAAAGAATAACTATAAATAAGTCGGGGATATAATGTACAGTATGGTGGCTACAGGTTAAGATTGTCTTGCAAATCTGAAAGTTGCTAAGTGAGTAGATCTTAAAAGTTCTCACCACAAGAAAAATATATTTAACTATGTGAGGTGATTGATGTTAACTAGACTTTGATCACTACACGATACACACAAATATTAAATCATGTTGTATACCTGAAACTAATATGCTATATGTCACTTATATCACAATTAAAATACATACATATATATGTATCTATATATATCTATATAGATATCTATATATCTACTATATAGATACATATATCTATGTATCTATCTATATATAGAGAGAGAGAGAGAGTGTATGAGAGTGTCAGGATATAAAGAAAAACAAAATACATTCCATTTTGTCTTTGGTATACATGCCTGAGCCCGTATTAAAGGTGCCTAAGTTTGGCAATAGGAATAAAAAGCCATCAAATTGAGCATAGCTCTTGAGCCAGCAATTTTACTTTAGCAAAATCATTTAAAGAATTGTTGAACAGAAACATGCTTGCCTCCATTCTGGGACACCATGTTCTTTTTCTATCTTTTTTTGTTATTTTGGAAATAATCATATATAGATTCTTTTTACTCTTTTACTAACCTAATAAAAAGCAATAACTACACTTTCTGTGATCCAAAATTTCTCTGTTTTGTTTTTTGTTTTTGTTTTTGAACCAAAAGCTTGTAAGTAGTTTTTCTGCATGAAACCATGTAATCTTTTCAATACCGTAAAAGATTGATATCACCACACATTATAGAGATAAATTAACATGAGCCAAAAATTAAATAACTTGCCCAAGGTCATATAGCTAGCTAATCATTCATACGTAGATGACTTCTGAATCTGCACTTTTAAAATCATTGACACTTGTTTGAGGTCATAATACATTCTTTGCCATATAGGAATAAAAACAAACAAACAAACAAACCAAACCTAAGCTAGGCTATAATGTTGTTGTACATGAGGTTCACAGCCATATTCTACATAACAATGAATCACTGAAAACAAAATGTTGAACAATAGGTAACCATTTAACTTATAAATTCATATATATATCATATAAAAATATAATATATAATTAATATATATTATTTATATATAAATAATAAAATTGACATTATTAATTTGATATAATAAATTATATTAATTTTATATACATACAATTATATGATTGTTATAAATTATAATTATATAAATTATAGAAATCTGAAAATGGAATATTATATAGCAACTAAAGATAACAACTCAAAATATTTATTGATAGAAAATTATGATGTAAGTTTTTGAATATAAAAGAAAACCCTAGAAATAATTTGGGCAGGTATGATTCAAATTTTTCAACATAAATAAATAAATATATATATATATATATATATATACATGTATATATATTATATATATATATATAAGCACAGGCACAGCTCTATGGTGGCCTAAAAATGTTAATGGAAATATTTTTTCATAGAATACAAAAGGTGATTTAGCATTTTTTAATATTTTTCTTGCATTTTTTAATGTCCCTACCACAATACATTACTTGTAAAATGAAAACAAATAACACATATCTGTAGTCTTTATATCAAAACATGCCATAACTAATTCTTATGTAGATACTGTGGTTTTTTTTCCTTAAGATTTAATTTATTTGAGACAGAGAGAGAGGAATACAAGCAGGTTGAGGGGCAGAGGGAGAAGCAGACTCCCCACTGAGGGAGCCCGATGTAGGACCAGATCCTGGAACTCCAGGATCATGACCTGAACCAAAGGCAGAAGCTTAATGGACTGAGCCACCCAGGCACCCCTGTTTGTTGTTGTTGTTGTTGTTGTTAATTTGTTTTTGTTTGTTTGTTTCCAGTAAAGTTCAGGAACTCAGCAATAATGGATATTCTATTCTGTGTTTGTATTTCAAAAAGCAGGATAAAATCTAAGGAAACCTGTGTTGGGCACTTGGCACACACACAAGTAGAGTATTACTGTCTCCAAAACATTAAGAACAAGAATAAATTCAGAAGAAAGAACTTTACAGCATTCACAAATTACAAAATAGGGCATTTTTTTGTTTTGTTTTTTCAGATCACAAAAACAACAAAAATGCTAGGAATCTTGAGGCCACAGCTTTCTCTCCATAGCACACATTAAAGAATATATTAGACTAGATTAATTAATTAAAGAAAATAAAAAGAAAGTCAATAAAGAATACTAAAAATAATGTAAATAGCCCTCCATTATTCTAAACGAAGATGGCCCTGCTGTGTCACCACTGATGGAAAATGTCAACACGACGGACTCCTTAGTCTGCACTGAGTGCTATTTGCAGTACCCCATATGGCCATAGAATACATTAGTTTACTTTGTATTTGATTTTAGAGGAATAGAGTAATCATTTCACCTACATTTTGGAAAGCAAATCTATTAAAGTGAAAATAATACTTTCTGGTTTGCTAATAAGGTTTGGGGTTGCCATCCAAATGCTCTCCATTCAGCCCCAAAAACTATTGATCTGCTTCTCTTATCAGTCCCTTTAGATATAAACTCTCAGCCTAAAAATGAAAGTAAAGTGCAGGTAGGTAGGTAGCTTAGTCTAGGTTCCTAGCAGTTCTAAAACATGCCCCTGCCAATACTCCTGACATCACACACTTGAACTCTGTCTCTTCCCTGAGCTCACTGCACTCCACAAAGCTGCTTAGCATGCCATGTAACCATACTTTGCCCATTGGATTTACCAGTCAAGGTACAGCTACCACTAACCTTAAAATCTCAGTAAATTACCATGGGAGAGGTGTACTTCCATCTCACGGAGAGTCAGCCTCTGTATGGCTGGAAGGGGGTGGCGGGTAGATTCTATTCCAGTAAGTGATAGAATATATTGTTCTTTAAACAACTTTAATCTAGGAAAATATTCCAGGGATATTCCATAATTTAATTTAACTATGAAAGTGATGTTATTAGTTTGCCACAATTTATATTCATTCAGATTTACACTTAGCATCTCCACTTATGAGATCCATCTTACCTGTTGCTTTGGCTTTAAAATAATGGGCTTCGTATTAGATTATATATTAGTGCTTTGTCATTGATAAGGTTGATGTCCGGCACTCAAGTGATGTTAGACATAAAGTTTTGTATAATCAAAATGTCAATGCCATTCGATAGAATAAAAGGAGGATATTCTGTACTCCTGTTGCAGTAATGACTGTGATTTCCATTATATTTTGGTTATGATCTGAAATAGTGACTTGCGGTTAATAAAGAAATTTAAACTCTTTGAATTGATTTTAAAAATGTATTTATATCTCAGCATTCACCATGGCCTGTCCCTCCTGTTTCCCTAAGCTGGGGTTTTTTAGCTGCTTTTTGCCTGCTTAGCAAATAAGGATGAGTTGTAGAATGACAATAAATTCACATTCAAGGGTAAAAAAATCTTACTTTGGGGAAAAGGACCATCTATATCCATACAATATCTATTATCTCCCCCACCTCCCTGTGTTCTGAGTGAGTTCAAGTATCTAAGAGATCAGACTGCTCTAAAATTAAAAAGATAGCTCCGTCCCCCTAATTGTCAGGCAATTACTTTTACAAGTATTAATTTCTCAAGGTTCTGTGGCCAGACCATGCCGGCAAATGCTATTTCATTTGCTGGTTGTATAATCTTGTAGAAATTACTTATCCTCACTGGGTTTTAGTTATTATATCTGTAAAGTAAAAATAATACTATCTCTCTCAAAGTGCACAATGAGGTAGACAGTAGTTGATGCATATGAAGTATTAAAAATAATGCCTAGCATTAATAATTGCTTAATAAATTTTAGACCCTATAAAGTTAATGATTATTAGTAATAACACATTTATAATTTCAGTTATTTATGTTACTCAGCAGCCAATTAAGAAATCAATTGCAAAGTGTTCAACTCAATAGTCAATTCAAAAGCAAAAATATAAGGGCCAATAAAAAAATTCAAAACTTGGCTATATCTTATATGCAAAACACAGTAACATTGTTTTTACTATCTTTTTAAAACTTTTATTGTGGACAAAATGATTTTAAAATAGCATGAGAACCAAGAAAAGCTATTAGAGGGAGGGAGAAAAAACATACTTGAGTTGCACTGCATCTCTCAAAATCTGTGAGAAGTTCTGTTTCCATTTTTTGACTATTTTAAGTAATACTGCTATAAACATCGGAGTACATGTATCCCTTTGAATTAGTGTTATGGTATTATTTGGCTAAATACCCAGTAATGGAAGCCTCCCAAGTGTCCACTGATTGATGAATGGATAAACAAGATGTGGTGTACATACATATATATACAAGTATGAATATATAATGAAAAATTACTCAGCCATAAAAAAGAATGAAATTTTGCCATTTGCAACATCATGGGTGGAACTAAAGACTAAAAAGTATAATGCTAAGGGAAATAAGTCAGTCAGAGAAAGACAAAAACCATATAATTTCACTCATGTGGAATTCAAGAAACAAACAAGCAAAAGGAAAAAACATAGAAAGTCAAATCAAGAAACAGATTCTTAATTATAGAGAAAAAAGTAATGGTTACCAGTGGGGAGGGTGGTGGGGGATGCGTTAAATAGGCGATGGGGATTAAGGAGGGTACTTATCTATATGAGCATATGGTGTTGTGTGGAAGTGTTGAATCACCATATTGTAAACATAAAATTAATATAGCATTGTATGTTAACTAACATTGTATGTTAGCTAACTGGAATTAAAATAAAAATTTGAAAACAAAATCTGCGAGTAATATTTAAAATATTTAAAGAAAACTTATTGCATATATATGTATAATGTATAAATATATACATATATCCACATGTATACAGAGGCAAATATTAAATATAACATATGCAATTAATAATATATATTATATAAACAAAAGAATATAATATGTTATATAAAATATATACAATTGTATAATACATCTCTATATAGATCCATATGTTATGGATACATACATAGGTAACTGCTACTATTGGTTACTATTTTTATGTTGCTACTTTATTTTTTATTTTTTAAAAGATTTTATTTATTTATTTGACAGAGAGAGACATAGCAAGAGAGGGAACACAAGCAGGGGAAGCAGGAGAGGGAGAAGCAGGCTTCCTGCCGAGCAGGGAGCCCAATGCAGGGCTCGATCCCAGGACCCTGGGATCATGACCTGAGTTGAAGACAGACACTTAATGACTGAGCCACCCAGGTGCCCCAACATTGCAAGTTTATGACCACAGATAGAATTATGAAACTAGTATTACTGGCCAAAACCAATTCTCATAAGTTCAGCAATTGGAAGGAATAGAAAAATCCAGCTAGTTTATGCTTTTTCTAAAATTTTCCCTTATGTTTATTCAGTATAGAAGTTCACATTTTTGTCTCCTCTTGCCTATTTGTCAATTTTCAGATTTTTAATAGTTGTTCTTGCATTTTTTACTATTATAAAAAAAGATGTTCCTCTTGGTATATGATCCTTCTCATGTGCTACTGAATTCAGTTGCTAGTTTTTCATTGTGGATTTTTGCATCCATGTATCAATGACCTAGGTGTGTAATTTTCTTTTCTTGTATTGTCTGTATAATATTGATGTCAGGTTGATGCTCGTTTCATAACAAAAGTTTGGAATGCAAAGGTGATTCGCCATATGCAAATCAATCAATATGGTACACTACTTTAATAAGAGAAAAGATAAAAAATGATATTTTCAATTCATGCAGAAAAAGCATTTGACACATTTATATTTAATTACCATTACTGTTATACTTCTATTTACATAGCATATTGACATCGTAAATGTCAATATCACCAGACATATTGCACTAGTTTGTGGTTTCATCTATCTTCCAAGTGTTTCATGGGCTGAGTATGTGATCAGAATATCATTCTATCGTTTAAGTCCTCTTTATTTTCCTCCATAAATATTCTTAATTTTTAAAAAAATCTAACCTTAAACTCTCCTAATCAATGTACTATAAATGATGAAACTAGAAACTGTAGAAACTAGAAGACCTGTGTTTCGATCTTGGTTATTTGTTTTACTATGTGTATAAATTCTGAAATTCTACTTCCTTTAACTTTCCTTTATTCAGTGATTATAGACTATCTACTAGATTATAGACTATCTACTAGATCTACTCGACTATTATAGGCTATCTGCTGACTGTTCAGAAGTGAACAAAAGATGGATCATATCTTCACTTAAGGAATTTAGGATGTAGTGATGAATCCAGATCTTAATACACAGATAATGAAAACATTCTAATTTGGAAAGTTCTATAAAAAAAACATGAGAAGTTGCTACGAGGGGAGAGAAAAAGCAAGTAAAGCAGCAATAGATAAGACTGGGAATGCATCCAGAGGCCAGACCATGCCGGTCAGTCTGTGTTGTGGATTTGGAATTTAATCTAAATGCACTTGGAAACGGCAGGATTTTACACTCTAGAATGATGGGACCAGATTTCTGTTTATAAAGAATCAGTCTGACTGCCAGATAAAGAAGCACTTAGATGGTGCATAGAGGAGCTGTGGGATATCATTTACGAAGCTACTGCGTTATTGGAGGTAAGAGATTATGATAAAGTAAAGCAGAGTGGAGTGGGCTGAAATGATGAGCCCAGACTGATGGCAGGTGCATTTTATTTATTTTTTTAAGATTTTATTTATTTATTTGAGAGACAGAGAAAGTGAGAGAGAGCATGAGAGGAGAGAAGGTCAGAGGAAGAAGCAGACTCCCCATGGAGCCGGGAGCCGGATGCGGGACTTGATCCCCGAACTCAAGGATCATGACCTGAGCCGAAGGCAGTCGCTCAACCAACTGAGCCACCCAGGGGCCCCGGCAGGTGCATTTTAGATGAGGCGCTGACAACCACTCACCACAGACTGTGTTTAGGGACAGGTGAGTGTGAAAGAGGTGTTGAGAGTGATTCTCAGGTGTGTTGCATGAACACCTGAGTAAGGCGGAGGTGTAATTACCAAAAGGAGCAGTCTGTGGGGGAACCAGGCAGGGACAGGCTGATGCGAGGAGAGAGACTTAGGGTTTCGTTCTGTATAGGTCAATTTTGAAGTGGCAGCAAAGTCCTCAAACCTATATATTAAATTTATATTACCTAGAGGCGAGTGATACTCAGAAGGAGGGTTTAGTTAGAAACATAAATCTCTGAGTCATCACTATACAAATCATGTATAAAGTCAGTTTCCTCACTTGAAAATGCAGTTGTCACTCTGTGTGGTAGTAAACATTTACTTATTTACACACCCACACACATACACAGACACAGTAAACACCCACCGGCCAACTCGTATTTAGTAGGCGCAGAAAGAAAAAAAAATTCATTTAAAGGTGTATGTTTTGTTCTTTATATTCAAAATAAGAAATGGATCACATATATAATACTTCTATTATGTGAAAATGTATTAACTTTCTGGAATTATCTTCCCTTTAACAGCTGCCCCATTACCTGTAACTGGATAAACCAGACGCTCATGCTCACTAAGTAGAAAGTTAACTTCCAGCAGTATCAGTCAATCCTGTAGCCGCACATGACAGAATTTCTGTTTCACAGGAACAAAAACACAGTTCCAATCCCAATTGGCTTTCAGTTACAGAATTTTGAAAGTAATTATCTGACACAGCAGAAGCCAAACAGTACTCTATTTTTATTTTCCATTTCAGACTCCGAATGTGAATCAGATTCTCACAAGAAATGTGACAGAAACAGGAGGCAAAGAAATAGATTTCCTTACTCATTCATTTACACTAGCTCAGGCAGAGTCGATACTCTGAGAAATTCAGCAAGATATTTCCCACTTCCCCACAGCTCTTGTTCCATTTTCACTCCATTTTGTGGTGTTCCACCATGGACTGCTTTTGGATGAATATTAAGGAATTTTACATTTGTACACACACACATTTTTTAACCACATATGACAGGTGAATAGTCTATGTCGGGCATTATTGAGTTTCTGAATTTTGGCTAACTAGAACTAAATAAGTTTTCTGTGATAGAGTTTTTTTTTTTTTTTAGAAGTATTGTTAGTACAGAAACCAAGGTGAATCACAACTGCATGAAATAGTACAATTTTGTTAAATATCTATAAGAAGGAGGACAACAGAAGTTAGACTACACACTTACAGGTGACATATAAATGACTAATGTGAACAAATAGTTTTGCTCTGTAGATGAGAGTCAACTATAATAAAAGCTTTACTTCTACTTTAACAAAAGGAAAGATCATTTAGACATCTACGCATAGAGGAACTTGTGAATTTCAGATGACAAGCATTGTACATTATTTCACTGCTATTTTAATGACCTTATAGTAAGGCATTCAGAACCAGACAGCATTGGACCATCCTAAAGTCTGGCTCTGGGTAATCAATAAGTGAAAATTACCATACTTCTATAACTATTACAACTGTTCCATTTACTATGGAAGAAAATTCTATGATTCCATAATTCTTCACCTACCTTCTACTCATAATTCTTCACCTACTTTCACCTATCTTCTACTCTATTTTTCATCTACCTTCTACTCATTTTTTTCTAAAAACAAAGTATATACCTTGGAGAAAGTAGTCAGTTTTCAGATAATGATCTGGGCGGTTATTTGTGGTAAATGATTCCATTTGTTACCTACCTTAAGCCTAGGACCAAAATAGTTACTGATTATTAATACCTTACTAACTTTAAAATAAGTAGTATAAGTGAACTATTAAATTTTATATAGCTGGCTATAATCTGTTAAGGGGTATTTTAAGTCATTTTACAATATTTTTGGTACTATATCAAGAACAAGTATTGATTGCCCTTAAAATTCATCAGCAAAGTTCACTCCCTTTTATTTTGAGAAACCAAGTTTGAAGTAGTCATAAACCAGGACCATCTGGGGTAAAACAAAAGTGTGATTCACTTAGAAGAATTCTACAGTAAAATCATTTTGGCTGTCTTTTATTCCAGTGCATTCATCATGGCTTCTGTTGGTGTTAGAGGGCAATAAAACATTTTTAAGAGACATTTAAGTTTATATGGACAAGAGAACACATACGATTTGTCTGCAGTGCAGTCTTAGAAAAGAGAGAGTAAAACAAATGAAAAACAGTGTCTTAGGGCACCTCGGTGGCTCAGTTGGTTATGTGTCTGCCTTCTACTCAGGTCATAATCTCAGGGTCCTGGGATCTGGCTGTATTAGGCTTCCCACTCAGCGGAGAGCCTGCTTCTCCCCCTCTCTCTGCTGCTCCCCTTGCTTATTCTCTCTCTCGCTCTATCAAATAAATTAAAAAAAGGTGTCTGCCTTAGGCTCAGGTCATGTTCCCAGGGTTCTGGGATCCAGCCTGACCTCTGGCTCCCTGCTCAGCAGCGAGCTCCTGCTTCTCCCTCTCCCACTCTCCCTGCTTGTGTTCCCTCTCTCACTATGTCTTTCTCTGTCAAAAAAATAAATAAAATCTAAAATTAATTAATTAATTAAAAAAACCAGGGTCTCAGTACTGCATTCTTTTTTTTTTTTAAAGATTTTATTCATTTTTTGACAGAGCGAGAGATCACAAGTAGGCAGAGAGGCAGGCAGAGAGAGAGAGAGGGGGGAAGCAGGCTTCCCGCTGAGCAGAGAGCCCGACACGGGGCTCGATCCCAGGACCCCGAGATCATGACCTGAGCTGAAGGCAGAGGATTTAACCCAGTGAGCCACCCAGGCGCCCCTCAGGACTGCATTCTTAAGAGTCAGGTGAGAGTCTGTGAGAGAGGGAGGGAAGGGTATTTGAAAATCCAACTCCAGCTTGAATATATTCCAGAAAAATGTAAAGCTCCACTGCAATACATTTTGGAGAAAAGAACTAGGGAAACCTCTATACACATGCAAAACAATCACCTAAATAGGAAATAAATTTTATATTAAAATAAACCCTATTTTAAATAAGTTCTGGGATAAGTTCCTGCCCTGGAAAAGTGGCAGAGCACCTAGGTGGCTCAGTGGATTAAAGCCTCTGCCTTCAGCTCAGGTCATGATCTCAGGGTCCTGGGATCGTGCCCCACATTGGGCTCTCCGCTCAGCAGGGAGCCTACTTCCCCCTTCTCTCTCTGCCTGCCTCTCTGCCAACTTGTGATCTCTTTCTCTCTGTCAAATAAATAAATAAAATCTTAAAAAAAAAAACCTGGAAAAGTGGCCCAGGTTAAAATATTTATCTTCTTGGGAAATCATTTTAATATTTATGCATAAACCAATCAAATATTTTATCTCAAAATCCAAATGGAATTATCAAGTACTATAAGTAGCATTATATCATGAAATAGGATTAATTCCTGCTAGATCTAACAACACATATTAATGGCATACGCATACATGAAATATACTGGCAGGACACCCCCCTTCCCCCCCTCACACACACACATACACACACACACACACACACACACACACACACACAAGATAAATTGATAAATAAGGTGTTCACCTTGATAAATAAGGTAATTCAATGTATGAAATATATGCTAGACTTCTGGTACACAAAAAAGTGCAGACTCAATTTTCCCCTATTCCTGTCTCATAAGCACAATTATAAATCCTGGAAAGGACAAAGGGGCAATCATCAGTGAATACTAAAAGGTGGTAAGAAGAGTAAGGCTCTCTGTGATCCTGGGTCTGAAGGAAGAAGACAGCAGTAGGGTGTCTTACATCTTCCAGCTCCACAGAAGAATGCCACCCAGAACTATTTTTTTCTGACATCTAACCCTGATAACAGAAGGCACCTGAGGAGGCTGATTTCTCCCCTGAATCAAGCAGAGGTCCTTCTGATAATATCAGATAAGCAGATAACCCTGACAAGGGGGATTGTTGGGAGCCCCACTGAGCAGCTAATGGGAGCTCTGCTTCTTCACACGATGTAAGACTTTTCCACTGAGATCTACTGAGACAGGTGAGCAGTGATGCTGGAGAGACCCAATAACCTCTTGTCTAGTCCATGAAGCTTCTGTGACTTAATGGTCTTTAGATGCTCCATCCCTGTTCAAGGACACTAGGGAAGACAGAGGTCACCAACAGGAGCATTTTGCCACACCATTCCCCCACCAAGAAACACTTAGCAGAGAGCCTTAGGGAAAACTCATTTTGCCCTCATAGGCAGTGCCATCTAGGATGAAAAGGGACCCTGGTGACTCCACATTAACAAACAGACCAATAGAATACCACAAAGGCACTGAACATTTACTATCCACTTGAACTAGGGGCCATAAAAGTAGGTTAAGCCCTACTTGCTAAATCTAAACTGGGTGATGGTCTGTTAAAACAGAACATTAAAGTAGGACTCGACAGCTCCTGTAATAATAAGGAAAAAATGCCCAGAATATAATAGAAACTAACCCACTACACAAAGAACCAAGAAAATCACAACTTGAACGATCAATGACAATCAATTGATAACAACACCAAGATGAACTGAGAGTTGGAAATATTTGACAAGAATTTTAAAGTAGCATTTGTGAAAATGCTTTAGTAATAAAGCATTTATTAAATTAAAAACTATCTTGAAACAAGTGAGAAAGATAGATAATCTCAGAAAAGGGGTTAAAAAAAAGTAACCAAAGAAAATTATAGAATCAAAAAATACAATACTAGGAAAAATGCTAGATTGGCTTAATAGTAGGGTGGAGAAAGCAGAGGATAGAGTCAGTTACCTTGAGGGCAGAATAATAAAATTCACCCAATGTAATCTGCCATATCAATCAGTTAAAGAAGAAAAAAAGCATCGTTATCTCAATTGATGAAGAAAAATATCTGGGAAGCTCCAAAGTCTACTCATGATAACAACTCTCAGCAAGTTAAAAGTAGAGAGGGATTAACTAACTTTGATGAAGACCTTCAATAATAAACCTACAAGTGTCATCATACCTAATAGTAAAGAGTTGAATTTTTTTCCCATAAGATTAGAAACATGGTAAAATGTCATCTCTCACCACTCTTTTTTTTTTTTTTTAAGATTGTATTTATTTATCTGTCAGAGAGAGAGCACACGCAAGTAGAGGGAGTGGCAGGCAGAGGGAGAAGCAGGCTCCTCTCTGAGCAAGGAGCCCAATGTGGGACTTGATCCCAAGACCCTGGGATCAAGATCTGAGACAAAGGCAGATGCTTAGCCAACTGAACCACCCTAACATCATGATCTCTCACCATTCTTATTCAACCTAGTACTGTAAGTCCTAGCCAGTATGGCAAGAAGGCAAACAAAGAAAATAAAAATGTATACAGGTTACAGGGTAGAGTTAAAATTCTCCTATTTGTAGAGAACATCATTATCAAGGCAGAAAAACCTACAAAATAAATGCAAAAATTAAAAATTCCTAGAACTAGTAAGTGGGTTCAACAAGTTTGCAGGATAAGAGATGAATAAACATAAATCAATAGTAACAATGAATAAGCAGAAACTAAAATTAAAACACAACCAACACTTTTTACAATCACCCTAAAGGAAGTCATAAACTTAAAAATGTTATAGTAATAAAACATGCACAGGATGTTTTATGCAATGCATGCTGAAAACTGTAAAATGTTGATGAAAGAAATCAAAGAATAAAGATATGATGTTCATATCATGAATTGGAAGACTCAAACAGTAAAATGTCAATTCTCCTAAAACTTATCTATCACTTTAATGCAATGCCTATCAGAATTCCAGCAATATACTTTATAGATATAAACAAGTTTATTCTAAAATTTCTATTGGAAGACAGAGTTCCTAAGTTAGTTAAACTAAACTATAGATTAATGGAATACAATAGATGACCCAGAAATAGACTCATACAAGTATGCTCAACTGAATTTTAACAAAGGTGCAAAACCAACTAAGAGGAGGAAGGATAGCCTTTTTGAGAAATTCTATACAAAAGTTATCTCAAACTGCACTGTAGACATAAATGTTAAACCTAAAAGTATGAAACTTTGCAGGGGGAGAGAAAATCTTAGCACCTAATACTAGAAGAGGATTTCTTACATTTGACATGAAGAGAATGATGCATAAAAGGAAATTTTAAGTAAGTAGTTGAATCTTACTGAAATTAAAAAGTTTTTCTCCATGAAAGCCTATGTAAAGAGAATTACAAGATAATGTAATTGCTCCCTAGAGACTTGGAGCATTTGCAAACTATATATCCAACAAATGTGGGCAAAAAAATGCTTATCAGGAGACTTGGGGAAATTTGAATAAAACTGGTGGATTGTATTAGGGTCAATAACCTGGTTGTGATAATATACTGTAGCTTTGCAAAATATCACTATTGGGAGATACTGGGCAGATTTTATGTCTCTCTGTATTATTTCTTACAAATATATGTAAAGTTATAATTATCTCAACAAAATTTTTAATTAAAAGAGTATACCTTGTTAAAAAAAAGAAAATCAATGATGAATTCTCAGAATTCAAAAATACTCAGAGTTGATAATTTGTTGTTAACTGGGATGGGGTATGGGACGGGAACAAAATGATCCTCTGCTTACTAGCACGAATAAATAAAATTTATTTCTTCACTTTAAGGCATATCTTAAAGCCAGTTCAGAAATATCTCGAGATTTTATTTGTCCCATGTTTTTATCAGAATTTAGTATATACTATATTAATTTCCACTCATTCCAAAACTAATGGATATATTTTAGTGTATTTTATTTTATTTTTTTTAAAGATTTTATTTATTTATTTATTAGGAAAGAGAGAGAGAGTGAGAGAGAGCATGAGAAGGGAGAAGGTCAGAGCGAGAAGCGGACTCCCCATGGAGCTAGGAGCCCGATGTGGGACTCGATCCCAGGACTCCGGGATCATGACCTGAGCCGAAGGCAGTCGCTCAACCAACTGCGCCACCCAGGGGCCCTATTTTAGTGTATTTTAAAGCTATACTTTTCTTCTAATCTTTAATTACAGATGTTGATTAAATTCTGTAATTTGGATGTTTGAATGCACTACAAAGCATATATAACATAAAACATCTTAAGGAATTATGAAAAAAGAATATAGAATAATTACATAGCGTATGTAAATACAACTATTTATGGATGTGAAAATGTATGAAAACACCTTCATTGCTTCATTACTATGCCAGGGGACTTTTTTTCTATTGTCTAAAATCTAACAAAATAGAAAACAATGTAGTCAACATGTTAGTTACAATTGGTGACTATGTAGTCGGTTCTGATAAAAATGCTAATACCAGATAGTATTGTATACCATATAGTATAGTATAATATACTATTTCACATGTTTGTATAGCGCCAATATTAACACATGTAAAGTTTGTAAACTGTCTCTAATTTTCAAGAAACATTATAATTCCCATTTTCCCTTATGTGAAGTTCCCTTAAGTCTTTATATCCAACATGGTAGTTTGAACACAAACTTTTTTTCTTCTCCTGAAGGCTCATTAAACTATAAAAAATATTTAAAAGATTTAAACACTAAGCAAAGAAGTTTCTAAGGTTTTTCTCTAAACACAAAAGACATTTCATAGGTTCTCAGGATAAATTTGAAATAAAATAATGATGACTGACATATAAGGATGAGGGAAACTATATTTTTAAAAATGTCTAGAAAGACTCTGTATACCTGTCTTACATATTTCCTGAAAAGCTTAGGAGACAAAAATGCCAAGTATAATAGAGGGTGGGGGTGAAATATTCTATATCATAAAGGTTAATGGAAAAATTATAGAAAGGGTACTTGATGTCTCCATGCAGAATACTCAACAGCCACTCATAAATCTCTCCCAACAATAGTGAATATTCTTAGAAAATGGAAAGTAAATATTTTTAAGAAAAATGTAAATTGCAATGTCTTAGAGAACTAACCTGGGAAGCTAGTGATAAAAGGAGCCCAAATCTGTCATCTCTTTCAATGTCTTCTAAAGCCAATTGTAGGATTTTCTATATCCTAATCCTAAAAAATGGGAAATAATGGTAACCTAATGATAGGTTAACAACAGGAGAAATAAACATATCAGTTTTTGTATATGTTAAAAAGATAACCAAAGTAAAAATTTTTAAATCAATGATAAGATAATGGGGGGAGAAGGAAGAAAGAGATAGTATCAGTAAACCAGTAAATCTTCATATAACACAGCAGGCAATTAAAGTCTAGTCATGTTAAAATAAAAAAAAACTGGGTGCCTGGGTGGCTCAGTTGGTTGAGCAACTGCCTTCGGCTCAGGTCATGATCCTGGAGTCCTGGAATCAAGTCCCACATCGGGCTCCCAGCTCCATGGGGAGTCTGCTTCTCCCTCTGACCTTCTCCCCTCTCATGCTCTCTCTCTCTTTGTCTCTATCTTAAATAAATAAATAAAATCTTTAAAAAAATAAATAAATAAAAATTAAAAAACCTAAAATATTGCAGATTGGTTTTTATCTGTAAAGAATGGCTGTGAGCCGGGAATGGTAAGGAAAGAAATATCAATTTTGTTAAAACTGCTTGTGTACTACTTGCCATTTCTCCTTAGGTGCATGTACTATATCAATAAAAATGAAAATCAACATAATAAAATAATAAAGGTGACATGAAAATATCTACATGGAGAAAAATGCTTGATCTCATTTAATCACATGTTTTTCAAAGAGGAAAAATAATTTCATTTAGATGTTCTAGCATTATTCAAAACTATTCGAGACATGGAACAAATATACTATCTTACGATAACCATCACTTTACAGATGTCAGTTAGTAAATCAAAGGAATAATTTCCAACACTATTAAAGATTCTTGTCATTTTGTTCAAGGTATCCTTGTGTATCATTGAGTAAACTGAGCCTAAAAACCAGTGATTGTGAACGATAAAAAATTTAGGATCATTTTGGTAGCTTTAAAATATACTCATATCAAGTTCTATTTTTCAGACTCCTTGACTTAATTAACCTGATGTGCAGTCTAGGCTTGAAGATTTTTTAAAGTGTCCACCTGATTCTAATATCCAAAGTTGAAAACTACAATTATGTACCTTGCTACTATTTGTGCCTAGTAATATACACCAGAACAAAGCTTTGTTTTGAATGCAGGGCTTAAATGTAGCATATACTTATCTCCTTGTTATTTTCAACATTTCTTACAGACACTAAGTAGAATGCAGCTGCAAAGCATAGAATAGAAATTATTTAGATGCAAATTAACAGCTCTTCAGAAAGTCTTTAGTTTTCCATAGCTGCAGTACACATTGGCACTCCTCCCCCCAGAAACATAAATATTTACTTAATGTTGCTTGTGTAGATAATTGATACGTAATTAGATATTATTTTACTCTTCTTCGTCTCAATGTTTATGAAAATAGTGATAAAACCGAAAACTCCTCATGGTCAATTTAATTCAATGGAACAATAATAACAAGGTTCAAAGAACAAAAATAACAATGGCAACTCTAGAAGGAGGAAAAAAAACAGCATAAACTCGTAACATAAGTCATATATAAGAAAGGAGAGTAATTCCAAGTAAAATATATATAGGTCTCTCTTTCAGCATTTCCTTTCTGCTTAGAGTCCCCTTATTTTAATTAAAAGTAGTTTATATTACCTTGAGTACTATGGATGTGTTTAATTCTTTCCATAATTTTGATATAAGAACACAAAGAATGCATGCATGCGAAGCCGCTAATGAACTGAACAAGCAATTACCAAGCAGACAAGATGTTCCAGAACGAGTTTATGAACCATTACTTTTAGCGTGTATATAGTCATATATATAATAAAATTTCTTCAAAAAAAGTCAGTGGACATCATCAAAATGAGTTCAAAAAAAGGATAGTGAACCCTATTCTGAGATTTTTTTTAATAAGATGAATTATATTTATCTTGAAGACACAATGCACAAAATAACGAAGTAAAACAAAAGTCAAATACATTAAATTTTCCTATACAGTTGGGAATTATATTAAACTATATGCTGGGCATGAGGAAGCAAGTGTGTGTGCGACTCCCTTCTTATTTCTGAAGAATCGACACCCGATTGTGAGATTTTGGTAGAAGAGAGAATCCTGGTTCAATTGTGGAAACTGTTGGAGTCAGACTGTCTCTCTCTACTTGGTGCAGTCAGACTACTGTACTGGCACATGACCTAGACTGGGCTAACATCTACTCTTATCTGGAGCTTTAAAACTTCACCAACTGACAAAAAGGCCAAAGGGCAGATCAGATGTTATTTGTGACTGTGTTATCAAGAAGACAGACAGGGCTCCTAGGTGCGTCAGCTGGTTAAGCATCTGCCCTGGGCTCATGTCACGATCCCTTGGTCCTGGGATGGAGTCCTGCATCATGCTCCCTGCTCAGGGGGGAGACTGTTTCTCCCTACGTCCCTCACCCCATTCCATGCTCTCTCTCTCTCTCATGCTTTCTCTCAAATAAGTAAATAAAATCTTAAAAAAAAAAAAAAAAAGAAAACAGAGACAATAGCAATGCAAATCTAGTGGTAGAAATAGCATCAATGGCAGGGTTTGACTTAGTTGTTTCTGGGCATCAGCTTGGCTGCATTTACAACCACTAAGTCTCTGTTGGTTCTTGCTTTACTTCAACACTGACTCCCTGGCCTTCCGGCCAATTTTTGTGATCTATTCAATATCCATCTGGAAAGTTACTTTTATCTTTAAGTTACTGTGCCTGAGTAAGATTCTGTTGCAGTCAAGATGGTAATTTACTAAATCATGCCTCTGAGTGCAAGCACTCACCTGCAACCACATACAAACAAATCAATTGAATGGTAACAATGTATGCTACTTGAAACCAAGAAAAAGAAAATCAGGTTTGACCTTTCTAGTCTTCATAACTTTTTTACACATTAGAGTCAGGCTATTAGATCCATTGTTTTTAATTTTCATTCTCTATGCCTGTAATTATGTGACTTTCATAGATTCATACTTTTGTATGTATATTATTTATGAGGTTAGGTTTCCTTTCTGATTAGTCTAAACCTGTACTATTCAATATTGTAGCCAATAGCTACAAGTAGCTATTTAAATTTAAATTAATAAAATGTAAACATTCAGTCCCCTAATTGCACTAGCCACATTTATTTCTTTTTAAGATTCATTTATTTGAGAGAGAGAGAGAGAGAGAGAGAGAGAGAGAGCTTGCACACACAAGTTGGGGAAGGGGCCCAGGGACAGGAAGAATCCTGAAGCAAACTCCCTACTGAGTGCAGGCCCCACACTGGGCTTGATTCCAGATCCCTGAGATCATGACCTGAGTCATAATCAAGAATCCACTGCTTAACCAACTGAGCCACCCAGGTATCCCTGCACTAGCCATATTTGAACTGTTTGATAGCCAATGTGGCTAGTAGCTACCATAATGGATAGTACAGATATAAAACCTGATCAAAATTGCAGACGTTCTATTGAACAGCATTTGTATGAACACAGGATAATTTAACTTATTTATTTATTTATTTTTAAAAAGATCTTATTTATTCATTTGACAGAGAGCACAAGCAGTGGGAGCAGAAGAGGGAGAGGAAGGAAAAGTTTCCCTGCTGAAGCAGGGCTCAATCCCAGGACCCCAGAATAATGACTGGAGCAGAAAGCAGACAACCAACTGAGCCACCCAAGTGCCCCTAATTCAACTTTTTTTTTTTTTGAAGATTTTATTTATTTATTTGACAGAGAGAGAGAGTGAGAGGGAACAGAAGCAGAGGAAGTGGGAGAGGGAGAAGCAGTCTTCCCGCTGAGCAGGGAGCCCAATGCAGGGCTGGCTCCCAGGATCCTGGGATCATGACCTGAGCCAAAGGCAGCCGCTTAATGACTGAGCTACTCAGGCATCCCCCTAATTCAACCTTTTTAATGGTTAAATCAGAAATTCAGACTTAAGTTATTTGGCAGAGGTTGACTGTCATTAGTCCAGCATGGTCCTTGAACAACAGTCCAATAAAGCTCAAAGAAAGGATATGTATTTTCCCATAAAACGAATTGAACTTATTTTATATTTTTATATTTTATTTTGTTTTTGTTTGTTAATCAGTGTAGATTTTTTTTCAACCAAAGGACTCTGATTGCTATAGAAACTTGTTCCTAGAAATGGGAGGCTTTAAAAGATAGACCCTAAAACTTGAATTGAAAAATATTTGGGCACTTAAAATCTCTATCTAGCTGCAAGAAAGGAAATCCTTTTTATAACAGAGCAAAGAAACTGAACTGTTGCCTGCAAATCTTGAGTCTTGGACTTCACATACTTTATGAGTTTGCAGCTTTAGGCAATTGGTTAGAATCCTAATCACATCCTTTGTATTTCTGATTCTGCCTGTGCCTGAAGCCAGTTCTGCTGTTCAGATATGCAAACTAGTAAATTCCTTCCCATTGTTAAACTAGTTTCACGTGGTTTCCTTCAACAACCAGGGGGGAATTACTGACCAATACAAACCTTGTGTCAATCACTAAAGCAGATTCGATGAGTTCAGAATTGGTAGCAAGCTAAAGAATATGTAAATTTTTACCTGCTCTAGACAACTAATGGCTAGAGGACATCTGATAAAGAGCTGAAAGACAGGAATAGGTACTACAAGTAAAGCAAGTAAATAATCCATAAATCCACATTAAATTATAAACTTCCTCTATGGCTGCTCAATCCTCTGCGGTATGGGTCAGCCCTCTATGCACAACTAAAGCTATTAAGGTAAAAATAATCTCACAGGTTAAAAAAGTAAAAAATGCAGTTTATTTTTTTCTCAGTTTAAAAAAATGTTTTACAGTTCTTTTTTTTTTCATTTTTGTTGGTTTTTTTTTTTAAGATTTATTTATTTTAGAGAGAATGAGAAAAGGGGGAGGGGGAGAGGGAAAGACAGAATCCTTGAGCAGACTTCCCGTTGAGTGTGGGGCTCAATCTCAGGACCCTGAGATCAGGACCTGAGCCAAAATCAAGAGTCGGATGCTTATCCGACTGAGCCACCCAGGTGGTTGTTTCTGAAACTGATTCCTTGAGGTGTAATGGACATACAAAAAGATGTACATATTTGATGTATACAACTTGCTGAGTCTGGGGATAAGTATATATCTGTAAAACCATCACCACCATCCAGTCACCACGAAAAGTTTCCACCTGCCCTCTTTAGTAGTAGTCGTGGTGGTAGTGGTGGTGGTAAGAACACTTAAGATGAAATCTACCCTCCTAACACATTTTTAAGTAGATAACACAGGGTTATTTTATCCTCACTCAAGCATCAGAATTCATTGTCCACTTCCTCCTCCTTGAGACATTCTCCTTCCTTATATACTGTGATTCTACTTCAGCCCTGTAGTTTCTGCCTGCTCTGCAGAATTTCATTTTCAAACTTTTTATACAGACCTAGTTTTTTCTTTCCTCTTAAAACTTCATATTTCCCAGAATTCCATTCTGATCCCACAGTCCATATAATTATCCCTAAATCTCTAGGCCTGGCTTTATTTTTATTTTTTTAAAGATTTTATTTATTTATTTGCCAGAGAAAGAGAGAGAGAGAGAGA
>CM052809.1:124551155-124569978 GCA_028533885.1 Nasua narica
TATATATATATATATATATATATATATATATATATATATATATAATGGAATACTATGCAGCCATCAAGAGAAACGAAATTTTGCTATTTGCAACGACGTGGATGGAACTAGAGGGTATTATACTAATTGAAATAAGTCAGTCAGAGAAATACAATTATCACATGATCGCTCTGATATGAAGAATTTGAGAGGCAGGGCAGGGGTTAAGGGGAGGTGGGGAAGAGAAATGAAACAAGATGGGATGGGGAAGGAGACAAACCATAAGAGACTCCTAAACTCACGAAACAAACTAAAGGTTGCTGGGAGGTGGGGGGAGGGCAGGGATATGGACATTGGGGAGGGTATGTGCTATGGCAAATGCTGTGAAATGTGTAAGCCTGATGATTCACAGACATTTCCCCTGGGGCAAATAACACATTATATGTTAATAAAAAATTAAATAAATAAATAAATAAATAAATAAATGAAAATTTGCATCCATATTTCCTATGTATCAAGCATTGTCTTGAAATAAATCAGATCCCTTGTCCTCAATAAGTTTTTAGTGCAGTGAGCAAGAAAGAGCAACAGAACCACAGAGTAGGGACAGTTCTGACAGAAGCATAAGTTGAAACTAATTTTCCCTTGTTGGGAAGTTTTTCCAGAGGAAAGGACAATAAGTCTCAAGCTATACTCCTGTTTCTCCATTTCTATAAAAGGATAAAAGTTAAACACTTGTTAAAATTTAACTCTCATCAAACTTTTTCTTTATTCATGTTGTGCTCTCGATTTAATTCTCTCAACATAAATTGTTCTAAGGTTACCAAACACCACCTAGTGATAACTAACTTTCTTTCTTTCTTTCTTTCTTTCTTTCTTTCTTTCTTTCTTTCTTTCTTTCTTTCTTTCTTCTTTCTTTCAGAGAAAGCTAATTAAAATAATAATTAATAATAATAATAATAATAAAGCTACCTCAGCACAAGGGGGCAGAATGTGAAACTTTCAAATATTGGGTCCTAACTTTGGAAATGCAAGACATGGCAATACTGAAGCTTTTTCAATGGAGAGAAACTGTGGATTGAAACTTATTGAGGATACAATGCAAAGTATAAGTTTTCTTGCTAAGTTTTCCTGTGATGTATGGGGCTACTCAACCCAGAATTGAGCACACACAACTCTGCAGGTTGAAATAAAAATTCTGTGGTCTGCTATTGTGCACAATTTTTCCTCCCAGTTAAGCTTTTCAGAATGAAATGCTATTCTAAAATGTTTGAATCATAAAGACCAATTTACCCAGCTGTAAGTCTGAACTCATTCTTTACTTTCTCTTGTGTTTCTTATCAGATTGAAAAAGCAGAGCTGCCACCTTCTCAGTCCCTCAGTATGAAATTGTATGCACTAATAATGATTTTTCTTTTTCCATTTCTCCTCACTAAAAACTTTCTAAATTCGATCTCTTTAAAAAAAAAAAATCTCCCCACCCCCCCTTCTCTCCATCACAGTTACCAGAGTTAATTCATGCCCTTGTATTTTTGAGGATTACTGCAGTTTCCCCTAAGTGGTCTCATTACCCGTCCTCCTGTTTCTGTTCCACGCACATTCCATTTACACCATTTAGTGTGTTATTTCTAAAATGTGAATTTTTCATTTTCCTAAATAAAACACTTGAAAGCTTCCCACAGAATATAATATAATAATGCCTTCAGACAGAATACATCTTCACCTCGTTCCTGTCTATGTGTCTACCCTAATTCTGGGGCACTTCCCCATTCACACCAAATTTTTAGCCAAACTAAACTAGATAACCTGGCTCCTCATGTACCCACTGTCCACTTTAGATTTCCTCAGACTAGATATTTTCTATTTACCTGTCTAGAAGTAAGTCATTTCCTATCTTCTGTGAAGTTGTCTCTGAATTTTTCATCCAAATAATCTGCCTTTCCTTTGTAATGTCAAAGAACCCGTTGCTTACCTATATTGTTTAGTAGTTATCATTTCACAGTATATTTCAGATGAAATGCCCCACATCTTGCACTTTACTGGATTCTCATTGAGGGCAGCAGCCAAAATTCATTCACTGTCATGTCTGTTTCCAATATACAATACATATCTGATTTTCAATAAATATTATTAAAGAATGAAATATGATGATTGGAACTTTCATAAGTAATTCATGATATTAAAAGATATCAAACAAAAGTAAATGAGGAAATTAAAAAGTTATAAATAAAAAAAGAAAAGTCAGAGTATCAAAATAATACCTGGAGGAAACGTGGCTAAAGTGGAAGGGATGAGGAGATCCAAAAGTGGTCAGTGAAGAGGGAAATATTTTAAAAACTAAGTCTCAAAAATTCCAATTTAAACAGACAACTGAAAATTTAAAGCAAAATTAATAACATTGTGAGAGGGGTTTGTAAGGTAATTTGACTAAAAAAGTATGACAGAAGTAGAAAAAAATGAAATGGGCAGGAATTAATTACACTGTCTTAATGGAACTGGATTCCTGAAGGGGGATGTTTGAAAGTGAAGTGGAAGCTGGAACTTAGAAAGTATCCAGAGTGAGGTGGACAGAGGAGAAAGTAGCAAATGTGAAATGTCAGATGTGTTGTGGTAAGACATGGATTCCAAACCAGACTGTGCCATGCTATTGATACATATTGTTTAGGACTAGGACAGACACTACAAATTAACAAAGTGATGAATTACTAAAAAAGTTTATAGATGAGCTAGGGGCACCTGGGTGGTTCAGTGAGTTAAAGCCTCTGCTTTGGGCTCAGGTCATAATCTCAGGGTCCTGGGATTGAGCCCTGCATTGGGCTCTCTGCTCGGCAGGGAGCCTGCTTTCCCACCTCTCTCTGCCTGCCTCTCGGCCTACTTGTGATCTCTTTCCCTCTGTCAAATAAAGAAATAAAATCTTAAGAAAAAAAAATTTTATAGAAGAGTTAAAAAGAATTACTTTCAAAAATGTAAGCAAACTAAGATAAGGTAAGAAACAAAGAACAAAAAAACAGAGTTCAAAGCAAGAGCAAAAACAATACTGATTTCTACCAACCTCATCAATTATTATATTTAAAAAAATGTGTTAGAGATTTCAGCAAAAAATGTGGATTAAGGACCTCTAAACATTTCTCCTCCATAAAAGCAATGAGAATACTGGCAAAAATTATAGGAATCAACATTTTCAGATCTCTGGAAATTAACCAAAGACTTGTAGCATCCCAGGGAGAATGTAACAAAAACAGCAGAATCTTGGTGTGAACAGTAATCTCTGTGGTATTTTAATGTGCCTTATTCCCATCATCCCCTGATCTCTACAACTCTGCAGTAGTCTTGAAAAGCAACATCCTAACGTTACAGTGAAAATTCAAAAGAAAAGTCCAGGACCAGATGGCCTCACTGGTGATTTTGGTGATTTCCAACCAACATTGAAATAATTCACATCAGTCCTTCATAAACTTCTCCAAAAGACAGTAGAGTCCAGTGTACAATTCATTATGTAGGGCCAGCATTAAACTGGACACCAAAATCTGATAGAAATATCACAAAAGAGGAATCTGCAGATCAGTTTACCTTATAGATACAATGATCCTCAACAAATATCTGCAAATCAAATCTAGAAACCTTTATATTTTTAAAAATGGATGATACAACATGATTAAGTATGATTTATCCAGGAAACCAAGGTTCCTTAAAACATACCAAAATCAATTAATTAATATAATATAATATAATATAATAAATATATAAGTATAAGATTATCTCATAGATTCATAAAAATCAGTAGGCAAAATCTAATTCCATTTTGATAAAAAGAGCCAAACAACTAGAAATAAAAGAGATAAAATAAAAGTCTTCAACCTGATTAAGTGGATTTACAATAGGCTGCAGTTAATATATTTAATGATGAAGGACTGAAGTTTTCCTCCAAGGCTCAGAAGCACTACAGTTATCTACTCTTGACATTTCTATTCAACCTTATACTAAAGGTTCTAGCCAAGGTAATTAAGTTAGGAAAAAAAAATCTGGTTTGGAAGAGAAGAAAAGAAATATGTCTATTAGCACATGACATGACTTTTATGTACAACCCAAGCAGTCTGCCAAAAATTAATAGTGCTAAAAGAAAGTTCAGCAAGGTTTCAAGATACAAGATGAATATGAAAATACAAATTTTATCTCTATAAACAAGCAGGAAAGAATCCAAAATTTAAATTAAGAAATTTAAAATAGTATCCAAAACAATAAAATATTTAGGAATAAATTTAATAAAAGTAGAGTAAATTTATACAGTAAAAACTATAAAATATTCCTGAAAAAAATAGTAAATAAAAGGTATGTCCTAAATAAATTTCCTAAATAAAAGGGAAGGCATACTTGGTTCATTGACAAGACAATTTAAATATTAATATTGCAGTATTTAGTTATTGGAAAATCTACCAAAATCCCAACTTTTTGTAGAAATTAACAAGCTGTTCATATATTAACATGGAAATGCAAGGTAACCTAAATAGCTAAAAAAGCACAAAAAGAACAAGGTTGGAACACTGGAGATTCTAGATTTAAAAACTCACTACAAAGCCACAGTGATCAAGACCATGTGGTCCTGGAATAGAATAAACCTACAAATCAGTGGAATAGAAGTGAAAGTTAAAAAATAAACCCATACTTTTTAAAAGATTTATTTATTTATTTTAGAGAGGGAGACCACGCACACACAGCAGAGGAGAGGAAGAGGATCTCAAGCAGATTCCCCACTGGGCTTGGAGCCTGACATAGGGCTTGATCTCACAACCCCGAGATCATGACCTGAGCCAAACCCAAGAGTCAGATGCTTAACTGACTGAGTCACTCAAGAGCTCCAATAAACTCATACCTTTAAGGTCAATTGATTTTCAGTTTGTTTCTCAGGATAATTCAACTCTTCAATTCTTTCAACAAATTTTGAAAGGACAAATCATATATACACATGCAAAAACTGAAATTGCATCCCAAGCTCAGATCATATACAAAAATTAACATAAAGTAGATTAAAAAACCAACTAAATTTAAGAGCTAAAACTATAAAACTCTTTGAATAAAACACAGGTGTAGATCTTTGTAGCATTGGAATGGGCAATGTTTTTCTAGCAATGATACCTGAAGCACATGAAACTAAAAAAAAGATAAATTAAACTTTACCAGCTTTAAAAACTCTGGCACTTCAAGCATGATATCAAGAAAATGTGAAGATAATTCATGCAGTGAAAGAAAATATTTACAAATCATATCTCTAATATGGGTCTTGTATCTAGAATTTATAAATAACACAATAATTAAAAGGCCAATAACTCAATTGAAAAAATGGACAAAAAAATGAATACATATTTCTCAGAAGAGACATGAATAACCAATAAGCACATGAAAAGATGATCAATATCAATAGACATTAGGGAAATGCAAATTAAAACCATGATGAGCTACCACTGCAGACCCACTAAAATGGCTAAAAGTCTAAAAGGAGAAAATACAAGTGTTGGCAAGGATGGAGAGAAATTAAAACCCTCACACATTGCTGATGGAAGTTTAAAATGGTGTAGCCATTTTGAAAAGCATTCGTCAGTTTTTCAAAATGTCACACATATAATTAACATGCTCATGTGGTAAACAAAGGCAGAAGAAAAATTATTAAATTTCCTCACTACTTACAGCACACTGACAAGTCCTTGCAACAGGGAGAGTGGTATTCCCCTAGGGATTCAATTGCCTGAATGTGGACACTTTGCTAAGGGCAAAAGGCAATCTTAGCCTGACCCCAGGATCCTGTAAGTCTACTTTAACACATAAAAATTCCTTTGGAAACTTCCTTTATCCCCCTCCCCCAAGATACACACTGGTAATCATTCCCCAAACATATGATCCACTGATAACACCCGAAAGCTCTCACTGAGTAAGGAATAGGCAGGGCTAGGTAGGTAGAGATTAGGAGAGGGCTATGTGATCAGGCTCACAGAAATCCCAGAAATGGTGAGGCATAACAAAACCAGAGATAAGGAAACAAACCAGACTACCCTGCCCTGGTGTCAGAGGTGGGATCTTTTTATGACTGTCACCCTGTGACCAACAAAGAATAACCAGACCCCCAAAAAGAAGTAAGCCATTAAAGATGTTCTCACCAGTCCTTACTCAAACCAAGACGTCACAAGACTGTTAAGGCCACAAGCTCCCTGGTCAGCTCTAAATAAAAGACTGTCGGTGGAGGCCCACATTGGCAACCTGGTCAAAATCCCCCTCTTGAGAGCTTTTTCTGTATCCTTGCTTAATAAAATTCTTTTGCTTTGCTCACTCTTTTTTATCCATGAGATTTGTTCTTCGACTCTGTGAGACAAGAACTTCACTCTCCTGCTTCAATGTGACCTGGAAATGCAGGTGTTGAGTATGTAGCCAAGAGATATGAAAACATACATGACACAAAACCTCTAAACAAATATGGCTGCCAAGGGTTGGGGGGTAGGAGGAGAAATGGAGACTGACCACTACTGATCATGGGGTTTCTCTTCCAGAGCAATGCAAATATTCTGGAATTAGGGAGTTGTGATGGTAGCCACCTTTGAGAATGTTTTAGAAGCTAATGAACTATACATTTTAAAAGGATGTATACGTTGTGAATTATAGCTCAATAAAAATGAACAAACTACATAAATATACTAAACACACCAATTAAAAGGCAGAAATTGTTAGATTGGAAGTAAAATAATGTACTTTAAATGAAAATGCCTCAAAAGGCTGAAAGGATGAAAAATGATATACAAGCCAACTATAACATAAAAAAACAAGTTTATGAAATTCGAAGTATATTTCAATACAAAGTATATGACAAGAGTTAAAGGAGAAAATTTCATGATTTATTAAGAGAATACAAAGATCCTAAATACACATAGACCTAATTACAGAACACAAAAATTCACGAGGCGAAAATTGACATGAGGAACAGGGAAATACACAGAGGTGGTAAATTTAACAACTCCCTCTCCATAACTGATATAATACACAAACTTATAAAAAGAGAGAGAAAAACGTGTGCTATCTGTTTACAGTTTAAAATATAACAGATTCTGGAAAAAGCATAACACATTCTGGAAAGAAGGATGCATAATAAATTTTAATAAAATGTATTTCCTATGATCTCTGCTCAGCAGAGAGCCTGCTTCTCCCTCTGTCTCTGCCCTTGCCCCTCCTTTTACCCCTCCTACCTGTGCTCACTTACTCTCTCTCAATCTGTCGAATAATACATATATAATATATTAGCAAATAGAATGCAGAATTATATAAACAAATAGCATACCATGAGCAAGTGACGTCTATCCCAGGTTCGTTTCACATTCAAAAATCAAACAATGCAATCAACCACGTTAAGACAATTAAGGAAAATAATTACATGGTTATCTCAATAAATTTATAAGAGGTATTTCAACAGAAATTAATGTACATTTATGACACAAACACTCAGCACATTAGGAATAAAAGGAAACTCTCAACCTGACAAACAGGATTTAAAAAGAGCTAAAGTTAACATCATACTTTGCATTCAAAGATAAATATCCAAATATCTTTCCTGCTAACACCAAGAAAAAGGAAGTATATCCATTTTTACTACTTATTTCAACATTTTATTGAAAGTTCTAAGCTACAATAAAACAAAAAAATATATATACTTTGGAAAAGAAGAAGTAGACCTACTTGTATTCACAAATTTTGGTTACCTAGAAAATACTAAGGAAACTATGTATATAAACTATAGATACCCCCCCCACACACACACAGGGTAACTACTCTTCTGATGAATTTAGCAAAGTCAGAGTATTCAAGGACAATATTTGAAAATGAATGCATTTATACTAGCAACAAAAAATTAAAAATAAAATTAAGACACTGAACAATGTCATTTATGATGACATCAAAAAGCCTAAATAATTGGGAATAAATTTGAAGAATGATGTGTAAAGATCCCTTTGCTGAAAACTATTGATTTTTCCACTGATTGGAAAAATTTAAACCACTGATTGGAAAATTAGAAAAGCAAAATAGAGGGGTGCCTGGGTGACTCAGTGGGTTAAAGCCTCTGCCTTCAGTTCAGGTCATGATCTCAGGGTCCTGGGATCGAACCCTACATGGGGCTCTCTGCTCAGCAGGGAGCCTACTTCCCCCTCTCTCTCTGCCTGCCTCTCTGCCTACTTGTGATCTCTCTCTGTCAAATAAATAAAATCTTTAAATTAAAAAAAAAAGCAAAATAGAAAAAGCTATAGCATATTTGAAAATCGGAAGTCACCATAAAATTATCATCTTCCCCCAAATTGATCCATAGAGTATTAGAATTCCAATCAACTTTATAAATTAACAGACTGATTCTAAAACTTATATGAAAATTACCAAGGACTTACAATAGCATACATAGTTTTAGAAAAGAAGACATAATTAGCACATGTAACCCATTTGATTTCAGGTTTCACAAGAAAACTCCACTGCTATAAATCCAGGCATACAGATGAAAGGGGTGGAATAGAGAATCCAAAAGTTTACCCCAAAGACAGATTAATGGTAACTTGAATTAATAAAGGTTCTAATGTACTTTAATAATTTAATTAAGTGATACAACGTAATAGGGATATTTCTTCAAACTTTCTAGGAAGAAGCTGGTTGGTGGAGCTCTAAAATTATTTTTTTCCAAAAAATTCTAATAGTGGGATACAAGCTAAGAAAACCACTCATCAATAAACACATCCTAACTTTTATATAAAAAAAAGTGAAAGGATAACACAGACTGCAGGGAAAAAAAAAAAAAAGAATCCAGAGGCTGGATTCATGAAAATTATTCCTACGTCTTGAGAACTAGTTAAGGAACATCCAGTATCTGCTTGACTGAATTTCAAAATCCATACCATGGAGCAGTGAATCCTTTGTGTCTCTAAATTCATCCTTTTTGAATAGAGAGTGGTATGTTTTGTTTCGTTTTGTTGGTTTTAGCACCTGTCCTCATTGTGTGTGTGATAGGAAAATAACACGTTTTTATAGTTTCACATAACTTTAGACCAAAAAGAATTATATTTTAGGATATGAACTTAAGGTCTTACATCCAAAGAGCCTGATCTACACTTGGACTTGGATTCGATAATGAGATCCAGTATTTTGAGCTAACACCATAATGGGATGATACCTGTGAAGACCTTGGGTACAGATGGATGTATTTCGTAGGAGGAATATGAATCTCTGGGTTGTCAGAAGGCAGCCTATAGCGGGCAGCAACTGGAATTACCCATAATGCCTGCTGCCTCAAGCTATTTATACACATATATAATTTCTTCTTAAGTGTGGGTGGGACACAGTAACTCCTAAATAGATAAAAGTGATCGGTTGTATGGGTGCCTGGGTGACCTGCCTTCGGCTCAGGTCATGATCTCAGGGTCCTGGGATCAAGCCCTGCATCATCAGGCTCTCTGCTCAGTGGGGAGCCTGCTTCCCCCTCTCTCTCTCTTCCTGCCTCTCTGCCTACTTGTGATCTCTCTCTCTCTCTCTCTGTCAAATAGGCAAATAAAATCTTAAAAAAAATGATAGGTTGTCATTTTGAAAAAATAGATTATAAAAAGATACGGGCTTCCATAATGCTTGCCCATTCTGTCATCTGTAACTCTGTTGCATTCTCTCTTTCCATCTTGGTGCTCTGAGAGAAGCAAGTTACTTGTATGAGAATTCCTATAAAGAAGTTCACAGGGTTCACAGGGCAAGAAACTGATGTGATCAGCCAGTAGCCAGAGTGAACCTGGAGCTTACTAACAAATATGTGCATGAACTTGGATGTGGGTTCTCTGCATAATTTATTCCTGAGATAATTCCAATCCCACTGTCAGACACACTCAAAGAAGCCATGGATTCCTGACTCACAGAAACTATAGGATAAAACCTGTTGTTTTAAGTCACTTAATTTTTGAGTGAATGAATCCGCTAATGATGCATAAGATGTATATCAAAACAGAATGCTGAATGAAATCAGCCAAATAGAAAACGAGTGCATATATGGATTCCATTTGTAAAATATAGAGAATGTAAATGTACAGACATACAAAGTATAAGCTGTAGTTAGAGAAATCAAATCAGTGGTTGTCGGGATCAAGGGTGCAAGTTAGTGGGCTACAATATTTTTATTATCTTGATTGAGATGGTTTAAAAAGTTTCTAAGGTCATTATCATATCATATCAAAGTATGCATTTTTATACATCTTTATATGTCACATAAAATGTAACTCTTTTGTTAATAGTTATAAAAATTTATTAAGCACCAAGAGTATACTGCCATGATTGCTATATAAAAAGTAATTATCGATATAGCCTCCTTGCCATTGAGCTTACAATAAAAAATGCAATACAACAAGAACGCTGTGAGCCCACCTCAAAATTTCCTTAATTTTGAAATGGCTATATTAGTAAATGAGTGAGGTAAAATGACTTATTCATTCAGGTACAATGTTAACAAGGCTTTGAACATGATCTAAAGAATGTTTTGCTTGTACCCACACATTTCCCTCAATTATATTAGGCTTGGTAAGAGAAAGAACACTTGTAAGTTTGACAAGACTGATGAATTATATTATATTGCTTTGTAGGACCTTAACTTCTAAATTTTAAAATAAACTGTCTACCTTCAAAAGTAAAGTTTTATGAGTTTTCTATAGCTTGCTAGAGAAAGAAATATTCAAATTCTTTTCCATTCTGTATTTTCATTGGATCTAATCAGATATCTTAAAAATGTCCCATCTAATCCCTTATAAAACTAGGGTCCTTCAACCAATTCCCTATAATCTGAAGCAAACTTTGGAGTGATAGAACATGACTGTCAGTCTTTCTCCTACAAAAAATTAAAAACTACATTTATTTTTCACTTACTATACTCCCTCAAATGTCCATCCCCTATTACGTTATTTTACTTAGAAAAACACTCTTTGGTAATGCGGATAAATTAAAGAGAGATTGTCCTTGATTATCCTGGTGTGCCCACTATAACAAGTGTTGTGGTAAGATATATAGGGAGAGTCAGATAAAAGACACAATGAGAGAAGCAGAGGGTCAATGGAAGAGGCAGAGACATCTGGAGATGTTATGTTGCTTGGCTTACAGATTTTAGAATGGGCTACAATCTGAGGAAAACAGGCAGCTTCTTAAAATCTTGAAGAGAAACAGATTTTCACCTAGAGTGTCCAAAATGAATGCAACCATGTCCATATCTTAATTTTAGAACTTATGACCTCCAGAACTATAAGATAATACATCTGGTATTTAGGTCACTAAGTTGAAGATAATTTGTTATAGCAGCAGTAGGAAGATGATAGAGTTATATATGTCATATAGCCCTCTAAAATATTAACATAGTTTAAGTAACTTTTGAGGTAAACATTATTATTATCCCTTTATTGTTTAAATTAATGAGCTGAATCTTTTTGTTAATTTGTCCAAAGTTATAAAGCTATTAAGAAAGAGAATTTAGATTTGAATACTTTAACTTCAGAATCTGGAGTCTTAGACTTTAGACAAATGACATTACTGTACACACACATACATAGTTATTGAAAAGACTAAATGAGCACTGGGTATTGTATGTAAATGATGAATCACTAAATTCTACTCCAGAAGCTAATATTACACTATATGTTAACTAACTAGAATTTAAATAAAAATCTAAAAAAGACTAAATGTATAAAACTGTAGATATACTTTCACATCTTCTGCAATAATCATACATTAAACACCAAATTTAAGATTAAGCATTAATGATATGCCTCCTTTTAAATAAATGTTAACAAGTGGAGGCTGATGAATTTTTATACAATATTTCCATATTTTTTCTTCTCATATTCATAATGTATCTTGTATAATTTATAGAGATCTCATCTATATGCATGATTGCAGGGGCATATAAATGATTCTTGGGTCTGCTTCATATTTTACAAGCTATGCACACTGAACACTTACTAAACACCAACTAACTTAAACAACTATTAAGAACCAGGCAAAAAGAGTAACTAAATTCAAGAGCAAAAAAAAGTGGCATTCATGCTTAATTAAGTTCCAGAGCCTATAGAACAAGATCGGATCCGGAGAAGTCTGAGGGGGTAGGTAAAGCTTAAGTCCTTGAATAGCATGTCAAACACTTTAAAGTTTTTGCTGAAAAAAAGAAAAACAATCTGTGAAAATGTGCCGACCTTGAAAGGAAGAAATCTATAGAGAGAGAACACACAAAAGACAGCAGGACAATTTAATTCTAGAGAGATAGAGCAAGGCGGAATTGGAGTTAAAAGAAGCAATGTTGTAGAAAACCTGACAAGTTAAGGGTCTGCATTAAAACAAAAAGTGTGGGGAGTGCCTGGGTGGCTCAGTGGGTTAAGCCTCTGCGTTTGGCTCAGGTCATGATCTCAGGGTCCTGGGATCGAGCCCCACATCGGGCTCTCTGCTTAGCGGGAGCCTGAGCTTCCCCCTCTCTGCCTACTTGTGATCTCTGTCTGTCAAATAAATAAATAAAATCTTTTTAAAAAATGACCCAAAAAATTAAAAAAAATAAACAAAACAAAAAGTGTGTGTGTTTTGAAGGGAGGCCTTCAATATGCAACACAGGGGCATGTTACAGAGATAGTAAATAGACATGATATTAAAAATTTAGGAATGGGTTGATTTTATAACATAAGAAATAGGAAGTAGTAGTCAAGGGTGGCAGTTTGTTTATTATCTTGGGAACTAAGAAGATAATTATACCTTTTACAGTTTAAAAATAATATAGGCAATACTAAAGGGTAGGTGAGGGTTTTAATATAGAAGATGATATGACAGGGATGACTGAGTTTTGAACTATCTATAAACTCATATATGGAACTGGACAGTTAACAGATAAGTGGGGCATCAAAAATAAAATATATTTATAAATCTAAAGACTTTTATAGATAGTAAATACATCCAGAAAACAGGTAAGAGAACCAAGAACACTTCTATGCTTCTAAAAACTTGGAACCATTGATCCTTATAGAAAAAGCAGATAAACACACACATGCATTTAAAAAAATAAGAGGATAAAACCAAAAAAAGAAAGAACTTTCTGGAGAGTCTTGTGAAACCATTTCTCTTTTCAACAAGATCTAGGATATCGCTTGGAGATAATGCTGGTCTTCGGGAATCCCTCCAAAACAATATAAGTTCAGGATGGTGGGAGGTGATGAGAAGCTGAAGCAGAAAAATGCCTGGATTTCAGAGCTCAAAAGCTACAGTTCAAAATTCTTGGAGCCTGGACAGGAATATGTGGGTGTCAGGGTGGGCCCCCCGAGCCAAGGTGGCAGATGCTGGGAGCAGGGCAGGAGCAGCAGTGAATCAGAAAAGCCAGAAGCCAGAAGGGACAAGGAGTCAGACTGGAACAACAGGCTGTGACCATGAAGAAGCTTGGAGTGTTTATTCCCCTCCCACTCTGCCAAAATTAGAGAGAGTTGCGCTGAGGCAGTCCAGGGGCAGGGGTGTGCCCCTATTACCAGCTGAAACAGATGCATATGCTCTATCAAAGAAAGTTTCACTAGGTGGGGCCCATAGGCATAGTATCTATGAAAACTAAGCATGTCTTCACAGCAACAACAAAACATATGAAATACGTGAAAAGGCAGATCAACCTAAGTGGGAGTTGAAGTTGAGAAACAACTGATTTTTAATGATCAAAAACTGCAGATGTACAATCAGACCCAGAAAAATTACGCTGTACCCAGAATGATTAGAGAAATACAGGATGCAAGTACAAAGATGCTCAAATAACAAGAAACCATCAGGAATGAACAGGTTTTTGAAAAATACCATCTGGAAGTAAATATATATATATATATATATATATTTTTTTTTTTTTTCCAGGAATCAAAATTTTCGTAGATGAATTAAACAGTGGATTTGGCACAGGAAAGAAAATCGGAATACACTGGAAGGTATGGGCATAATGAGTAGACTCAAAGGGAAGCAGAAGCAAGTTTGAGTTTTTACCTTCCAAACGTATCCCTGCTGCTGGCAAGCATTGCGGTATTATGTACCAGACTTCAAGAATACATCACTTAGGCAGTGCAGGAGGTATCACTGCCTAGAGTAGGAACAGAAAGATGCAGAACACCAGTAATGGCTTATTTGTTATTTACTGACATGATCTATTCATAGGTACTCAACACTGAAGAAAAAAGGAAAAAAAAAGAAGGGTGGGAGAGAAAGAGGGAAGGATGAAGGGAAGGAGAGAGAAAACAGAAGGAAAAGATTCAAGCAGGGACCAGCAATAATACTACAGTCATATTAAAATGGAGGAAGAAACATGGAGTAATGAATAGTTTCATATACTGTCAGTGTGCTAATTTAGAAAATTAGTAGACAACAGCTGGTTATATTTACATAAAATAAGCCCACGGACTTTTCTTATGTAGATATCAAATTAATATATGATTATATTAACACCATATTAAAATATGCCTATAATGGGTGATTTGAAGTATATCTCTGTAGTATTGAATAATGGAAATATCCTATATTTTCAATTTTTTCACTTAAAATGTATAAGTAATATTAATTAATAGTCAAGATAGTCATGGGGTAAAGACTCATGCATGATGCCAGTAAATCACTTACTATAATGCTCAGTAAAAAAAGACCAGTGTTTCAAAAGTAGTTATTAATAAAATATTATATAACATCGTACTTTAGCAGTCACATGTTTTTACACAAATATTGAAAAAGAAAATGCAACTATAATGCAAAAATAGGTTTACATGGATAACTGCGTTGCTGTTGTTTTGTTTCTCTTTCTACACAATGCATATTAAAAGTGACAAAGCTTCACAGGTAAAAAGCAATGCAATTTGCACAGGTTAGTCATTATAAACCGAGCTCAAATGTATTGCTATATCAGTACAGATGGTGTTTAAATAATAACCTGAGACAACTGATGAAAGAGTCAAATGGATTGGCGTGGGCCTCCGTCTACTTATCTAGAGCATCCAAAAACATACAGAATGAAGAATCAGGCATTGTGTTTCAAAGACATTATGGTCTAAGTTGTTGGCATTATGAGAAGTATTGAGATGGAAGTTCCATTCCTCCTTGTAATCACCCAGTAAATATAGCTCTAAGCTGTCATGTAGCCTGACCTTGCATCTCTTCTATATTTCTAAAGTAGGTATTACAGCTGAAGTTCATTAAAACACTAGGGCGTTTTTATAAAGGATGTTTAAAAAATAATTAATTTTTCTAAAATTAATTAGAATTTTAGTCAGCTGATGAGGAAAAAGACAGTAAAATTCATCAACACTAGGAATGAGAGAACATCATTTAAGTTTTACAAATAGTAAAAAGAATATAAGGGGATAATATGAACAACTTTTTTCCAATAAATTCGGCAACTTATGAAATTAACATATTCCTTGAAGATACAAATTACCAAATCTCACTCAAGAAGAAACGTAATACAAGTAGCCCTGACCTATTAAAACTTGAAAATTTAATTTGAACTTTCTCAAAAGATAATCCATTAATCAAACATATGAAAACACCTTCAGGCTCTGATGGCTTCACTGGTAAATTCAATCAAACACTAAAAATAAATGAATAAAAACAAAAACAATTCACCCAAATTTTCCAGGAAACTGAGAGGGTGAACTAAAACATTTTCTAACTTGGCGCCTGGGTGGCTCAGTAATTAAGCATCTGACTTTGGCTCAGTTCATGATCCCAGGGTACTGGGATCAAGCCCTGCATCAGGTTCCCTGCTCAGCAGGAAGCCTGCTTCTCCCTCTCCAACTGTACCTGCTTGTGTTCCCTCTCTTTCTGTCTCTCTGTCAAATAAATAAATAAAATCTTAAAAAATAAATAAAATAAACTATTTCCAACTCATTTCCACTATTATTCTGATACTAAAATAAGGCAAAGGTATTACTACAGAAGTATAAGTAAATATCGCTTGTGGACACAAATTCTAAACAATATATCAGAGAATCAAAGTGAGCAAAGTATTAAAAAGCTAATAAGTCAAGCTGAGAGAGTCAATTATCTTATGGTCTCACTTACGTGTGGAGTATAAAGAAAATCATGGAGGGCATCGTGAGAAGGAAGGGAAGGGCGAATGGGGGGAAATCGGAGGGGGTGTTGAACCAGGAGAGACTGTGGACTCTGAGCAACAAATTGAGGGTTTTGGAGGGGAGGGGGTGGGGGGGTGGGTGAGCCTGGTGGTGGGTATCGAGAAGGGCACGTACTACATGGAGCACTGGGTGTGGTGCATGAACAATCCATCTTGTAACACTGAAAAATTAAAATAAACATATTTGGGGAGAAAAAAAAAAAGCTAATACATCATGACCAAGTTCAGAATATCTCAGGAATCCAATGCAGATTTAACATTTGAAAATCAAATGCAATTCACTGTAACAAGCTAAGAAAAAATATAAATATTTCAATAGACACACGTAAGCATTTGCCAAAATCTAACATCCATTTTTGGTAAAAACAACAAACTAGAAACAGAAGGAAGCTATTCAACCTGACGAAGGAAATCTATGAAAAATTTCATCTACCTTATGATTATGAAAGATGAATGTTTTCCTCCTAAGATCAAGAACATAAAGGTATATGTGATCACCACTTATATTTGACATTTTATGTAAAATTTTACATAAATTGTCTTAAATTATCTAAAATTATATGTAAATTTAATATATATAAATATAAACCTGACGTTTCTGTATTAGAAAATGAGAGGTAAGCCTGTGTGAATTCACAGATGATTGCATTATCTTTGTAAAAAAAAACAACACTGAATCAACAGACATGTTATTAGAAATTTTAAGTCAATTTAGTCAGATGGAAGAATATGAGCTCAAGATACAAAAATTATTTTATCCCTGTAGACAAGTAACCAACAAATAAAAATTGAAATCAAAATATATTTTTAAAAAGAGTATCAGAGTATTATGTAATTAGGAGCAAATGTTGAAAAAACATGAGGGATTAGTACATGGCTAAGAGAAATTAAACATGGCCAAAAAAAACTAAAGAAAATCTTATTATAGGGAAAAATAACTGAATAATGGGTCAGAACACTCAATATTTTGAGAGGTCTATTTTTTAAGATTGACCCATTGGCTTAACATAATTCCATTCAAAATCCCAGTAGGATTTTTTCTATAAATCAATAACCTGGTCCTAAGTTTCAAACGTTAATGCAAAGAAGCAAGAATGGCCAAAATAATATGGAAAAATTAAAAAAAGGAGGATTAAGACTATCTAACTTCAAGACTAATTTTTGAGTTATAGTACTCAAGACAGTGTGGTATTGCATTAAGATAGACAAATACACTAATGAAAAATAGTGTGTACTTAAATAGATCCGTACATCTATGCTAACTGATTTTCACAAATGTACAAAGGAAATGAAAGGACAAACTGATAATCTTTCTAGAAATTGAAGCAGTAACTATCGATATACATGTGTAATTAAATAAACTTCCCTCCATAACTCACTTATATAAACAAAATAATTTAAATGAACCATAGTGGTAACAGTGAAACCAACTGTATAACTTTACAAAACCAATTGTAAAACTTTGCAAAAATTATGAGAAAAAATTTGTGATCTTGGGTTAGGCAAAAAATGTTTGATATAACACACAATGCATGCTTATAATTCAATATATCGATAAATTAGACTTCATCAAAATTTTAAAAAATACGTAGTTTGGGTGATACTGTTAAAAGAATGAAAAGACAAGTCACATATTGGGTGAAATTCTACACAAATTATATACATGCATTCATGAAGTGGTTTTATTCAGAACATATAAGAAACAAAATCAATAATAATAAATTAATCCAATACAATAAAAATGTAAAATATTTGACCAAACAATTTACCAAAGAAGATAAAATGCAAGCACAAAGAAAATGCTCAGTATTGTTAGTCATTAGGGAAATTCGGTTAAAACCACCACAAGATACCACTAAAAACCTTTACAGTGATTACAAAGAATGAGCACATTAAATATGGATGAGGATATGAAGGAATACTGGGATTCACTGCTGGTGGGAATGTAAAATGGTACAATTTGCCCATTTCTCAAATGATAAACATACAGCTACCATATATCCAACCTTGACACCCTCGGGTTTTTTTCAAGAGAAAAGAGAGCATGTGTCCATATAAAGATATATCTATAAATGTTAATAGCAATTTATTTATTTTAGACAAACATATCAAACAGATCAAGTCCCTTTCCATTAGCAGGCAGAAAGATAAACACATTGTGGAATATATATTCTGTGGAATAGCACTCAGCAAAAGACAAAAACACATTTATATGTGCTACAACATTAATAAATCCCAAAGTAATTATTCTGATTAAAAGAAGCTAGATAAGACAGAGTGCTTACTGCATGATGCCATTTATACCAAACACTAGGAAATGCAACTTATTTATTTGTAATGGTGGCCAAATAAATGATCGCCTAGGGATGGAAACAGAGGAGCAGATGAGAAGGATTCCCAGGGGTATGAGGAAACTTTTGGGGTGGTGGATATCTTGCTCTCCTTGATTGTGTATATGAATGACAAATCTTATAAAATCTCATGCTTTAATGTGGTACATCTATACAATGGAATATTATGCCTCCATCAGAAAGGATGAATATCCAACTTTTGTATCAACATGGACAGGACTAGAAGAGATTATGCGGAGTGAAATAAGTCAAGCGGAGAGAGGCAATTATCTTATGGTCTCACGTGTGGAGTATAAAGAAAATCATGGAGGGCATCGTGAGAAGGAAGGGAAGGGCG
>CM052809.1:124570478-124622861 GCA_028533885.1 Nasua narica
CAATGCCAAAATCATTCTTAACAAAGTAAACCTGTTTCCTTTAAACTCTTTTGTTGGATTTCAGATACATACAGCTACATTGAATCTGAATTGGTACTTGGACAAATTCTAGATTTAACAAGGACCCCAAAAGCAAAAAATTAAAACCAATACTGAATCCAAAAGAATAGTGAGAATGGTGTCAGCATCTGATAAGAAACAATGGTGCCATTTTCCATGAAGTGCTTTGATTTGGGAATGACACATGAAATCAGCACTTATTTCTCTATGTACTTGTGATGCTGGATGATTGTACTATGGCAACTATTTCCCTTTTCGCCTATGATGCAGCTAACAGTTGATTTCAGATGTTTAAATCTTGCTTGCAATCAGCTGTAGAATCAATTGCATCCACAGAAATTTTGATCAGCGGGGAAAAGGAAATTGGACATTTGCATGTTGACTTTGAGTTCTGCAGAAAATCAAAAGTTGATCACCAGCTACTTTTCCCAGGATCTTAGACTATAACAACCAGCTAGTTTTCCCAGGATCTTAGACTATAAGTTGTCAAAGGAGTCATGGTAATGATCACTGAAACAGAATCAAGGAATATTTATTGAATACTTACTATATGCCAGGCATTGTGTGTAATTTTTAATAATTTTGTGCTTACATCATAAGGGCAACATTATGGTTATCCTTGTTTTACAGAGGTTAAAACTGACACACTTAAATAATTTGACCAAGACTACATTGTTATTAAGAAGTGCAACTGATAAAGATTGCTAAGCCAGTTAGAGATACAGCTTTTACGGGTTCTCAATTTTTTAATAGAGCTAAAAATGTAAAATCTGGATCAAGCTATTTGTGGAATAATTATAACAAAAATACTGGCTGTCCTGGAATCTGTACAGTTTATGGAGTCAGAAGTGGGGGTTTCCTTCTTGACATGTGAGTATAGATTCAATGTTATTATGATGTTCCTTTTTGTTTTAAGGGGATGTTTTTGGGGATGGCTACATACCATGAAGAGGAAAATTAATCTTAAATTGCCTGAGAGAAAGGAAATAGACATTTATTCATATTGGAAATCTAATCCTTAGGGAGTCCAACAAGGATATGCTTTAGAAAAATAATTTTCTAACAGCTCCAAAATGTGTACATTAGATATAGTGTGGATAAAGACAATGGACAGTTTCCACATAGGTATGTTTGCCAAAAGCTGAAAACCTTGCGATTGCAGATAGTGTGCACACTGAAACAAATGGAGGTATCAAGCAATGGAAAGTAGCCTCATTAGCTGAGTTCAGGAGTGGGGCTAAGGTGGAGGACCAGTGTGTTCATGAAGGTGAGACAATCGGAATAGTGTGCTTTTGCCCACACTGAAGGACAGAGTTAATAGTAAATAAATCTGTCATTAAACTATAAAAGCTAAAATTTTGAATCTGCTTATGAAAACACAACCACTAAAAACAAAACAAACAAGTATATGATGTTTTTTTTTTAATGTCAGGTAAGATACAATAAGCAGTAATCAATAAGACATGAATTTAAATGAATAAACATTTGAAAATACAGATGTCAAATAATTATGCCAAACCTAATAAATGAAAGATGAACTGAAATACTGGTAAACATACTTGGCCAACCCAGAAGTAATCATTATTACATAAGGCGATTTTTTAATAAAAAAATATGTCACAATCAAACAAAAAATGGGGAAATTACATTAGCAGGAGAGTGACAGAAAAAAAGAAATGTGTTAATTATCCAAAGAAAAACCTCAAATTTCATTAATAATTTAAGAAACCATGAAACAAGGAGAAACCAATGTTCACCTACCAAAGTATACAAGTCTGATAATTCACAAAGTTGTTAATGTACAGAGCCATTAGCAGACAGGTGAAGTCCCACAGTTGTTTTGGATAGCAATTTAACAGTATTTTAAATTGAGAATGTATCCTTTTGTTACACAATCTGCATTATAGACAACTATTCTATAGGTGCATTTATATGGTTACACAAAGATATATGTGGAAAAGGCCAAGATACCCTTCAACAGACGAATCGATAAAGAAGATATGGTCCGTATATACAATGGAATATTATGCTTCCATCAGAAAGGATGAATACGCAACTTTTGTATCAACATGGATGAAACTGGAGGAGGTTATGCTAAGTGAAATAAGTCAAGCAGAGAATGTCAGTTATCAGATGGTTTCACTTACTGGTGGGACATAAGGAATAATATGGAGGACATTAGGAGAAGGAAAGGAAAAGTGAAGTGGGGGAAATCAGAGGGGGAGATGAACCATGAGAGACTGTGGACTCTGAGAAGCAAACTAAAGATTTTAGAGGGGAAGGGAGTGGTGGGATGAGTGAGCCTGATGGTGGGTATTAAGGAGGGCACATATTGGATGGAGCACTGGGTGTTAAACGTAAACGATGAATCTTGGAACACTACATCAAAAACTAATGATGTATGGTGACAAACAACACAATTAAAATAAACAAACAAACAAACAAATAAATAAACAAGCATGTGAAAGGTTGTTCATCTCAGTGTTATTTGTAATAGCAAAACATTGGAAACACACTGAAAAGTCTACTAATAAGGAAGTTTTCAAGTAAAAGACTCTTTAAACACATACCGTTTACCTATGTAGTCCTAAAATGAATGAATTTGTATCTGTATAGTGAAATATGAAGATCTATATTGTTTTAGTGAGAAAACATTTTCAGAAATACCTGTGGAATAGGCTATTTTAGAAAGTAAGGGTGTGTTGTACAGTGTATGTGCACAAAGGACTTATCTTAAAGAAACACACATACTGAAAAAAAAGGGAGAAACACATATACTGGTGAAGGCGATTAGTTCAAAAAATGGGTTGTGGCTTTATCTGCAATCAGAGAAATGCATTCTTCTTTATTAAAAACTATATATACATATATAAAGTGATAATAAAAAGTGAAATGCAGACTTGTGAGAAAAACATCTTAAATAACAATAATACTTAAAGATATATAGGTTTCTAATACTAACAGTGGCTAGTAGTGTAGGTGGATGACAAAAAAATTTTTCTCAGCATATGGTATCTAACAAATTGATTGTTTTTATAATATGCTCATTAATTTGGTTTTAAATTAAAAAATCATTAAAAATGATTTTTAGCCATTAAAAATATCCTTTTTTATGTATCTTTAATTCTTTCTGGAGAGAGAGAGAGGGAGAGAGAGACAGAGAGAAGACATTTTTGTGTTGAGAATTAATTGTGGCTAGTGATAAAATGATAAAAAACAAGAAAGAAAAGAAAAGAAAGACAAATTAAAAAAAAAGGAAAAAAAAAGGAAAAGGAACCAAGTTCCCTAAATTTGAACAGCCTACAGACATACAAACATAAAATCTCAATAGATTGTTTGATAAACAAAATATAAGGGAACCATAAAGTGGACAGTGAATTCACTTGCAAACTTAAGAGAAGACGTCCTCAATTAATCTTACATAGTGTGCAGGAGTTTGTCAGTTAGAAAAGATTCCCTAGAAGATACACTGATGAAAAATACTCTTGTCTTCCCTGTGGGTTTATGGTCTACTGTGTGTGTGTGTGTGTGTGTGTCTGTGTGTGCACGCATGTGTGTGCACATGTGTTAAGGGGAAAATAAACAGGATTGTAGTGCAAATGGTGCACTATTCCCTTTACAGTTTAGCAGAATGTGCTATGAGAATGCAGAGAAGGCAGCACAGGAGACCTCCTTGGTGTGCAAGTGTTTATCAGATTATTGTTTCTTGCATATCTATAGTCTTAAGTAATAGTCATGAAGCCCTCCAAGTTATTGCTATGTGCTTTATTACCAGCAAGAAAAGCAAAATGTGGTTGCATGTTTCTTGTCAGTGAGTAATAGTAATCAGCAGACAAAGTCTGTGGAATTCTGGATGGTTTAATTAAGAAAGGTACAAAATAAATGAGTGCTTTTTGATGCATGTTTCAATATAGTGTTTTTCCTTCCCTCTTTGATTTACATCGTGTAATTTTAACTATTATCTAGGGAATCATATCACTCTATGACAGGCTTCGTCAACCATGCCACTAAATGACGTATTAGACTGGTTGATTCTTCGCAGTAAAGGACTGACCTGTGCCTTGGAGGATGTTCAGCAGCATCCTTGGCCTCCAAACATGAGATGTTAGCAGCATCCTTTCTACCACCACCATATTACAGTGTCTTTAGACATTTCCAAATGCTCTCTGTGGGGGCAGTATTTTTTAAAGCATTTCAAAATAGAAACATGAATTGGAGAATATTCTATTTGTTAAATTTATAGTCAGACAAAGGGAATCTCATAGTCTTAGGATACTCATATTTAATGACCAAAAATGATTCTATCTGCCCAGGTCAGCAATTTTCATGGTTAATATTAATTGCCATATTCAAATGTACTATATTCTGAAAACAGTGAGGTATACCATTGAGTAAAGTTAGGTTATTTGTGCTCACAGGACAAAGTGTATCAGTATGGCTACTTGAGAGTCAATATGGCTCTCATTTTTAAAAAAAGGAAATCTGCTTGTGGTTATAGTGTTGGTTTAGAAAAGGACCATTTGATTTATGATGAATGCCTTGTAAGCTACTGGATGTCATGTTGCTTTTTTTTTTTTTTACTTACCTAAAAATTTCCTCAAATAAAACAAAATGAACATGGGTGGATAGAATGATATTATAATGTTATGGACCTGGATAGGTCCATGAAGACACTTGCACATATTTTATCAATGAATGTTTAACATTTTTTCTTTTTTTTTAAGTCCTCTGGTATGCAGTATTTTATCATGCCAGTCTTTATGACTTTACCACCTCCTAGCAGTTATTCTATACAAGAATTGTCATCTTTGTCCTTTAAACAATTTTAAAGTACGTCTTTAATTTTTTGATATAATGTAACTTCATTAAAGGTCTGAGTTTTTCAGAACTGAATTTTAAGAACATGAAATAAAAAATAAATTAATACTGATTATCATGGCACGAAGAGGAAAATAACTATGAGATGAAATTATATCTGTTTTTGGAGTCAGCAGTCTGGTGCATGTGTGGCATTTAAGAAATGAAAAGAGCATAAGTAGAAACTTGTAAACAGCATTGCCATTCTCAGAAAGGACATTGTAAGTGTCTTAAGACATTTAGTGATGCTGGAATGTCATGTTGTTATAAAAAACTGGTAAAGGTGTTTTATCATGTATATTGAGAAATCTCTTTTAAAAACAATGAAAACAATAATTTTAAAATAATAGTTTTAAAGGATAATTTTATCTTTTCTATTTTTACAGAAATATACCCAAATTTTTGCAATTATAGTCTTCCTTTTACCTAGAATCAATAGTTTTTAGCACAAGTTTTAATTGTTTGGCAGTAACTATAAATTTTCAAAAATAATTACTTTATATCCAACAATTGTTTCGAGAGTAACTATACTAGATCACAATGTGATTTACCTTAAAGTAAATTTCATCTTTTTTTTCACAACACGTATCTATAAGGAATCATGTAAATTTCTACTTTTCTTCTGGTTATTAATAAAAGATACCTACTAGTAAAACTCATTTAATAATATTTAAGGTATAACAGATTATAGAAATAATAAATTTTGATTTATGAGAGAACAAAATATTATATTTTGTGAAGATGATAAGTATGTAATTTATAAACTTCAACTTCAGTGGAGCACTGATTCTTAGTTTGGCATTAAAAAAAAAGAAGTTTTACTATATGACCCTCGAGAGCCACAAGGTGCCTTGCACTTGGAGATGTATTGAAACATCCTAGTCTTTTTCGTGTCTTTGTTCTTCTCCAATCTCTAACCCCCAGGCGCATTTCCATTTGCAGCTGTGTTCTTTGTTGCAGAGCAACAAGCAGAGACACCAGCTGTGCTTACTTTATTGCACTGCTTGTTGGGGGACTGATTTAGTTCTGGCCAAACATCTTGGGAGCTTCACCCTGGATAGCCTCCAGGATTCTAGTAGCCATATTAAAATCATTACCCTGGGGCATAACTTCAGAAGGAGATAATTTCAATGAAATGAGGCTGACATTGCTGTGCTACATGGTAAATTAAAAGTGCATATGAGGAGTCACATTGGACAACTAATGAAGTGAAAATTGAACAAAAATTTCTAAGTTTCATAATTTTTTTCTTCTCATAACTTTTCCCTTGGGTTGGTTAGCTCGTGTTTTGTAACAAATCAACCCACAGCCTAGTGGCTCAAAACAGCATCCATTTTACAGTGAACTACAAGAAAGATATAAATTAAGAAAACAATCCCATTTATAAGAGCATCAAAAAGAGTAAAATACTAAGGAATAAATTTAAGGAGGTGGAAGATCTGTGAGCTAAAATCTGTAAGACATCGATAAAATGAACTGAAGAGGAACCAAATAAACAAAAAGGTATTCCATGTTCATGGATTGGAAGAATTAATATTGTTTAAATGTCCATTCTATCTGAAGTGACCTACAGATTCAGTGCAACCCCAGCAAAATGTCAGTGGCAGTTTTCACAGAAATAGAAAATACAATATTAATATTTTTATGCAACCTCAAAAGACACCTCATAGGGCACCTGGGTGGCTTAGTGGGTTAAGTCTCTGCCTTTGGCTCAGGTCATGATCTTGGGGTCCTGAGATGGAGCCCTGCATTGGGCTCCCTGCTTGGTGGGGGGCCTGCTTCCCCCTCTCTCGCTCTGCCTGCCTCTCCGCCTACTTGTGATCTCCCTCCTCCCTGTTGAATAAATAAATAAAATCTTTAAAAAAAAAAACCTCATAGCCAAAGCAATCTTCAGGGGAAAGAAAAACAAGCAAAATACGAAGTTAGAGGCCTCACACTTCCTGATTCCAAATTTTATTACAAAGCTATGGTAATCAAAGCAGTATAGTATTGGCATAAAAACAGACACCTAGATCAATGGAATAGAGAGACCAGAAGTACTCATGTACTCATGTATATATGGTCAATTGCTGACAAAGGAACCAAGAATACGTAATGGGGAGAGGATATTCTCTTCAATAAATGGTGTTGAGAAAACTGGACAGCCACATGAAAATCAGTGAAACTGGACCATTATTTTATACAACACACAAAAATCAACTCAAATGGATTAAATAGCTGAAATTGTAAAACTCCTGAAAAGAGCATGAGGGTAAGTTTCTTGACATTGGTCTTTGTAATTATTTTGGATTTAACACCAAAGGAAAAAGAACAAAAACAAAAATTAGCAACTGGGACTGCATCAAACTAAAAAGCTTCTGCACAGCAAGGAAACATTGGCAAAGTGAAATGGCAACCTATGGAATAGAAAAAAATATTTCATATGGACTCTTAGAACAGCATTTCAATAATATAATGCAAATGCAAGTTTGAAGGGTTTTTGAAGAAGGGACCAGAAGTTTTGCTGTCTTACTTTTGTTGTAATATTATAATCACATCCCTTGAAACCATATTCTGTCAATCAAAATTTATTATTTTATTTATATTATATATATTTAAATTTATTATTGGTTCATCGAGTAATGATTAATTTTATTTCTTATATACCATAAAGTTAGTTGTAAATGCAAAGTAGGCCACATAAGCCAATCTAGTTTCTCATTTTTATTCAGTGAGAAATATGACTCAGCAGATTACACTTTATGCTACTGCTGATTCCTTAGTTTCTCCATTTACTCTTTATGAAAGTAGACTAGACTTGGAATTCCCCTAAGAAAACTGATCAATTTATGATGGAAAATACCTCACTGGGATATTTTTTTTCATCATAAGATGGACTCAATTCACAAACCTTATATTTGCTGAATATATTTAAAAAAATATAGTCAAAGAATGATGTTCATGTGTATGCTCCTCAGTGTAGGAAATTGGAATATAAAACAAAGCAATCAGAGTTTTGGCAGCCCTACATGCAAGTCATGTGTGTGTAGTTGTAAAAAATATAATAAATTAAACTTCCATAGTGGCCAGTGGAGCAATTTGTTATATAAATTGGGCTTGGCTTAACATGTGCCTTGATGGAGATAATGTTTTGTTTTGTTTAAATAAATACAACTTTAATTAAGTTAATTAATGCATACTATTGACCCTATAATTTAATGAAAGCACATACATTGAAATTATTGTGAAGTTTTATAATTTGAAAAAAAATTGTATGTGAAATCACTGTTTAGGGCATATGATGTTGAAATATCATTCTCAAAACTCAGACATGCAATAAATTTAACCTCACTTTTCACTGAACTTGACTCCTAATTCTATGAATTTCAAGTTGCTTTTCTGAGGCACCATTTTGAATATTTTTCTTCATTTTCTCAGAATCAAGTACAGAGCAAAGGAACAATTACCCAGTCTAAAGGCATAGCAATCAGGTGCAAAGTGGAATGCTCAGTGTTCAGGTATAGAGAGAAGGCTCAGCATGAGGTATGGTAAGCTCAACCATTAGATACAGAGTACATGCATAGTGATTAAGCATTGGGAAAGTCATAGTGATGAATAATTAAATAAAAACACTGCAATCAGTTATAATTAGAAAATACAGTGATGAGACAGAGATAGAAGGGAAAGTGATCCTGTAAAGATGGCACAGTGAGGAAGAGGAATGTTTGTGCCATTGTGGATTTCTGGTGCCATCTACCAGACGTCTCTTTTCCTACTAGTTTTCAGTGATCAGTCTTTGATGGTCAAGGCTGCCTGTTCTCCATTTCATTTGCAAGTCCTCTTGAGATCCCCTGAGTTTCTCTTAGCTAACTTCACTACCCATCATAGTAAATGGAAAATAATTTCTTGCTCCCATCCACTGTTAAGGAGAGAACTCAGATGATCAGATCAGATCCTTTTTTGCCTTCATAAGTGAAATGGCCTCTTATATCTGCTATCTTGTCCCTCTATGGAATATTGGAGATGTGCTCCTTTGGAAGAGGGCACTACTCTGAAAGCTCATCACAGTATTGCATATATATAGCAACACACACACACACACACACACACACACACACACACAAATATAGGCAAATTGAATGGCTTTTGTTCTGTTCAACTCTTTGTGGTAATTTGTTCCACAGCTATAAAAAATGCAACAAACTAGAAAAATCTAAATATGTGTCAAAAAGCAATGTAGAATGTCATGTAACTAATGAAATTATATTTGTTTAGTTGAACATGGAAATATCCATGACATATTATTGGGTATAGAAGAAGCTGCAGAGTGTTTTGTGTAGAATATACATAATCACATGATAGACTTTTGAATGAATCAAAATAAAGTTATGGAAAGACATACAAAATACTATAAGATTGCTTTTCTGAAGGGAAATGACAGTGGAGCTTTCAAAGGAAGAAATTTATTATACTCATCTCTGGGTGCAATTTACAAAGTACTTTATGTTTTTTCCCAGTGAGGGAAATCTACTGAAATATCCCAGCCATTTCCCTCACCACATAGGCCCTGGAAACTATCATTCTACTCTCTGCTTTATGAGTTTGAATATTTTAGATTCCACATGTAAGTAAGATAATATATTTGTCTTTCTGTGTCTGGTCATTTTTTAAGCATAATGACCTCCAGTTTTATCTACATTGTTTTAAATGGCAGGATTTCCCTCTTCTTTAAGGCTGAACTATTTCCATATATATGCCATATATATATATATTTTTTTTTCTTGCTACACTTTCTTTAGTCATTTGTCTATTGGTGGACATTTGGACACAAGTTGTTTCTATATTTTGGCTATTATAAATAATGCTGCAGTGAGAGAGTATAGATATGTTTTTCAGATAGTTATTTCGTTTACTTTGAATTTTTTTTTTTACATACTCAGAAGTGGGATAACTGGATCATATGTTGTTTCTTTTAATTTAAAAATTGAGAAAACTTTATACTACTTTTTATAATGGGTATGCCAATTTACATTTCCACTAACAGTGTATAACGGTTCCCTTTTCTGCAGACCTTTGTCAACACTTCTTATCTTTTATCTTTCTTATAGTAGCCATTCTAACAGATATGAAGTCATATCTCACTGTGCTTTTCATTTACATTTCCCTGATGATTAGTGACACTGAACACCTTTTCATGTACCCATTAACGATTTGCATGTCTTTTGAAAATGTCTCTTTAGATCCTTTGCATAGTTTTAATCAGATTACTTGTTTTTTTGTCTATTGAGTTCTGTGAGTTTCTTTTATATTTTGGATATTAGTTCCTTACCAAATATATAGTTTGCAAATATTTACTCCTATTTCCAATGTTGTGTTTTCACTCTATTGACTGTTTTCTATGCTATGCAGAAGTTTTTTAGCTTGATGCAATTCCATTTGTCTATTTTTGTTTTGTTTTCCATGTTTTGTTGTCATATCCAGAAAATCATTGGCAAGAGCAATGTCAAAAAGCTTCCTCTATATTTTCTCCTAGGGTTCTCCTGGGTTCTTTATTCTGTTTTACTCTACATATCTGTTTCTATACTGTTTGATTATTGTGGCTTTGTAATATATCATGAAATCGGAAAGTGTGATGCTTCCAGTTTTTTTTTTATTCAAGTTTGCTTTGGCTTTCAGGATCTTTTGTGTTTCTATATGAATTTAGAAGTTCCAGGAGGGATTGTACTGAATCTGTAAATCACTTTGGGTAGTAAGGGCATTTAAAAAATATTAATTTACCTTAATTTTTTAAACACAAAAGTGAGATTTAAAATAAACAAATCAAATAAATATCTATTACAGAACATAGGGATAATTCAGATAAAATAGAATAATTTAAATTAAAAATCTACTTTGCTTAACTGTGAAATCTGAGATTTTATTGCGTTCATTAAACAAGAGTACATTGAAATGAAGAGTAAATTTTTCAGGGAACAAAAAGAAATAGATTTCTAAAATTAAAATAAGAGGCTGAAAATAAAACAAATAATAATCAGTGGACTGAATTATGTGATGAACATAGCTGAAGACTAAGTTGGTGATCACACAAATAAAGCCAGAGACATTTGGCATTATGTAGCACAAACCAGACAAAGTAGAAAAACATATACGATTCAGTGGCAGACATGAGTAATCAACTGGAAATATTTTACTTTTGTTGTTGGGGGGAAGATATTGAACAAAAGAAAACCTGAGTTTTCAACTTAAATATAAATAAGCATCGAACAGGAAAACGAATTTACTAATTTGAAAACCCATATGTCAGATATGCTTGGATAATGAAGAAATTTTAAAACATAACATAAAAAAGAGATTTTTTTTAAGGACAACTATTTCTCTGTACTACAGTTTTCATGAGCAAAGATAGAAATAAAAAGACAATAGCAAACTATATAAAAAATTCTACTTTAATCCCAACAGCAAAATTATCAATCAAATATTAGAGAAAATAATTTTTCAGATATGAAAGGATTCAGAAAATTTCTCACATGGAAAGGCTAGGAAAAATCAGCAACTACATCTAGTACCTAAGCAGGAATGCTCTAAAAATATATATTATGACTTTTAGCAAATTACCAAACTATACAGTATTTTTAGAAAGAAGAATATATTGGGTTTAGAAAAAGAATAGAAATATGCTATATGCACTAAGAATTATGAAAAATCATTTGATCTTGACACTTGTAACATTCTTATTTTTGTGAAAAATCTTTGAAATAAAAGTTTTTGTATCTTTTCATTATTGGGGTCACATTAACTAGTATTGCAGAGAATATTTTTTTATATTCAAATAATGCATACTCTTGATTTTTTAAAAATAATTTATGGAAATAAACAAAGACCAATCAAATGATAAAGAGCAAAGTCTGTTTATTCAGAGTTTACTGTAACAGGAGATTTTACCACAATCACTTGCATTTTGTCAGAGACTCAAAAGCAGGCAGAAGAGTGAGAGAGGTTTATAGTGGACAAAAGAGAGAGTGTTGAGTATGCCATGATTGGAAGCTGTTGTCATAGAGAAACTATAGGTGAGCTACCTAGAAACAGAACACTCTTTGTGGTTGGTTAAGAATGTGAGTCTTGGTTTATCAGATTGCTTTTAAGTTGGAAATGGGGAAAATTGTAGAGAAACTGTAAGTTATTGATCAAGTCCTGGTCATTTGGGGCTGAACATTATTGTTTGACTTCCTGGACTGTTGTTAAGGAGAATCATTTAATTTCCTACATGCATGATTTATAGAAAATACGTAGTGTGTCTTCTGGACTCTTTATTGTAGATAGCAGGTTGATTTCTTGGGCTGTTTGCTACAGATTATGAGTCAGAGTTCTACTTTTATATATAGCCTAGACATTGTCCACTTATATCCAGCCTCTCAAATAAAAACATAGAAAAATCACAGAAATCATTTTTTGTAGAGGAAAACATAATATAATGTGTACTACAATGACTTAAAACATGTAACTGACAAAAATTAAAAGTGAAAAGATGGTAAGATATATATATTTCCTTAGAAATCATTAAGGGCATATTTGCTGCCTAAAATTATTGAAGCAAAATATAGGAATTTAGTTAACCATTTTATCCATAGTGATAAAAGTAACTAACATAACTAAAATTAATAATGTAATTAAATTGTGTAATGAGATATTGGGAGATAACTTTGATGCAATGAATTCCTCATTTTCAATTATGGTATATCAATGGATATTTTTCAATTGTAATACAATTAAAATTTTAAATTATAATGAAACAACAAGCAGTAGGCCAAAAGTTGGTACATGCCAAAGTGTATCTGGTGAGAGTAGGTATGGGAACTAAGTAAAAAGACTTCTAATTGTACGTATATATATGGTTTAGTTGTAATTTGTTTTCTTTTTAACTATTTTGAAAATATATAGATTGTGCTACTATGCTATTTTAGAAATCCATTTTCCTAGCTAATTGGTTAAAATAAATAAATACATTGGAGGTTTTACTCAGTGATTGAAGTTAGTGATTGAATGTCAATTGTCTGTGTGTGTAAATATAAATATTATGACATTATATAAATATGTTTATATAATATGCAGTGTATATATTATGAATATGTACTATAATCTTTTATTAAATTCTTATGAACTTTTATTGACAACTTTGTTTTCAAGCAAGGACAAAATATTATCCTTGTATTCCGTTTTATGTTGTCTTTTTTTTTTGTTTTGTCTTTGGTTTTGTTTCTGCTTTTGTTGTTATTATTGAATGAAAATTCAGCTGAAATAATATTCTATTATTGAGAACAATACTGAATTTGGTAAGATTTTTATTTTTCAAATAGAATCTTTTCCAAACAGTGAAAAGTAAAGCTATTTATAGGAACAATTTCTAATTTTTGATAAGAAACATTAAATCAGCAATAGCACATGGACTTAATTGCCACATATGATAAATTAAACAAATATTGGTGAATACTTGGAGAAGTATTGGAGTTTTCAATTATGTGTGTGTACATATATATATATATATATATATATATATGATTTTCATACATACATGAAAGTTTTCTCCAAAAAGCATTTTCTCTTAAAAATCTCATAAGTTTATTTTGCATATAATGAACAACTTGCCAAATCATGTTCGTTAGATTCCAATATGTTGACTAATTTAAAGTTTGAATGTAAAGAGCACATAGATTTTCATTTAAAAGTACTAACTATATTAGAATCAAGTACAGAACCTGACCTTTTATTTGGTCAAGTATAGTCATTACTCAAAAGCAATGAAGGATGGTTGGGGAGAAACCTCTTAATACCTTCTATATTACAGAGTTTAAGCAGGAAATTAAAATCCACTGCCAGTTAGATCAAGAGCATGAGTTACATAGTGGAATGAGTTACAGAACTGAAAAGAGAGGTGAAAAACAAAGTTGTGGACCATGAGGCAACCAGGGAAAGAGTTTGGTATCCCTAGGGCTGGAAAAGTAGTGTTGCCTGACCCAGGAGCTGGGCTTTATTGCCTGGACCCATGGAAGAAGGCAGTGAAGAGGGAGCTGGGACCATTGCAGAAAAGCAGACACTGCCAGAGATATCCCCTAAGCCAAGAAAGAGAAGGGGGGAGGAGGAGAGGTAGACAGAGACAGGGGTAAACGTATCTTTCTTTTCTGTATTGCAATTTTCCTCTAGCATCTGCTTTACTTAGTTGGTGAGGAAGGCTGCAGAAAAGCACAACAGTGTTGTCAGTGCCAGGAGAATGCTGCCCCTAACTATTCTACCACACACCTTTATTTTATAAAATGTACGTAATGACTTAGCTTTTGACCACATAGATAGAGGGGTGAAATATAACACTGCCTATCCCCAAATAGATGCGCTTGGACTGCCATTACATACCATCAAGTAAACACACATCCACACAAAAATGTGGAAGACATTGTAACTACTAAACTGAATGGTTCTCTTAAACTCCATCCTGACTAGTTGGAGAAATAGATTACAGAGGAAAGAATGTCACATATCCAAGCAGATAGAACCAGGCTTGAATTCTGCCCTTTCCTATTGTCAACTACGTAACCTTTTGAACCTCTGCACCTCCATCTGTAAAATAGCATTAAATGTAATTTTCTCAGTAGATTGCCATTATTAAACTGAATGGCATATAGCGGAGTGTTTTTCACATCATTGGTACTAAATGTGTGTTACTTCCTTAATTATTATTTTTTTCTATTTAAGGACTATAATATAAAATTTACTTGGATAATTGAAATTTTGCACTAAGCGATTCCATAAAAGGGATCTTACTGAAAATACACAAAACTTAATGATAGCCACGTTTTAAAATACATGGTTACAACAGTGATTTTTGTTTTGGTACCAGAATGTTTCAGAAGTGTTCTTGCAAAGGATTGTTTTAAAAATCCAATGAGTCCTGGGTGAATACTCAAAGCTTTATCAAATTACACAATGACTGGAATCCCGTGTTATTGCTCTGTTGGTGAAATTACAGTCCTCCTGTGTAGAATGAAATTTAAGTTGTATCTTGGTGACTATTGCTTTTCCCCAATTCCTGGAAAATTCTTCTGAGAATTAAGCCCTAAGAGATTCCTTCAGAGAGATGCTCTCTGCCTTCATACATCCTCAGCTGATTTTAACTCAGAAGTTCTTGCTCAACATTAATTCACTTGAGATTTTCACGGAGCTCTGAACCCTGACAAGTCATGCATAAGATTTGCAATCTCAGAGAATATTTGCTTGTATTAAAATGCCTTATTAAATATTTCAAATTGGTCTTTAGAGACTTTCAAGAAAGTCCATTTTTTCTGCTTCTCCACTGATATGTAACTTTCCAAAATGCATGCTAGTTATAAAGCATAGTACAAAAAGAAACCAAATGAAAAGAGTGACACAGGGCAATTCCCAAAGGAAACAGGGCTTAAATTTTATTATAGAAAAGATATCTTGAAGGCTTTTTTATGTACTTTAATCTTTTTTTTTTCAGATTTTTTGTATGAAACATCAGCTGAAAAGCACTAATCCCTAACATGGGAACAGCTAAGTTGTGCCACAGGAAATATTTAACATGAAAATATTGTGTACTAGGTAGCCAATGATATTTTAAAAGGAAATGTTTCTATGGTTGTTTTTCATGGGAAATTGTAAAATTTAAGAAAGCTTATAAAGCACTTTTAAAGTTTTCTTTGATTAGAAGCTAATTATATAAAGAAGGAGCTATTGGTTTAGTATCTATTGACCAAATGTATATAATAATTTCCAGAAAATTCAGATTATTTTAATATTCTAGTAGACAAATGGACTTTTTGGGATTACTTCATATATATTTATTTGGAAATCTAACATTATAAAGAATAATTTTCCCTTTTCTACTATGTAGATAATTAGGACACATAGCATGAGTAAAGGAATTGAGTTGTCTAACGTGGGATACCCTTCTCAGAATAGATAAATACTGATATTTTTTCTCTTAAACATTAAACCAGGAATAGAAATCCTTCATTAACAGGGGCAGGGTGGCTCAGTGGGTTAAAGCCTCTGCCTTCAGCTGGGGTCATGATCTCAGGGTCCTGGGATCGAGCCCTGCATTGGGCTCTCTGCTCAGCAAGGAGCCTGCTTTCCTCTCTCTCTGCCTGCCTCTCTGCCTACTTGTGATCTCTCTCTCTCTGTCAAATAAATAAATAAATAAATAAATAAATAAATAAATAAATATTTAAAAAGTCCTTCATTAACGTGATTAATATACTTCATTAATTTACTTTAAATGTCAACAGTTATATGACTAGTAGTGCCTAATGTTTAAAATAATCAAAAGCACTAATTTCTACCTAATTTAATTTTATCAACTTGTGAGATTCACTTTTCATTTTATCTCATTTATGATCTAGCTGGCATCAAATAGCAAAGGGAATAATCGTCATTCTACTGTGAATTGTAACTTTAGACTGTTGTCCAGATTCAGTGAAAGAACACCTGTAAATTCTGAGAATAAACGATTTCTTTCCACTGCAGCTGTAACACATTTTATTAGTTTGCTAAGGCTCCTGTACCAAAGTGCAACAAACCAAGTAACTTACACAACAATTTTTGTCTCCCTGTTCCAAAAGCTAGAAGTCTGAGGTCAAAAGTGTCAGCAAGGTCATGTTCCCTCTTAAAGTACTAGAAATGGGTCTGTCCCAAGTCTCTCCTTTAGCTTTTAGTGGTTTGTTGACTATTTTTGACTTTCCCTGGTTTATAGAGAAATCACTCTTATTTCTGTCTTCATCTTCACACAATGTATTCTCTGTGTGTGCATGTGTGTGTTTCCAAATTTCCTATTTTTATAAGGATACCAGGCATAGTAGAGTAGGGGCCCACTACTCCAGCCTGACCTTATCTTAGTTAATTATATCTACAATGATCCTATTTCCAAATAAGATTGCCTTGATGTACTGGAGTCTAGATGTTCAACACATGAACTTTGAGGGGAAATTCAACCCCTAACATACACCCTAAAGAGTTCTCTTTTTTTTATTATTATTTTTAATGAAAAAAATTCTTTCTTTCTTTCTTTCTTTCTTTCTTTCTTTCTTTCTTTCTTTCTTCTTTCTTTCTTTCTTTCTTTCTTTCTTTCTTTCTTTCTTTCTTTCTTTCTTTCTTCTTTTTCTTCCTTCCTTCCTTCCTTCCTTCCTTCCTTCCTTCCTTCCTTCCTTCCTTCCAAGATTTGGTTTATTTATTTGAGAGACCTAGAGAAAGAGAGGAACACAGAGGGAGAAGTAGACTCCCTGCTGAGCAGGGAGCCCTATTTAGGTCTCAATCCCAGGACCCTGAGACCATGCCTGAGCCAAGGCAGACCCTTAACCAACTGAGCCACCCAGGCGCCTCAAAGCCTTTTTTTTTTCTAATGTAAAAGAACTTCTAAAAGCACTAATGGTTCTTAAAATGTTTCCATCTAGGCTTCAAGTCGATAAGAATGTGAGATGTGTATATATATTTTTTCTTTTGGCCTGAAACCCCCTTACCAATTCTCCTTGGCAAGAAATTCTTGAACAATTGGCAAGGGACTTATTTCCCATCCCTACTCTTTATTTTTACCCTTACTGTGTTCAAGGCAGACTGACTTTCGGTTGGGTTGTGCTGTACGTAAACGGGAGCTCCCTTTGACCAGCAATCTGTGTATTTACAGTGGTGGCCTGAAACCTTCAGATGTCACCAAAGTAAAGGGATAGAGGTCATTTGCTCTACCTTACTTCGCACAGGAAACAGAATTGCCAAATACCTGTGAGATTGACTATGTCTCATTCTTCATTTCATTTTTCCCTCCATTCATGACTTTCAGCTTTCACTTAACAGGGGTGGACTTTTATAGACACATTAAGCCAAGCAGAACAATTTTTAAAAATTTTTTTTTGGTTTTTTTGTCATGTGATGTCCCAGCCAGTTAACCACAAATGAAGGTGTGATCTTGCACTATTTGTCCTTCGCTTTCTCTATGGAATGACTGCTTGGGGACTTTTTTAAGACATTAAAAATATTTAAACCTAGGTAACTATTGCAAAGCCAGAGAAAAATTTAAAATTTGAGGATTTTATAAGTGCGGCTTCTTAAAACATGACTTTATTTTAATATTTTCTATCTATACTGTTCTCTCTCTTCTGATGTCAGTAATCCTTCTATATGCCCAGTAGGAGCAGCATTTTTCCAATCAGATCAAAGATTTGACTGATATAATTTTATAACACTTAAGTTATGACATGGACTTTTCATACTTTTTAGAGTTTTTTTCTGGACACCTACTACAGATTTGATTTATTTTCAATGTGCTATCAACAAAGATACCTCCTAAACCCACTTTTATTTGTAGATATCTACCTACTGATACTCTCTGAACAGGTTGGAGAGATGAATGTAAGGTATGGAACAAGTGTTACATTGCAGAAAAAGTCCTTAAAACTTTGTTTTATAAACATAATAATAATGAGACCTAGGAGTGTAAGAGGTAATATACATTTAACTAAATCTGCAAAGTTTAATCAAGTCAGAGAGTGTAGTACATTATATAATGAGAAAAATCATGGTATACACACAAGCCTAAATAAGGCTCTCTCAGAATGGAATATCTTTGAGGCAAAAAAATAATTTTGTTTATTTAAACTTTTAATTTTGAGATCATAGATTCACATGCAGTCATGGGAAATGATATGGAGGGATTCTTTGTATCCTTACACCATTCTTCTCCATGGTAGCATCTTACAAAATTATCATCTTGGAAAACTATAAAAAAAATCATAGCTAGACAATTGCAGTTATTTAATCTACCCATTTTGTTTAGATTTCTCTAGTTTTACTTGTATGTGTATTTAGTTCTATGTGATTTATCACAGGTGTATGTCCATGTATCCCATACTATAGTCAAAATACTGGACAGTTCTAATATGAGGACTCCTCATGTTGCTTTTCTATAACCAGTCTCTCCAGACTCTACCTTCTCTCCTTCAGTCTGGCAACTACAAGTCTGTTATCAGTTTCTAAAATGTCATGAATTCAAGAATGTTAAATAAATGAATCATACAATATATCTCCTTTTGGGACTGGCTTTTTTCCACTGGGTATAATTCCCTGAAGATTCACCCAAATTGCTGCATGTCTCAACAGGCTGTTTATTTTTAGTGCTGAGTAGTATTCCATACCATCAATTACTGCAATCTGTTTCACCATTTTCCCAGTAACATGCATCTGGGTTATTTCTAGTTTGTGGCTACTACAAATAATGCTGCCATGAATATCTATGAAAATTCGCAAACATAGTTTTATGTGGACATATGTTTGCATTACTTTTGCATTAAAAAAAGACTACAATTTGCTGGGTTGTACATTAAAAGTGTGTTTGATTTTATAGGAATATGCTAAGTGCTACATTTTCCCCTGCAATGTAAAAGTGACCTAGTTTCTCAGTATTCTTGCCAGCATTATAGTGTCACTATTGTGTTTTATTATTCATTATTAGAGATGTCGTTTAGACATCACACATTCCTCTCCTTCTGAGTATGAATAATTGCTAATCATATTTCTGCTTATAATCTCAATGTAAAAATACTATTTCGAGGCCAGAATCTTAACATATTATTAAAAATCCGTGTGCATTTATAATCTGCTAATAAGTATTGTCAGGTGAACAAGGCATACTAATTTTATTAAGTTTTCTAGAATGTCTTGAAGACAAAGAACAAGCGTTGCTTAAAGTTGAATCTGCATTTCAACAGAATCTTTGTGGTTAAACGGATATTAGACCCTTAATAAGTGTGCCATACCTATATAATTAAAGTACTTATTAAAACTAAAGACTGAAAATTGTCAGTGCTTCTGTAGTCAAGTACCAAAATGAATGCAGAATTCCATACAGACTTACTTGACCATGGAAATATTTTTGTTTGCTATATAACCCAAATTAGTCAGTGGAATTTTTCTAGTTAGGCAGAATAAAATATCAAGTATACACTATTAGATGATTCATCAAGTACCTTTCATGAATAAATGAGAGCTCTTAACCCACTAAATTTACAGTGGAATTATATAGCTCTTAATAGATCATTGTTTTGTTAAACCTAGATCAGTTTTCATTTGGGAATAACTGAAATATGGTATAAATGTACCTAATTATGCAAATACTATTTGAAAGATATAAACAGAAAAGAAATCAGCAGAATACAGTTACTAGGGCATCTGGGTGGCTCAGCAGGTTAAGCCTCTGTCTTAGGCTCATGTCGTGATTGCAGGGTCCTGGGATCCAGCCCCCGCATAGGGCTCTCTGCTCAGTGGGGTACCTGCTTGCTCCTCTCTCTGCCTGCCTCTCTGCCTACTTGTGATCTCTCTCTGTGTCAAATAAATAAAATCTTTTTTTTAAAAAAGAATACAGCCACTAATTTTACCTCAAAGTACAATATTTTAAAGTTTATAAATGCCTTTAACATATACTTTAATTTTCAAAAATCCAGTGAAATAGGCACATTCTGATACCCATTGTAGAAAGATGGTTATGTTCTTCTATATAGAAGAACTCAAAGGAATGAGAACTGAGCCTTGGAGACTAGTTAGGGGACTCACTGATAGTCCATGAAATAAAAATGCCATAAATAATGGCAAATGGTTTGAATGTGCTATTTTGATGCCACTAATAATTTAATGTCAACTCACCCGCATTCCCCCCTAATCACAAACCATCCAACCTCCCATTTTCTGAATAGGTATGTAGCAAGCAATGCATATTCTCACCCAACCTTTAACTTTACCCCACAGTTTAACACCGGTTTGATTCTTGATCGTCAATCCAAACTAATCCCAATTATGTGAGTGTCAAAAGAGGTCTTTCACAGTGTTATCGGCACACACACACACACAAACCCCACAAATCGTATTAAAATATTGGAAGTCAAACATTTTCTTTTGGCTTCTCACCTGGTACAGTTGTTGGCCGGCGACAAAAGCAATGGCTATGTTTAACCGATAAATCCAAGAATTAAATTTCACAGGATACATCTATTATAGTGTTCCACAGGTATGTCAGCGTAACCTTTTTCTGTGTACAAGTCACATGCTAAATATTACCGCACACTAAAATTTGTTTTCCTGAATGCACAGGTACCTCTGTTCTACAGGTGACAGCTACTGATGCAGATGACCCTACCTATGGAAACAGTGCCCGCGTGGTGTACAGTATCCTCCAGGGACAGCCCTACTTCTCCGTAGATCCTAAAACAGGTTAGTGCATTTTTGTATCATTTATGTGCATGTGTGCAGGAATAAAAGAAAGCAGCGTTTTTATTTCTATGTCTTCTCCTACATCAGATATTGTTTTAGCACATTTTAAAATGGCCTTGCTTTTTCTAACGTGATGCGATTGAATAATTGAAGATAAATTCACTGTTTTCTTTAATATTTTGATTATCCATCACTTAATACCAGTAAAAACTTCTTACCTTTGCATATCCTTGTATCAATTACTTTCTGCTTAAAACAAATATGGAATGTTACATCCAATGAGATCTTCAAGTGTATTATCTGTTGTGTTTATATATTAGATTTGATTCTTTGCCCAAGATAGTAAATAATTTATTGTGAATTTCCATACTTCATTTGAATTTGATTGTCACGTAAGTTGTTATATATTATATTCGGGGGATTGTTCTATCTCGAACTGAGGTTTTTCCTAAAGAGAAAATTCTTCAGTCTTTAAATATTGCATTATGTAAAGGAAGTTAACTCAGCAAAGACAAAAACATGGAAACTTTTTTTTAGGAAAAAAAATAGGAATTCTCTCTTTCCTCTCTTTTTTCTGTCCAAAACAATTATATCATATTCTGTGTTGTCAAAGTGAGAATGAAAGATACTCAATACTGCATTATAGGATTATGTTCAGCAGTATAATCCCAAAACCACAGAAAGCTCAAGGTTCCATTGGCAAATAATTTGTTAATGAAAAATTGACTGAACATAAACACTACTTTCAAAATGGGTTGCAAGTTTTACTAATAATTTCAAAAATATATATAATCATGAGACATAGATGAAGGGAGCAATCCAAGATATTCCAGAGGTTCCTAGGTCCTTTCTAGTTACATTAGACTCATTCTGAATCAGTTAACATGTGGGATTATCAAGTAATGGTCACAGCCACATGACACAGAAGAGAGCTGTGTTTAGGTATATATCCCCTTATACTCCATAGTTACAAAGCATACAAAACATTTTTCAAGGAACCCTGCTTCATGACATTATTAATTCCAGGTTTGTTTACCATTATCTTAGACAAGGTACATCCAACTGAAAAGATGCTAACATACTCTCAGTAGTTAATATCATTCGAAGGCTAGGAGTATTGTCATTATCATGTTTTCAAGAGAAATCTGGAAGCTTACTTGTCTTCTTTCTTTCCCTGGTGTGCACCAACACATAAGTACACTAGACAAGAATAGAGCTCAAGCTTACTGCTGAACTTCCTAATTATCATAATTTATGAATAAACTATTGAATATGTATAGATAGGTAAATGAAGAATACATATATATTATATGCATTATAATTATAAGATAAATTATATATAATTAAATGAAGTAAAAAATAAAAATCAGGAGATGACAAAAAGTAATATAATGTGAGCTAAAATGGTATCAGATAGGCAAGTCCTTTTAGTACCAAGATAGTATTAAATACTCAGAAATAAAAATCTTAATATAGTAGTCAAACTCAGGGATAAAAAACATACATATATATTGTATACATTGTTACTCTGGTAGGAGGGTTTAGATTTAGTTGAAAAAAAGCTTTTTATTGAAATATAGTTGACATGTTACATTGCATAAATTTAAGGTACACCATATATTTGATACATTTTATATTGTAATGATATTGCCATGTGGCCATAAAAAATCTTAAGACAAATGAAAATGAGTATTTAATATTGGTGTTGCTCATTTTGTTCTATTTTCCTAATAAACATGATAGTTTTATATATAAAATACACATTTCTCACTTATTTATTTATTTTAAAAAAGATTTTATTTATTTATTTGAGAGGAAGAGAGAGATAGTGAAAGAGAAAACATGAGCGGCGGGGAGGGAGAAGCAGACTCCCCAGCGAAGAGGGAGCTCCACATGTAGCTTGGTCCCAGAACCCTGGCATCATGGCCTGAATGAAGGTAGACGCTTTAGTGACTGAGCCACCCAGGCACCCCTATATTTCTCATTTTAATTATGCATCTCCTGGGCCACCTGGGTGGCTGAGTTGGTTAAATGTCTGACTCTTGATTTTGGCTCAGGTCATGATTTCAGGGTCATGAGATCAAACCCCACATTGGGCTCCACACTGATAATGGAGCCTGCTTAAGATTCTCTCCCTTGGCCCCTTCTCCCTCTGCTTGCATTCTCTCTCTCTCTCTCTCAAAATTAATTAATTAATTAAAATAAATAAAGATAAATATGCATCTTACTAGAGAAAAGAAATAAGAATACTATGTTTCTTTCTTTTTTTTAAGATTTTATTTATTGATTTTTGTGCATTGATTTTGTATCCTGACACATTACTGAAAAAAAAAAAAAGAAAAAAGAAAGAAATAAATAAAAGCTCAGAATAAAAAAGTAAAAAAGAAGAAAAAAAAAGATTTTATTTATTTATTTGACAGAGAGAGAGAGATCACAAGTAGTCAAAGAGGCAGGCAGAGAGAGGGGGTGAAGCAGGCTCCCTGCTGAGCAGAGAACCTGACCTGGGGGTCCATCCCAGGACCCTGAGATCATGATCTGAGCTGAAGGCAGAGGCTTTAACCCACTGAGCCACCCAGGTGCCCCAGGATGCTATGTTTCAATTACCACACACATACCTACAAATGTGCAAAAACACGCATGACTTCAGTCCATTTACTTCCTGAGCATAGCCAAATATTTATAAGTATTATATTTACTTAATAGAATATTTCTAGTATTGCCATTATATTCCTTTGCTCCTTTAAGCAAGATGATTTATTAAATGCAAGTATACCTCCATGTTGATTTGTTTTAATTCAATATTATATTGACTAAGGCATCATAAGAATCTATGGACATATGTCCTAATATAAAGATTCTTTAAATATGCCAGTTTCTTAGGTAACTGTTTGTAGAATGCATTATAAAACAAAATTTTCATTATTCTCTTTAGCAAGACATTTTTGGTAATTTATACTTGAAAGGTATATTACTGTGTAATTAAACATCTTCAGAACTAATGAATTTAGAGAAAATTGTGCTTAAAATGACAGGAATAAAATACAAATGTACTGAAAACTAAAGGATCAGTTGCTATGGATAAGATGTCACATAAGAAGTGCTGGGATAATGGTTACTTAGAGTAGTACATTTTCATACTATCATTGTTATTCTACCCTCTGATCTGGCATGACTCTATTTCAATATGTCTCCAGTTACTTTCAGTGAAGACGAATTATATTGAAGGAACTTTTGAGCCCAAATAGAGTTATGAGTGCTCTTGGTTAAAATCAGGACTTTGGATTGCCTTGCTTTTATTGTGTTAAAAGATATAGTTGGTACTCACCATAGTTGTCCAAAGATGAGTTACCCATAAGATCTTGCTGCCATTTTATAAACCATCCATGAATTGCTGGATTCAGAGAAATGAATTAGGTTGCTCTTGAGTTGCTATACTATTCATAATTGATTTAATAAAGTCTATACTGTTTTATACTAAAATTCTGTTTATCAGTACAATGCAACAGAAGTCTTGAGAATCATCTATTGTTTTAAATAAGTTTGGTTGAGTTAACTATCTCATGATGTTTGCTTAATGTATAACAGCAAAAGAGGAGTGCCCATTAAAAAGTGATATTTCAACATTACAATTTAAAAGATGCAGAAAACTATGGAGAATAAACTAAAGAAGATGACAATGAAATATAAAAGACATAATACTACTGTCCAGATTCATATAGAAAAACATGTTAATGTAAGCTTACTGAGTATAGTTCTATTTGAAGATATTGATTTTAATTAGGGAAGAGAACACTTTCAGAGTTAGTAAGTGAAGTAACCATTTTCATGTTCATGAAAACACTGAATCCTAAGCAAGGCATGTTGAGGAAAGCTGATAAGTGAGAAAGCCAGGAGAAATGGTCAGAGAACCAAAGTCAAGAAATCTAGGCTGATCCTAATCTTTAACAGAGTGTCAACTGCATTAAAAATAAATCAGTATATTCAAGGTTTTTATCCCTCTTCAGAACCTAGGAAATTTCTGTCAGGTGGTGACAGCAGAAGCTGAATGATTGACGTGCTTTTAAAAAAAAGAACCACTTCCCTTGACTTAGTTTGATGACAAAGCCGGAAATCCACCATCTATCTTTCCAGTGTCTTTAGAACAGGATTACACAAGAAGTGGGTGTGCAGTTTTGAATTAAGAATGCAAATCTCTTAATGTCCATGGCATTTATAGCCATTTGATGATTCTCTCTGCTTTTTCAGTCAGTAATCTATTAATTATTTGTGTTACCTTAGCTACTGCATATATGCCATGTCTCTGCCTATCTCACACAAATTGTTGAATCCTCCAAATGGTAAGTTCAGAAAATCTGAAAACCTGAATTATCAATGTGATGTCAGGGAAAACAGAGTCATATTCTGGTTTATAAAATCCCAGATAAGCTTTATTTACAATCGTTTGTAACATTTACAGTGGCGAATTTGACCATAGTTAATATGAAACATATAAATCAGTAATAATTAATAATGGCGTCTTTATATCTATGTAAATGGTACTCAGTGAGTTTTTGCTACTCCCAATAAAGACTATTGGAAGAGTTATCTAGTTTAATATAGATGTACTTATATTTTAACTTGAGTCATTTTTCATACAAATTTCATATATTTTTACTCATTAAATAATATTTAAAAGAAGAACATAGCTGAAAATATTTCTGTTGACAAATTATGTATTTAATTTTCAGATACATAAAAAAATAAGACTAGTAAGACCACCTTTTAATTATATACAAAGAACATTCTAGATATTCTTTTCTTTTCTTTTTTTTTTCAACATTATAGCTCTCAAGTGATTTCTGCTACATGTTGCTTAAAAAGGGTAGACATTGGGTTTCAAATCTTTTGTCAAACACTTCTGCACTTATAATAGCCATTCCAAAGGTAACAGGACACTTGACATCAAATAAAATATACTGCACCTAGTAATGTCTGTGGATTCTAAAGTCACAATCATTATTACTAATTTTACAAGGCATTATTATAAACAAAAAAAATGTTTTCTTGTCCTTTTGATGAAAAGATTGTGTTTAGTTATGTTATAGTTTAATTAGTATAGTATAGTACAGCAATTCATATTTATTATTTTTCCAAAATACTAAGGTTTATTCCAAAATGATTTAAGGATACTTCATGATCAAATCCTAGGATGTTACTTAATATCATAGTAAATTGATCAAGTTACTTAAATGTTATGCCTCTGTTTACTTGTATATAGGTTTAGAATAACAACTAAATCCAAGAAAAAATTAATCCAATGCTCTTAGCCCAGTACTTGGAAAGATAAAGGTAGTTAGTCTTTTCCTTTAAGATTAAGAAGAATTTCCAGGGACATCTGGATGGTTTAGACGGTTAAGCATCTGCCTTTGGCTCAGGTTATGATCCCAGGGTCCTGGGATCCAGTCCACGTAGGGCTCCCTGCTCAGTCAGGAGCCTGTTTCTCCCTCTGTCTCTGCTGTTCCCCCTGCTTGTGCTCTCTGTCTCTCTCTTTGACAAATAAATACAATCTTTGGGGAAAAAAAAGGAATTTCCAAAATTACATAGTGGGCCATGACAAGAGTTTAAAATAGCCTTATCTGAAATAGGAAAAAAATTAACTTTGAAAGAATTTTTAGTCCACATAACTACACAAAAGTGTGAGTTCCACATATTAACTTTATATAACTAAATTATATTTATTTTAAGAATTTATTTTTTTCTTCTTTTCAGGCCTTTAAAGAAAGTTTTATTAGTATTTTTATTAAGACAAATATACTTGTAGAAAATTTTGAATGACTGTTTAAAAATAAATAAGTTAGACATTAAAATAACCAACTTTTTATCTTCAGAAATGACTGTCTCAACTCAAAATAATGTCTCTGGATGAGATAAAGTGGCATGCTATCCATGAAACAATTGTTATTAATGCTCAGGTCTTGACAAACAATAGCTCTGATTCTCAGAAAAGACCTTTCCTTAACATTTTGTAGCAAAAAGCAGTTAGCTATAAAAATGCACTTAGTGAAAGGCCTTAGTGAGTTTCTTATGATGTAATTAAAAATAAGGCTCTCAACATTCTTTGTCCAGTGTACATGATGTAATTAAATTCATCAACAACTCTGTCTCTATTTAACCTCTAGTTTTATTTTATTTCAACAGTGAACAAAAAATTGTGGTAGATCACTGTGTATGTTAGGATAAAAGATGTAGAGCATCTCCTTTTAAATGTTTTATGGATTTTAATATTAAATTTACATAATTCCAAATAAAAATCTACTTGAAAATAGTTTTTCCCCCAAATCAGTATTTTATATTTATTATTAGCTAAGCAATTAAAATATTTAACTTATAGTCCACAAAATCTGCAGAAGGAAAAAAAGTCCACAGAATATATTTTGTCATTTTTTCTTATTCATAATCTACTCTAATTGATGTAACATATTGCACAAATACATTTTTAAATAATTTCCTATAATTAACTGCATAATAGATTTAAAAAAATAGTTAATTAGTAAGCCCAGTGCTAAAGAATTTGCTTCTTTTAGAGAAGAAATCATTCATTAATTCAGAACTGTGTCACGTTGCCAAATTACTGGAAGGAACATTATCTCACTTTCTTTTCTTTTTTTTCACTTTATTTTCTTTAGAGAAGAATTCTAAATAGTTCCTGAAATGTAGCAGAGTGTATGGGGATTAACACAAGAAGTCCAGTTTATATAGCCCTTAAAAATAAGGAGTTAATGAACTGTAGTAGACACTAGTGGTTGACCACTTGATATCAATTTCTCATTTTGCTGGTCCTACTAGAACTTTAATTTTGCTCATTGTAGCAACATACTCTGTTAAAAAGCTAGAATTCCTAGCTCCCTGTAACTACTGTGACATCGTTCTAGCCAGGGAAATGTAAAAGAAAGACCATTGGGGAGTTTTTGGTATCTCTATGTCAGTGCCAATGCTTCCTCATTTCGCCCTCCCATCTTCTGGATTTAAACATATGCATAATCACTGGAGGTATACAGCAGTGTATATATCTGGTGATCATGTGACAATCACATGTCATGACAATCACATGACAATCACATGACAAGCACATAAGATGAAAGTCACATGGAAGAAACTGCTGAGCAAAGAAGCCTGGCAGTGAAGTTGCTCTGAGTAATTTTTGTGCAAACACAGACAGTGTTGATAACTGACTTTTTTGAAATGTGCTTTGCAGACCGGTAAATCACCTTCACAGCACAATGCGCTGTGTATAGAGCTGGTTCCCCTAGACTACTTTCATCCCTCTCAACGCAAAATCCAGGATCCAGAGAAAACGCACAGTGCTCTCTGTGTATGAGTAGCCATTTTACAGTTATAGTGCCAACACTAAACTAGAAAAGATTTTTCACACTGACTTGAATATCACAAGGTATATTACTTGTTGATATTTGGGGAGATCAGAGAATGAAACCAAAGATAATTTGATATGACAGTCCATTGAAAATGTATGTCTAAAAAATAATTTTAGCTCTCATCAAGAGGTAGCAAATACACTATCAACATTATAGATGTCAGATAACTCTCCTACTCCATCACAAGGAGATCATCATGTCCTATTTACATCAACCGAATTAATAGTATCTGTGGAATTTAATTGCTATGGGTATCGTTCTAATGAAAAAAATATATAGATTAGCGTTCTATGTTAGTCACACTATTTGTTACAGCCTTAGGTAGATCCATATGATTGAAATGGTTTGGACGCTTAAGTGAATTTAATGGTATGCAAACTAAACTTAAATAAAGCTTAAACAAGCAAATGAAAAAAGGAAACCAATTGAATCATTTTTTCCCTCAAATATCAACTTCTCATAACTATACTGACCAACTATTCTCTGGAAAGGAAAAAAGTAATCTCTTTGAACAAAAAATAATGTGATAGGAAGTGATAGGAATCAATGTTGGTTAATGTTAAGTTGTTTTATACTATTTCTTCCTAGTAAAAAATAGATTTATCTTATGTAATTTCTGATTGTCTGTTGTTACATTATAGAAATGAAACTTTTGCAAATTGATTTTCTGTCCTGCAACTTTACTGAATTCTTTTATTAATTCTAACAGTTTTTGGTGGAGTCTTTAGGGTTTCCTGTATATAATAGCATTTCATCTGCAAATAGTGACAGTTTTACTTCTTTGTTTCCAATTTGAATGCCTTTTATTTCCTTGTCTTGAATAATTGCCCTGGTTAGGACTTCTGATACTATTTGAATTAAAGTGGTGAGACTGGGCAACCCTGTTTTGTTCCTAGTTTCAGAGGAAAAGTTTGTAGCTTTTCACTGTTGAATATTGTAGCAGTGCTAACACTGATTTCATCTTTGACCTTCCATCTTGTTTTCCCCAGTGGTGCATAGATGGTGCCATTTTAGATAACCAGAAGAGATCCTCTGGCTCACAGATGGTACAGCCGTAGGTATTTGGCCTGTGACCTCACCACCATCCTCATCACTCTAGAAGGGCTGGAGATTAAGATCCAGGTAGAGAATAGGGATTGAGAGTAGCTAGATGATCTAGTGCTAGATCATCCACCTGCCTGATTGCCCCATCAGTAAGTTACCCTGAATAAAACTCTGTATAAATGCTATGGAGTGGTTTGGATGGTTTTTCAGTATTAAAGTGTCTTTTCAGTCTGGGGGGTACATTACTGACCCTCCTCCATCTTGAAATAATTTGCGTAGTCAGCAGGATACAGAAAAACTAAACAAGAATGCATAAAGGAACTATGCCAGAGGAAAGCTCCTTGTCCATGGCCAGTGTGGGGAAGGACAAAGCCTGGGAGCCCCTTGGAGATAGGAGAAAAACCAGGTTGGGCTACTACCTCCATGTGGGGAGCCTTGGTCTGGTTTTTTGAGCATTTTGGACATTGTATGAGTACAGGGACACTCCTAAAACAAGGAATGGTAAAATATCCTATTCAAAATAATAGAGAAAAGGAAGTAGAGAAGGGAAAGTAAAAATGCCATTGCAGCGGTAGCTTGGCCACTGATCCTTGCCTTAAGATATATCACAGGAAAGGAATTATGAGTAAGAGGAGAACTGGAAGAGACCCAAGAAGCACTGGCTTTGGAAAAGGATGTACAAGCTTTATATTCCTCTTATACAAACATTATGTCCAAAATAATTCAAAAGAGAGAGGAACAGTTAGAAATTATGGCATGTAGGGTGGCAAAGATATATGAGCACAGATTACCACACACTAGAGTGACAACTATTAGGTCTCAAGAAAATTGGGACCCTAAATCATGAGACCCCTGGGGTAATGATTCCTCTGATGAGGACATTATCATAGAAGAGGAAAATCGTTTTCCAACATTACTTTTGGATTTAAACAAAGACCCAGGCCACTCATGAGCCCAGGGATGACCAAGGAGAAATTCCTACTAGTCAGAAAATAGCTCTGAGGAAATGTTCTGCAGCTTGGTGGAGCTAACCAGTGAATTTTAAGCAATAAGGGCTGAGAAGGGGTGGCTGCTTGGCGGTTACCACTGTGGGATGCTGGGGGAAAGGGTGTTCTGTTCAATGAGTTTCAAATGTCAAAAATGGCCTCGGTCACTTCTGGACCTGCCTTGTGACAAGATTATATTCCATAGACATTGGTGAGGATCACAGGTGCTTAGCTTATTTGACTGATTGGGTAAATGCTAGCATTAAGATAAACTGGCTTAATGAAGGGAATGTTCTGTCCCCTCCATTTTGCTGGACTTCAATGGAAGAACCATAAGAAATTAATTATACATGAATTGGGAATGAAACATGCCAATTATACTCAGTATTTTAGAACCCCACACAGAGAATTGTTATCCTCTAGTATGGAAGACTGTATCTTAGAATCAGCTCTGGGGTCATGGTATTGGACTTTAGTATCTTGCCTCTATGGTTAATGGGCCCGTTGTTATAGTAGCAGCTGTGGTGGCTGACTTAATTGAAATGAAAAGAATTCATAATTAGGGGAAATAGACTGAAAAATGGAAAAACAAATGATTCTGCTGATGACAAAATATCAGCAGGGGGGATCCATCATGGTCTCTTGTAAACTCGTGGCAGTATCTGATATTATCAGGGACCCCAAGAGAAAATTTAAATAGACAATCCAATTTGGTCTTGCTACTATGGAAGGCATTGCCTAAGGGAAAGCAGTTTATTCCCTTGGAGGAAGGCTCAAAAAAGCCAGGTGTGTCATCAGAGTGTTTCTCCATAATAGAGGAATTGCATGGGTAGATACACCCCCTATCCCTAGAGACTAGGGGTTAGGCCAATCTTGCTCTCTAGTTCATACAATAGGGTGTGACCAGAGGCCCATGTAGAGTTAACCATTTACTGATCTTGTACTATCAGACTGTACTAACTCTAATAGAAACTAGAGCTGAAGCACACATCTGTGGAAATACTTGAAAATTTCAGAGGTAAATAAAGGCTACCCATGGTTGCAGAGGACAAATCATTAAGGTCCTGACAAACTAGATTGTAGCTACCAATCAGCAGGCTTCCTCCCTGCTGTTTTGTAGTGCGTATTTCCCCCATTCCTTAGTATATTTGGGGTGTAAATATTCCTTAGGATCTAGATCTATCTATAATGATGGGTGAATTCAGGTTCCATAGCATGTTATTATTTATCCTCCCTGTCTCAAGCAGCTGTGTCATTACAGGCATACTTAAATTCTCACTGATGGGTGGTAAATACCAACAAGATCTGTGGTCTAGGTCAACCAGTAAAATTTCTGGGTGTCATCTGGTCAGGTAATATGAAAATGATGCCTAAGGCAGTCATTGATTAAAATATAAGCCTTCCCATTCCCTTAAACTGTAAAGGAATTACAGCCTTTTGTTGGTTTATGGGGTTACTGGAGACCTGATACTCAAGCACAGATATTAACATCTTTCTATGCCTTGGTTAAGAAAAAAAGTTCTTGAATAGGGGTGCTAACCAACTAGATTATTTCTTGAAGGCACAAATGTGGTAAAATAGATAAGAGTATTAGTGAAAGATGTGAAGTAGATGTTAAGTTTATATCCAGAAGGGTTTGACTGGGGATTGTGGCAATGACAAAATGAGAAATCCATTACAGGCATAAAAATGCTGGGGGTGGACTGTAGGGGTGCTGACAATACTAACTCTATCTTTGATTCTCCATCTTGTGCCACCCCTTACCACAGGTGGTGCCACTTTAGATTGCTAGTAGAGATAGCCTCTTTAGATAACCAGTAGAGATATCCTGTAGCACACAGATGGTGCAGCTTTAGATAACTACCTTGTACCCTCACCAGCATACCCCTTACTCCATTAAGGTAGGAGATTGAGGTCCAGATAGGGGCTGAGAATGGCTGCATAGTGTTCTGTATCATCGGTCAGCCCACTTGGTTACCCCATCAATAAGTTACCTTGAATAAAACCCTATAAATGGTATGGAGTGGCTTGCTTGGTTTTTCAGCTTTAGAGTGCCTCCTCAGTATAGAGGATATATTACTGTTCCTCTCCACCTCCTAACAAATATGATGTTAGCTGTGAATTTGTCATTGATGGCTTCTAAGATGTTAAGTTTCTTGTATGTCCACTTTGTGGAGTTTTTAATCATAAATCAATTTTGCATCTTGTCAAATGCTATTTCTGCATCTATATGATTTTTATCTTTCATTTTGTTAATATAGTGCATCTAATTGAGTTGTGGATGTTGAACCATCCTTGCATTCCTAGAATAAATCCCACAGATCATGGTGTATTGTTCTTTTTAATGCATAGCTAAATTTGGTTTGCTAATATTTCCTTAAGTATTTTTTTGTATCTATGTTCTTTAGATATCTATCTATGTTCTTTACACATCTTTAGATATGTATCTATTTTCTTTAGATATCTATCAATTTGTATCTATGTATCTATGTTCTCCCACCTTTTGATAGTGGCCTTTTGTTTTGTTGTAAGGGTAATGCTGGCTTAATAAAATGAGTTTGGATGCATTCCCTCTTCTTTAGTTTTTTGGAAGAGTTTGAGAAAGAATGGTATTAGTTCTTTGAATTATTGGTAGACTTTATCAATGAAGCCATCTGGTGCTGGGTTTTTGCTGGGAGGTTTTTGATTATTGACTCAATTTCCTTAGTAGTAATTGGCCTATTCACATTTTCAATGACTTCATGATTCAGTCTTGGAAGATTTTGTGTTTCTACAAATTCATTCATTTCTTCTAGGTCATCAATTTTTTTAGCATGTAATTTGTATAGTAGTCTATGATCTTTTGTATTTCTGTGATATCAGTTGTAACACTTCCTTTTTCATTTCTCATCCAGTTCTTAGTTTCACTGATTATTTTTTTCCTTTTGTCTTCTTAGTTTCTATTTTGTTTCTGCTCTGACCTTTTTTATTTTCTTTCTTGTACTACCATTGGGCTTTGTTTTTATTCTAGTTCCTTGAGATGTAAAGTTAGGTTGTTTTCTGAAACTTCTCCTGTTTCTTGAGGTAAGCATTTATCTCTATGAACTTCTTAAAAGTACTTTTGCTGCATCCCATAAATTTCAATATTTTTTTATTTCCATTTTTTTCTCAAGGTATTTCTTAAATTTCTACTTTGATTTCTCCTTTGAACCATTGGTTATTCAGTCATATGTTGTTTAATCTCCACAAATTTTTAGGGTTTTTTTTTCTTCTTGTAATTGGTTTCTAGTTTCATATCATTATGGTTAGAAAAGATACTTAATAAGATTTTAATCCTCTTAAGTTTATTGGACTTGTTTTCTGGCATAATAGATTTATCTTGGGGAATGTTCCATGTGCACTTGAGAAAATATATACTCTGTTGCTTTTGGATGGAATGTTCTGTGTATATCTGTTACATCCATATTGTCTAACATGCCATTTAAGGCCAGTATTTTCTTACTGATTTCCTGTCTAAGTGATTCATTCATTGCTTTAAATGGGATATTGACATCTCCCCTACTATGATTGTATTGCCATTTCTCCCTCTAAGTCTGTTAGTATATCCTTTATATTTTGGTGCTCCTCTGTTAGGTGCACAAATATTTACAAATGTCATAGTCTCCTGTTGGATTGAACCTTTTATTATTCTACATCACCCTTCTGTGTTACTCATTACAGTCTTTGTTTTAAAGTTTATTTTTCTCTTGGGGCACCTGGGTAGCTCAATTGGTTAAACATCCAACTCTTGATTTAGACTCAGGTCAGGGTCATGGGATCAAGCCCAGCATTGGGCTCTGGACTCAAGGGTTTGCTCCTATTTCTCTCTCTCTTTCTCTTTCTCTCTCTCTGTCTCTGTCTCTCTCTCTCTCTCCTCTCTCCCTTTTCCTCCACTCATGTTTCTGTGCACTCTCACTCTTTCTCTCTCTCTCAAATAAATAAAATCTTACAAAAATTCTATTTTCTCTTATATAAGTTACCCCAACTTTCTTTTGGTTTCCATTTTCATGGAATATCTTTCTCTACTCCTTCACTTTCAGTCTGTGTACATCCTTACATCTGTTTTAAGTCTCTTGTAGGCAGTATGTAGATGCATCTTGGGTGTTGTGTGTGTGTGTGTGTGTGTGTGTGTGCTTATTCATACAGATACATGTGTCTTTTGATTGAAGAACTTAGTCAATTTATATTTAAAGCAATTATTGAAGGATAGGTACTTTTTTCCTATTCTGTTTATTGTTTTCTGATTTGTATCACAGTTCCTTTTTATTCCTTTCTTCCCTTGCGCTCTTTCTTTGTGGTTTGGTGACTTTCTTTAGTAATATGCTTTAATTCTTTTCTCTTTCTCTCTCTCTCTCTTTAATAAAGATTTTTAAAATTTATCTGAGAGAGAGAGCATGAGAGAGCACAAATCAGGGAGAGAAGCAGAGGGAGAGAGAGAAGCAGACTCCCTACTGAGCAGGGAGTCTGATGCAATGCTCAATTCCCAGACCCCGGGATCATGACCTGAGAGGAAGGCAGATGTTTAACAACCTGAGAACCCAAGTGCCCCTAATTCCTTTCTCTTTATCTTTTGTCTAACTACTATAGGATTTTGCTTTGTGGCTCCAATAAGGTTTAGTGCAATGCCTCATGTCTACTTAAGTTTGATTGCATTCTAAAGCTCTACCTTTTTACCCACACACTGCCATTTTATGTTTTTTTTATCACATTTTACATCTTTTTATCTTGTGTGTCCCTTAAGTAATAGTTTTAGTTACAATTATTTTTACTACTTTTGTCTTTTAACCTCAAAAGTAGTTTTATAAATGATTAATCCACTACCTTTATTGTATATTCACCTTTCCAGTAAGATTAAGTCTTTAGTGTGTAAGTGTATATGCGAATCTTTTTGCTAATGAGTGCTTTTTCTTTTCATCTTACAGTAGTCTCTTTTACATTTCTTACAGTTCCTACTTTTTTTGAAGATTTTGACTTTTTTAAAATTAGTGTTATTTTTATGATATTGTTTAACATTTTCTTATCTTTGGTCTTCTATAAACATATTTGTTTTAATTTTCTATTTCTGTCACTTATGTAGCCTTCTGATTTTTTATCTTTCTCAAGTGATTGTAATAACATTCATATTTAACTGCTGTGAGAAAACAAAATGCTTTAGTCATCAAAAAAAAAAAATCATTAGAAAGTTGCCAGGTCACCAAGAAAGCTATCTCTAAGAAATAAAAACATGTTTGCTATGTATATAACTAAAAACAAATTACTGGAATGTAAATTCTTTGAGAACTTCCATTACTCATGTTTGTATCTTCCATAATGATCAGTGAATTGTGTGACTTCTAGGAGAAAGCACTAGTTCTACAGATACGCAATACAGTTTGGAAGATGGTTTCCAAAATAACACCAGTTTCTCTCTTAAGATTTTTATTTATTTTTGAGAGAGAGAGAGAGCAGAGTAAGAGAGAGAGAGAGAGAGCACAAGCAGGGGGGAGAGGCAGAGTAAGAGGGTGAAGCAGATTCCCCCACTGAGCAGGGAGCCCAATATGGGGCTCAGTCTCAGGACCCTGAGATCATAACCCTAGTCAAAGACAGATGCTTAACTGACTGAGCCACCCAAGTGCCCCATAACACCAGTTTCTAATAATAACTTCTATTTTATGTTATGACTGTAATTATTTCATGTTTCAGAAAATTTCCTCTTTCATATACTGAATTTAGATAGGTTAGGCATTTGAATCAAAAAAGAATAATGAAATTGTGATTTTAAGAATTTTTTTCTATTTTTCTCTCCTTTTTCTTTAGCCTTAAGTGTCTAATTCTTTTAACTTTTTGGCTTAAGCCCTTTAAAATTTGAATAAATGACTCAAGCTCCTATCCCATATAGTGTGGGAAGAAAAATGCTCTTCCCATATTCTGAATGCTCCTGATATGAAGGAAAAAAAAGAATTTGGGAGGGATCTTCTCTGGTTACCAGGTCATATAAGTCCTACTTTTAGCTCTGAAGGCTACTACCTTCTCTTTACTTCTGCTGGGGAACAAAGTCCACATTTCTTTTTTGCCCCCAAAGCTGCTAATGTAGGAATTCTGGGGGAGATAGTGTTTTCTGAAGATTGAGGTTATGTGGAAGATTATTATGATCCATGAAATAGGAATTAACTTAAAATTGGAAACTAAATATTATAAAATCTTCATTAAAATCATTGTCACAGGATATTTAAACTACTGCTTTCATTTCACAGTGGTCCCCTTTTCTTCTCTTTGAGCCACTTTTTCTTGTTTCCATCTTTTCAACATCTTTCAGAATGCTCCAGAAACTTGACTATTATTATATAAAGTAATAAGGACCTTCTTTTGCCTCATTTTTGTTTATTTGATATATACAAGCAAGCTTCACCCTTTTCCATGAGACACATGGATGAGGGACTTTTTGTCCCCAAGAGGAATTGTCCTTCCAATCATCAGCTACCTGGTCTACCTCAGCCATCTTTTGAAACATTTCTCACTCTGCTAACTATTTCCCAAAATATGCATGGCTTAATATTTTGGACAGTCTTAATCCTTTTTTTATCTTTAATACTAGTCATTTTTATTATTAAAATAACTTAAATTAATTGTTCTCATTGTATTTCTTGACCCTCATTTTTCTTCAACTTTTTCTTTTTCTTACTGCATTTCCCTACTCTAGTCACTCAATTATCATGATTTCTTTAAATAAAATATTTCCTAATTTTTCCTCTGAATCTCATTAGTAAGGAGTTTATCAGAATGAGAATTACTTAAAAAAATGGTTATGTAACAACAAGACCCGTGGGCTATTCTTGTGAGAAAAAAATAAAAGCCCTTCCTAGTAGGAATGCTCAGGTACACAAATATATGCACAGACCCAGGAGTCCATCAAAATGTACTGACAGGAAGGCTTTGCCATCAGTACATCTATGCTTGCAAAAGGCCCAGAGGAGACTGTCATTCTTAGTTTGTGAAGCATTCATTCAAGCAGTAACATAAGTATTAAGAGATGAGGGCTTTATTCTCTAACCCTTTCTTGTGCAGAAGTTATACATGCAAACTTCAGAAATTAAAGTAAATGAAAATTTATCATAACAAAAGCTTTTAAAAACCTTCTCCTTTATATATATGATATCTATATAATATATATTATATATTATGTATATCTACATTATTAAATTCATATTATACATGTAATTTTTAAAATATGTGTATGTCATACATAGTTATGGCCCGCAATTGACATTTGTTTCATATTCTTGAAGCATCATTCATTCATACTGTGAATAAATATCAAATATATTTCCTTAAATGTGACATTTTCTGTTAACTGAGCATTTATGGTTTTACTTTTAGTTTTACTGGCACAGCCTCTGCACAGTCTCAGTGCTGTTTCCTCTGATGTCATCATTTGAAAACAAAGAAAGCCACAATATTATGTCTGTCAAAATGGTTCACTGTTGTTTTCATCTCCTTATTTCTGCCAAACATTGGTGAGCTGCTCTCTCCAGGTGACTGCTTGATTGACTATTAGATGTAGCTGATTGATAGAAGTGGCACCCAAAGGAACGGTCTTTTGTTTAAGGAATATGATGACCACATGTAAATACAATCAATAATACCGACAGGGGGCACCTGGGTGACTGAGTCAATTAAGTATCTGACTTCAGCTTAGGTCATGATCTCAAAGTTCTGGAATCAGTCCAAGGTCAGGCTTCGTGCTCAGCATAGTGTCTGCTTGTACCTCTCCCTCCCCTTCTATTCCTCCATGTACTCTCATATGTGCACATTCTCAAATAAATAAGTAAAATCTATAAATAATAATAATAATTTACCTTGGGCTTCTCCAAGTTTAATTTAAGGCCCAGGCAATTTGAATTACTCATTGAAACAGGTTTGATTTTTAGGATTAATTGTTCTCTAATCAATATTCTTTAAGTATATAGTATTTTTTATATAGCTGTTCTCAATTTTCATTTTGTCTCACCATTTCCATTTTTCATTATTCATATTTGTAACACATCCTTTTCAGGAATAATACAAAGATGATTCTCAATGTATACAACAAAAAATATTTGAGTATCACAGGAGAATTTAATACTCAACAATGAAATAATTTATTGAAATGTGAAGGCTAAAGCTTTGAAAATATTTTTTTTCAATTTCTCTTATTATCTCTTTCTCAGTGAACCATTCTGGGATATTATTTATGGACTACCTCAATCAAATCATGATTTTCAATAACTATATGTAAGAAAATGAGCATGGCTTAATAGAGTTAATGGTTGTGATTTCAGAAAAGTGATTTATTCTGAGTCTCTTTCATTATCCATAAAATGAGAAAACCAATGAGTACCTTACATGATTATTTTATAGATTAGAGCTAATATATTCAAGATACCATGATAGCTCCTAACATTTGCTTGATAGTCATTAATGACATATATAAATGTATATTTATATATTTGAGTTATATATATTTGAGACATATACTTTTATATACTTGAGTTATATATATTTGAATTATATATATATATTTCAATAATGTAGTCATTATGTATATTTCTATACTATATAAGGAAATAAACTATATTATTCTTGGGAGGAAACATGCCTATTTTACCTTTGTTTGTCCACACCTCCTAGTGTACAACACTGTATTAGGATGAGTGACTAAAAGCTGTCTGTTGCTATTTTGTGTAATGTGTATTACCACAATTTTGAAAATTGAAGAGAAACAAACATTACCTTAAATTAATTTTCTCATCTCCTTAAAATTTTTCTTGCCTTTGCTTCATTTCTTATATTCCACATATGAGTGAATCATATGGTATTTGTCTTTCTTTGACTGACTTATTTTGCTTAGTATAATACTCTTCAGCTCCATCTATATTGCTGCAAATGGCAAGATTCCATTCTTCTTTATGGCTGAGCAATATTCCATTGTATGAATAGCACATCTTCTGTATCCACTCTTCAGTTGATGAACATTTGGGCTGTTTCCATAGTTTGGCTATTGTGGGTAATGCTGCTATAAACCTTAGGGTATACGTATCCCTTTGATTTAGTCTCTTTGTATTCTTTGGGTAAATACCAAGCAAAGGGAAAAAAAGAGAGAATGAGGCAAACCAAGAAACAGATTCTTAACTGTAGAGAACAAACTGATGGTTACCAGAGAGGGGCATGAGTGAAATAGGTGATGGGGAATAAGGAGGGCATTGTTGTGATGAGCAGACTAGATAGAATTATTGAATCACTAGATTGTACACCTGAAACTAATATTGCGCTATGTCTTAACTAACTGGAATTTAAATAAAAACTTAAAATTCTTGCCTTTGGTATAATTTTCCAATTTTTTAGATATGTGTCATCGTACAACATTGGTGTTGTTTGCTCCATGCAATGTAGCATGGGTACTTTTAGCAAACATTTGAAGTTGAATTCATAATTCTTATTCATAAGGAGTTGTTGATAAGTTGTACAGAAACTTAGTCGCTCAGAAGCTAAATATAGTTTTGATAGGCCATATGATAATGACTACTTTAGCAAATAATTGAATCTATCTTTTTTAGAAGGTAAAAGAGGACAGGGATATTTCAAGGGAAATTGTTGTAAGAGTACCTTAAAGGATCTAGAATGAATTAAACATATACAACACTTGAGGTATAAATACATATCTTCAGAACATGGATTATGTCCATAGTGGAAAGAACACTAGATTTGAAGCCTTTACACTATGGTCTAGATTCTACATTGGAAACATAATTTGGCAAAACGATTTAGCCTTCTATAGATCCAGGTATTGGGAACATTAGATAAGACACCCAGGGTGCCTGGGTGGCTCAGTCTGTTAAACATCTACATTCAGGTCAGGTCATGATCCCTGAGTCTTGGGATCAAGCCAGGCTCTGCACTCAACAGGAAGGCTGCTTCTCCCTCTGCCTGCCACTCCCCCTATATGTTCTCTTGCTCTCTCTCTGTCTCTCTGTCAAATAAATAAAGTCTTTCAAATAATAAAAATAAATAAGACACATAGAATGAACATATATAGCCCAATGCAAAATGAGTGTGATAAGAGAGTATTGATGGACATATAATCAGTGAGTATGCCTGTGAATGCATCCATATTGAATAAATGCTGAATTAACCTATTAATTGAAACCTGATAACTGAAATATTTCTATATTAAACAATAAAAAGTATCATGCTAGAATATCACTCATGTCCTGTTTCAGGACAGAGGGAATTGAGAATTTTAATTAGGGTCCAGCCAGTGCTCTACTCTGCTACATTTGGAAAGGAGGGGGCTTCATTTATGTTTAGGGTCCTGTAAAGAAGACTCCTTATATTTGGGACCGTGTAGAGAAGAGAAGCAGACTGGCTTGACTATACTAGGAAATATTTGTGAAGGAAACCAGGATTCTATCATATATTGAGAATGTACAGTGTAGCTATTTTATCTGCAAGTCAAATCTTAGATCATTAAGTATTCCTCTCAAGTCCAAAGAGTGTCATTCCCTTTCATGATCTTTTCAGAGCACATAAACTTTGAAATACATATATTTTGAACTTGCTCCTTCACTCTTTCACTATCTCCACCATCACCCCTGTCTTTAAAATATATATATATATCAGTGTTTTATTTGCTTTCACACATAGGTATCTACTGTTTTACTTACATAGATACAGTGTTTTATTTAATTTCACACACAGGTATCTAAAGTATTCAGCTTTTTGATGGATGGCGAAAATGACTATTTTCAATTTTTACAGTTTCCTATTTTACAACATTTTTCTCATCCCAGGATTATGAATCTGTGGTAATTTTAACTTGTATGTCATAATTCATTCAAACATATATCTACTTTAAAGATAATTATCAATATTTTGGAAATGTTTTATTGAGTCAGATTAGTTTTTGATATAGTCAAGATTCACATTCAATTTCGAAAACCACTTCTTTCTTGATCTCTGGATTCCAAAGACTACTACATAAATTTTATTATTTGGTATACTGACTAAATTGTAACACAATGGACTATAAACAAAATAATAGCAAGCCTTTCATCCCAATGTGTACAATTATAAAATGGTAGTATTGTTCTTGGAAAAACAGATGAAATAAATAATTAATTTGAAGAAGACTTCTAGATTTTAAAATTGCCCTCATCAACCATTTCACAAAAATAATCGCATAAGTACAAATGTGACCTATTCTGGAATATAGGCTAGAGTTTGTGGTTCCCACGTGAATACAGCTTTTTGTAGAAGTGATAAAACAGGCTCTGGGCTTGATAAGATAGACATATATAAACAGGCATAGATAGAATTTATCTGAGACGGAATAGTTGCAGCATTTACAATATTTTAAAAAGTTGTCACTTGCCAGGGACAGAAGGAAGATTCCATGTAGATTTCCTTAAGGCATCCCTGACTAAGGGACCTGGAGCAGGGAAGAGTAGAAACAGCTTCCCTAGCTGGGGTGCATATTTATCTGAGGAAGCTAGAGGTAGATCACTGAATAGGCACCATGGAATTCTCTAAATTATATATTTAGAATATAAACCACTTATGATAACTAGTATGTATACAACCAAAATGAATGCGTATTTAATATATAATATTTCATTTAAAATATTATTTAAATAACATTATCAGTTGTATGTACTTCTATTAACAGAAATGATATGAAATATGAAACTGAGTTTGATCTGTAGCTAATTATTTCATTACCAAGAAACAAAACCAAAAATTCCAAACTGATTCTCTCAGATATTCACATCAAGAATGTTCATCACATTTTCCCAGTTCAGCAAGACAAATAATGTCCAATGTTTTTTGAAGCCACTTCTACAAATAGTGAATATATTCAGTCTTCTTGAGAACAACTGGGTAGCTCCCGTGATCAATTTATAGATAAGAAATCATGTTTAAAACAGAATTCTCCTGAAAAATATTGTCAGCGTTGGCAGCATTTAGACAAATTCAGCCACCTTGTCACTAAAGGTGATATTGATTATGCAATACCCCTTACTATCCGTAGCATGTTTTTACCAATAGAGTATACTAACACTTTCAGTTTCTTCTAGGTTTATCATGAATACATTCTTAACCTCCAAATCAAGATACACATTTTAAAATTAAGGGTTTTTTTTTTGAGAATTTATTTACCTGAAAGATTTAGAAATTTGAAAAATGTCTATACTGAAGCTAATGGTCTTTATTAAAAATTAATTAAGTTCCATGGAATCATGACCACCACAGCCTATTAAACCATTTTTAGATCATAGCAAAATAGAGTAATGAGACTTCTATGTCCCATAAGATATTTATATGGTACAAGGAATGTGGTCACCCCAAGAATGGGTCATCCAGTATGGTTAACTGTAACACTCCCAAATTACCTGTAGTTACTTAATTTTTAAAATCTATGAAATAAAACAATTGATTTGCTTTTACTAATTAAAAAATCTTTTCCATGAGGATATGTAAAATTATGTTAGCAGAATTTCCTCAAATTCCAATAAAGATTCTAAGTTCAAATTTGCTTCTAGGAATTCAATGTAAAAAATCAGTTATTTGAATGAGATGTGATATTATACTTGTTTTAAAGTCCAGCCTTAATCTGTTAAAAGAAAAAAAAAATTACTGGTGAGCTCTGGGGGCAAAAGTTTATAGAAAACAGAACACCAGACCCGGATTCAAATGATAGAGGTGCATTTCTGCTCCACTGTGGACTCCCCTTGTAGTCTGATTCAGTCAATTCATGACTCTGAGCTTCAGTTTTTTCCCTATAAAATGAAAATAAAAATCTGTCAGGACAGCTGTGGATATTTTTAATACTTACATAGTATCAAGGCATGTTCATATGCATCTCTGTGCATTTCTTTGGAAAAATGTCTATTCAAATCCTCTGTCCATTTTTTAATTGGAATTTTTTGGTGTTGTATAATTTATATATTTTGACATTAATCCTTACCAGATATATCATTTGCAATTATCTCCTCCCATTCAATAGGGTGTTGTTGTTGTTATTGTTGATAGTTCCTTCACTGCGCAAAAGCTTTGTATTATGATGTAGTCCTTTGTTTTTTTGCCTCAGGAGACCTATCTAGAAAAATATTGCTATGGCTGACGTCAGAGAAATGGCTGCCTATATGCTCTTCTAGAAGTTTTATGATTGTAGGTTTCACATTTAGGTCTTTAATCCATTTATTTTTGTGTATGGTGTAAGAAACTGGTCCAGTTTCATTCTTTTGTCTGTAACTGTCCAGTTTTCCTGGCATCCTTTGTTAAAGAGACTGTCCTTGCCTTATTGTGTGTTCTTGCCCCCCCTCCATAGATTAATTGACCATATCAACGTAGATTTATTTCTGGGCTCTCTATTCTGTTCTATTGATCTATATGTCTATTTTTGTGTTAGAACTATCCTGTTTTGATTACTACAGTTTTGTAGTACATCATGAAATCTGGAATTGTGATACCTTAACATTGTTTTGGCTATTTGGGGTCTTTTGTGGTTCCACACAAATTTCAGGATTGTTCGGTCTAGTTCTGTGAACAATCCCGTTGGTATTTCGATAGGGATTACATTGAATCTGTAGAATGCTTTGGGTAATATAGACATTTTAACAATTTTTTTTTTCTAAGCCAGGAGCATGGAATATCTTTCCTCTGTTTGTATTGTCTTGGAGGGGAAAAAAAAGCTCTATGCACATCAAGGAATTATCTTTTTAATAAAATTTAATTGCAATAAACCAATGTTGCAATGTATATTATAATTAAATAAGTCCTAAGTTATATGATCCTCTCTGGGAGTAAGTAAAGAGAGCAGTGCAATAAACTGGATTTTGACTTCTGTGTTTGAGGCTATATTCCAGCTTTTGAGTGGTGATGTTGAAAGGGGACTTACTTCTGGAAGTTATTTATTCTCCTTATGTGCATAATAATATTATTATTATTATTATTAACTATGACCTTTGGTCATAGTTGCAGTCAAAGTTTATTGTTCCCAGTGCTCCCAATAAATTGTGACTTGAGCTTTTAGAGTTGAAGTTATCTGAAGTGTCAACTCAGAGAGCACTAACCTGTTCCTGATTGTAGCACCCAGGATGCTGATTGCAGTCTGGAGACCTTTGTAAATGACAAGCCCATGTGTCATTGTCAGTGAACTTGGGAACAATAATTGCAATTTTGCGACTATTTTTATAAATAATTGTGTGTCAGGCAAAAAAAAATAACACATTTTTAGGCTTTTAATGTGTTCTAAATTTTACATGGAGTAGACTAGCTATTTCTGTTGTATAAGCAGATCACTAATCCTTCAGTTTGTCTCTCTCTGTGTAGCAAGATGTTATTTAACATTCAAGAGCCCAGCATCCTTAGATTTAACACTGCAGTGATATTTTTAAAATTACACTTTGTAGCAAAGATACAACATAACCACAATTTATGCCCCTAATTTGTACTTGTTCAATAAACAAATCATTAGTTTGGAGACAGAAGGTCAATGCAGAAAAAAAAAATAATTATGAGTGTATTCTTCCAGCAAATTGATGTATTGTTTTCTATGCATACACACAGACTCGAGGCTATAATTCTATTCCCTATCCTTTTCACACACGCATACATGAACATGTGCACACGATCATGCACCAGAAAACAAGTATTGTGTTGTCTCATAGGTAATGGAATGATTAAAAGGACCGAGTTCTGAGGTCATTCAACACTAATTACCTGAGCCTCAATCTCAGGCACTGTCCAAGCTATTGCCATGCACTGTTTTTGAGCACTGTTTCTGAGCAGGTGATGCTTGAAGTGTCACCTGAGAGCCTTCTTACCTCATTACATGATGCCCTCCTTATTTGTTCATTCAACAAATATTTTCACTTACATTCAATAAACATTCATTAACGTTAATATTCCACAAAGCATTAAAGACTGTAGTAGGCAAGGGGGCTAAAAGAGGAATATTGCTCCCCAACCCCGGTCCCCACTAAATACAGCTTAATCATGACTTGAGAATCTAACTATCTACTGGGTGCTACATCAATATGTCTGTTAGGCTAGTTAAATGTATATGGACTCAAGGGCCCCTGGGTGGCGCAGCTGGTTGAGCAACTGCCTTTGGCTCAGGTCATGATCCCGGAGTCCCGGGATCGAGTCCCACATCGGGCTCCCGGCTCCATGGGGAGTCCGCTTCTCACTCTGACCTGCACTCTCTCTCTTTCCTAATTAAAAAAAAAAAAAAATGTATATGGACTCAAAAACAAGTTTATGTTTTGCCTTATTTAAGACTAAATCTACCTTAAAATATGTCCAGTTATTTTTTAAAATTTTCTTGTCAGATAATCACAAATCCAAAATATATCTATACATGGAGGAAACTACTTCTTAGGTATAATTTTCTATTAATTTTATTTAAAAAAAATTTATTCAGTTTTGTAGAAAGGGTTTTGGGTACCTCCTCTGTGTTTTTCCATTACCATTTCTCAAAACAGACTTTAAAACACTAGCAGGTAAGGGGAGAATGTGCAGCTTGAGAAAATAGCCTGGAAACTTAAATATACCCTTGCATTAACTATCAAGGAGACTCACCTAATGGTAGGGTGGAAATGTCTTCCCATCTATGGATGGTGGGTTTGTGTGTCAGTTTGGGACACATATGTGTAAGTACGTGCTACAGATATGAAGTGTGCAGAATAGGAAAATTCTATTCTGCAATTGTATTCTGAACAATTGACCTTTCTCTGAGATAGATTAGATGAAGTTTGGAATGGGACTTGATTCAGATCGTTCAGCTTCAACTTTCCTGGTAATATTTCCTAGCGATATTGTCTAGTTATATCTGGGAATGATTAAAATAAAATGCCAAAGTGAGATACCAAGAATTTTAAGGACCGGTTATGCAGGGAGTTACAGATTGATAATTATATAGAAATCATAAAATCCTTCCCAATTGGAAACTCCCAAGAAAGATGCTCTTTAATTAGCTCAGATGGTTGTCATAGCTTTATTTTTGAACTTTTAAAAGATTAAGTTGATTTTATCTCTTTCACACAATTTCTAGAAAGATTTGTTGCTTGAAATTGAAAGTTATGGTTTATCTTGTACTAATTCTAGAAACATATTTAGAGGTAGTACAAGTGTAACAAACAAGAGGATTGCTGTCAAAATAATTATATGTGTTGAATCTTAATTTTCAAGAGTCGACTGTAAACATTATAAATTTCAAAGATGGTTCAAATGTTATTTTACACTGCCTTTATTTTTTCTTTGTGTTCTTCATGTTTTTGAAGAATTTTATTTAAATGAAGAATAGAGGTGCGCCTGTATGGCTCAGTTGATTAAGTGTCTGCCTTTGGCTCAGGCTCAGGTCATGATCCTAGGGTCCTCAGTTGGTGGGATGGAACCCTACATCAGGGGGTGTTTCCTGCTCAGCATGGAGTCTGCTCTCGCTCCCTCTATCCCTCCCTCTGCTCATGCTCTCTCTCTCTCTCTCTGTCTCTCTTTCATAAATAAAATCTTTAAAAACATTTAAAAAATAAATACTCGGGGCACCTGGGTGGCTCAGTGGATTAAAGCCTCTGCCTTCGGCTCAGGTCATGATCCCAGGGTCTTGGGATCCAGCCCCGCGTCAGGCTCTCCGCTCAGCAGGGAGCCTGCTTCCCCCTCTCTCTCTGCCTGCCTCTCTGCATACTTGTGATCCCTCTCTCTGTCAAATAAATAAATAAAATCTTTAAAAAATAAAAATAGAAAAATAAGAAATAAATGCTGAGTAGAGCTCTCTGTAGCTCAGAGATCTAGATATAAACTTAGAATTTAAAATACTTGAGATCATGTAATCAACTTCCCCTTCAATATTTATAATCTCTCCCTTTATCGAAATTGAATTTAAATAAAATTTTATAGTCACTTCTGTGAAAATTGAATCACTTTCCTTCTTAGGTGATTTTGATGAATTTAAATGGCACAGATTTCCTTTCTTTTTTTAAAAAAATAAATTCAAATTATTAAAGTTATTTCTACTGTATTTGATATTTATATAAAAGTATACCATAAGGGCTTCATTAAAATTGCATCATTTTCTAGATAGTCAAACTATACAGTTTATTTTCCTTCATCCTTTGTTATAATCCACCACAGATTTGCTTCCACAAATTCTCATCACTAACCTTAGGTGATGCTTGATTGGGTGTTTGAGGTATCTCTAGTTGTAATCACAAGTACAATTGCCTATTGCTCTGTGACAATGAAAAAGTATTGATTTTGTTAATTTTAAAAACAGTGAGCTTTGCTAGAAAGCTTGTTTTATAAATACAAATGTGTTCCAACATGATTGATATAGTAAGAAACCATTTTTGCATAATGTAAATTTTGTATATGTTTATGTACTATTTCATACAAGAGAAACAGTCGGTAAAGACTGAGAACCTCATACAACTGAATACAGAAAATGTTCACACACACAAGCATATACTTCAAACACCAACTAGCTACCTCACTGCGTGTGTAATGAGCCATACCTATCCACATCAGCTGTTACCATTTTCCCAATTTCAGAGAAGCCCCCTTCCATAACCTGACTCTAACTCAAACTACAGCTCTTCTAACACCCAATATCACAAGTAAACTTTCAGAAAATGTGATGGAAAAGGAAATGATGATGAAGTTATAAAACACTTCTCTGGATCAGAGTGGCTCAAGATTCATTTCTCACTCACTCACCATTTGCCATTTCTTAGTTCTCTAGGAACTCCTGACAATATGGGTATGCAAGCATTGGATAAATGAAATGCATGGTAGTTTGAGCAATAGTAATGCAGTAGACAGTAGGTAACACATAGAGGGAGAAAATTTGAACTCCCTGGGAAGAAATTTAAAAAATTTGCCCAAGGAAATTTTTAAAGAATATGTATCAGGAAACTCTTGCCAATGATTCTTCAAGTGGAAAGTTGAGGGTCATGGAAGATGAAGCTCAAGGACTTCCAAAAATGACTTCAATAGCAACTGCCTGTTGTGCTCTGAATATATACCCCCTTCATGACTGAACAATCATTTCATTTAATATTTATGAAGACCCTGTGTGATGATGATAATTATCAGAGCATTATTGAACAAAGAATGAGTGAGAGAGTTAAGTGACCCCTTTAAGATAATAAATTTAGCAAGCTTGAAAATCATTCTAAAACGGTCTCTGACATTCAAAACTCCATGCTGCTAACCAGTAAAAAATACTGCCCTTTCTTTTTCCATCCCTGCTTTAGCCACATTGCAATCACAAATATGTAATAAAAAAGAAGATAAAACAAAACTACATCACAGGAACAAACCCTATATGGGTATCTATGGAGCTGCAGAAGTGGCCAAGTGTGAAAATAGTAATCACATGTGTAAAGGATCCACCATATACTAAGAAAATAATATGTGGTAAAAATTACTAGCATCCTACAGTATAATTTCTGATTATATAGAATACAGGGAATAGTTGCTAAGGAGATATGAGAAATTCCTTAAAGCAGCAATGTTAGATGAGGATTTGTTTCCCATTTCTAAAAATAGCTTTGTGATTAATAGAACAATACAAATTCCAGAAGGATTTAAGAGTGAAATGTATATAAAAAAGAACCTTCTAAAATGGAAAAAAATATGTGAATATTGTTCAAATATCTAAAGGGGAAAGAACTTGCTAAGCAGTTAAGAATTAGAGAATATGGCAAATAATAAACATATAAAGAATGAGTAACCTCTGTAGTAGTAACTGGCAGTCATGATCCTCTTCTCTACCTATGACGTGATTTTTTTCATCTACCAATTGAGTTTAACATGATGCAGCTCAAATGGCTTATTGAAACCAACACCTCACGTCCTGCTTATATAAAGTAGATAGTGTCAATGGATATCTTGTCGGGAAAAAAAAAGTTATTTACCTGTTATTTTAACAGAGAGAAAATGAGGTAAGTAATTTGTCAAACATGTGATAGAGAATTATAAAGATGCATATCCTAAAAATGTATATAGGATGTATAGGATATATAGGATATATAGGATATAGGATGTATATCCTATACATATACATCCTATAGGATGTATATCCTATATAGGATATATAGGATATAGGATGTATATCCTAAAAAAGGGATATTGAATAACTCAGCGTAAATGCGGGAAACAACTACCCTCTGCTGTTCACCACCTAGGGTGGGGCAACAAGGGGGGTGATTCAGTGGAGTAACGAAACTTAAGAAAATTAGGGAAGTGGACTCTGCTAACTCTGGTCTCCTGCGTTGGGGAAATAGCACTCGTAGAAAAGTGCGCTCGAGCTGCTTTCAATATGTCAGAAGCTTGCAAGAGGGACCTTGTGGGGAACTGGGGACTTCAAAGCAGTGATATGGGGTTATTAGGACTGATACCTTTGAGGAATACAATGAGCTAGTTCTGGAAGTGTCAAATAATAAAAACAATATCAGAAAGGGAGATAGGAATAGAGTGATGGAGCCACGGTGATGGGTTTTGTCTAAGGACATGCTAACAGGAATCAGAAACAAGGAGCTTATCCTTCTACATCCCTCTGAATTCTTGTCTCCCTCTTGTGTCCCTGTGGACAGAACCTAAGAGGGAGCTGTTAAAGCTGAACTGTGGTTTGCAGAGTCTGAGCCTGAGCACCTGGAATCAAACGATAAATAAAAGTGTAAATAGAAATCCGGAGCTAAGAAACAATAACTTACAAATTGCCATGTGTCTCAAGTATCTGAAATCCTTTCTACTCCCTTCTAGGACTCTATCTGAAAAAATAATTAAAAATATGAAGAAAAATATATGAACAAAGATGTTTTCTATAGTCCTGTGTATAAGATGAAATTATTTGCAAATAGCCTAAATCTTTAAATATGGGGTGGGGGGAGTTTTATGGGATAGAATAATTTTATAGGACAGAATACTATGGTCATTAAAAATGACAGCAAAGAATTTTTATGACAGAATATTTAAGGAAAAGGTGAATATTCTAGATTAGGGTAATGTTAGTATGCTGTAGTATAGAGTGAAAATACAGTAGATTAGTGAAAATAGATTACTTCCCTCTCAGGTAATAAATAGCCCAGCTGTTTGGGAGTTGACAGAGCATCTCAACTTCATGTGGTCATTTAGAGCTTCATGTTCTTCTATCTTATTACCCAGCTATTTATGAAGCAATTTTTCCAAAATGCATTTTAGCTCTTAGGTGCAAGAGGCCAAAATCCTGCAAATGCAGCTTTTTGTTGTTGTTGTTATTTTGATATACTGCCACAATATAAGGACATTTCTAATGATTACCATAAATACTAACTTAGGAGGACCACGTTGGTAATACAATTACTCAGCTCAAGTCTTCAGTGACACTAAAGAGGGATTTGCACATGAGAAAAATAAGTGGGTAAGAAAGCTAAGTATCCTTCCAAATTGAAAGTTCTGTCCAACAAACTATAAAATATTACTATTTTAGAGGCTTTCTAAACTTTCCAAATTAATGATGAGGTTTTATTTACCTGGACGTTTGCAAACTGAATTATCAAAGCGTTTGGCTATATTTCATTCACGTTCATGTTTGATACTCCTAATATCCTTTTTACCCATATGGTGCATATATGAAGTCTGTGTTGATAATTGACTGGGGACCAATATGGTTAATGTAGTTTAGAGACAATCAATTAATGACCCATATGGTTAAAGTAGTTAAAGTTAAGACATGCAGGTACAAGTGATAAAACCTCCATCTGAAGAAAAAGTTTTAGAGAGAAAATCCTCAGCACTACTGAAAAAAAAAATATAACAGGTAGAGAGAAATAAAACATTTTGTTAGAGAAAACAAACTTTTATTAGACAAAGTATGGGTGAGCACTACTGATTTTCTTTCTTTTTTTACTCCCTTTCTTTGGATTTTTTTTTTTTTTGGTAACAATATTTGGATTTTTTCTCATTAAATTTTTGCATGAAAATTACTTTTTTGGGGGGCGCTTGGGTGATTCAGTGGGTTAAGCCTCTGTCTTCGGCTCAGGTCAGGATCCCAGGGTCCTGGATCGAGCCCCGCATGGGGCTCTCTGCTCATCAGGGAGCCTGCTTCCCCCTCTCTCTGCCTACTTGTGATCTCTCTCTCTCTGTCAAATAAATAAACAAAATCTTATAAAAAAAAGGAATTACTCTTTTTTATAATTTCTTCATTTTATAAAATCAACATTTAAATGTATTGAACTCTTATATTTGCAAATCCTTGTGAGGAACATTTATATTTTCTGCCCATTGGGTTGAACCTTCTGTTCCTGAAAAAAATAACCATAATGTAAACTTACAAGTATAGTATTATCTCTTCTGTCACATCAGGAAAAGAAATAGAATCAGTAATCTAGAAAATTCTTCCTTTTCCCTCTTCATTTTCTATTTAGTTTGTGAAGATAGTGTGAAATTTGATTTGCGTAAATGATTTTGCTAAAAGAGTGGTTTGTGTAATGGTTTTGAGGTCAGAACGCCTGGACCTGAGTCTGACTTCACACTTTCTGGCCGTGTGAACTTGGAAAAGTAATCTCTTCTGCCAATAGATCCATTTTCTCTGTGAAATGGAGAAGAGCACCCTCGCGCGGCCTTATAGTGACAAGTAGGTGTGTCTATCACTGTGAAGAGTTTATTGCATAGTAAATTATTATAATATTCTAAACATTAGTCTGATCACAAGAGGAAGGTATGCTTGTAAAATTCAAATAATGAAAAGCTGGAATGCAGAAAGCTGGTTGAAG
>CM052809.1:124622961-124952128 GCA_028533885.1 Nasua narica
ATCTAGTCTATCACCCTGGCCAGAATTGGTGCACAAGTTTGGCGGGCAAAAGGCGGGGTTTATATTCTTTCCCGGGCAGGGGTTCCGCGTTCCTTTGACTAACCCAAACCCAACCCATAGGCCCTCTGGGCTAATTAGCTCAAGGGAGGGCTGAGCCACACTCAGACCCTCCCAGAGGCAGGTCCTGCAGGGGGGCCACGCACAAGAAGGCGGGTGTAAGCAAAAGGAACCCGCCCTGCTCTGCTCCTTCACCTCTACCCCTCTCCCTGCTCAGGCTTTCTCTCTCTCTTTCAAATAAAAAAAATAAAATCTTAAAAAAAAAGAAACAACCACAAGAAATATCTGATAATTTATATTTTTTTTAAAAAAATTCTGGTTTACCTTAGTTTATACATGAGTTGAGAAAGATTTAAAAATCACAAAATTCTGGATATAAACCAGAACTACACTATTTCTCAATTATAATCATCTGGTCATATCAATAAAATATAGCTTTTTTTTTTTAAAGATTTTATTTATTTATTTGATAGAGAGAGATCACAAGTAGGTAGAGAGGCAGGCAGAGAGAGAGGAGGAAGCCGGCTCCCTGCCGAGCAGAGAGCCAGATGTGGGGCCCGATCCCAGGCCCTGAGATCATGACCTGAGCTGAAGGCAGAGGCTTTAATCTACTGAGCCACCCAGGCGCCCCAATAAAATATAGCTTTAATTGGGTAGCCTGACTGGCTCAGTCCATAGAGTGTGAGATTCTTGATCTCAGGGTCGTAGGTTTGAGCCCCATATTGGATGCACAAATTACTTAAAAAGTATAAAATCTTTAAAAAACTTATAAGTTTAATTGCTAAAATAAATAGCTGAAAATACATAGATAACTGCTGGCTTTTTAAGTAGTTCATAAAGCTATATGCTATTACTCCTTGGTAAATAAATTAGTTTTTCATGGTATTTAACCTAATGACATTTAACTTGACAGTTCTTCATAATTCCTAGCATTTTAAGAAGAGGCCAAAGAGAAAAAAGTAACACATGAGGAAAGCTTTCATTTCCTTAGTGTCTCAGATTGGGGAAAACAAATAATTTGTTCATATGTCATAATATTGTTTGCTGTTAAATGAAATAAATTGTTACTTGTTTTTGGCTGAATGCAAATGGGCATTACCTAAAGAAATTTCTCATGTAATTGTATCTCGAACTGTATGTGTCTTAAAAAAAGTTATTTCTGAAAGTAACTGTTGAGAACTCTTTGTTATTATCTATAATAATGGGGTTTGAATCTAAAAATATCTGAAAATTTAGGTATAAAATACCCCTTGTCAGTAGATTAACGCAGGTATTGACAAAGTACTTATCTTTCTATCAGATAATACTTATACTATTATCATATTGCTTTTTTTCAGACACATCATTAATCCTATAGAGCTAGTCTTTCTTAAACTCTCTTGAATTTAAAAAGAACCTTAAGGGCATTAACACCACCAACCAGTGGGAACTTTGTACTAAATTACCTAGTCCTTCATAAGCATTTTTGAGGATTAAAATGCTGATGGGAATCATGTAGAGAAAAATTGTGGGTCACCTGGGTGGCTGAGTTGGTTAAGCATCTGGCTTCAGCTCAGGTCATGATCCCAGGGTCCTGGGATCCAGCCCCGTGTTGGGCTCCCTGCTCAGCAGGGATCCTGCTTCTCCCTCTCCCACTCCCCCACTTGTGTGCTTGCTCTCTCTCTCTCTCTCTCTGTCTCTCTGTGTCAAATAAATAAATAAATCTTAAAAAAAGAGAGAGAGAGAAAGAAAGAAAAATTGTGAACACAAGTCAGTTGCCTAGGAGAAAATGAAGAGTTGTACCTTAGTTTTCTCAATGAACATTCTCAATGTCAAGACATCCACAGGATAACATGAGAGACACTGTTCCATCGCATTAAGAAAGAAGTCATAATGTATTTATTGGCTAGGCACTCTTCCAAGTGCTTTAATTTAATATGCCCAGCAGCCCTATGAATGCTATAACATTATTATATGGATTTTATTGATGAGTAAACTGGAACACAAGCAAGTGGAAATACTAACCCACAGTCACACAGGTGAGCAGTAGTGGATGGTGGTTCAAAGTCTTCAGGTCAGACCTTTACCTCTAGGTGATATTGCTGTTCTATTAACCTGTATTCTTCCTGTATCTAGAGGTAGCAGTTCTCTTAGTCTACAGATTTGTGAATACTATTCCAACAACCGAGGTCTTAACAACTATTGTATGTTTCTCAATCTTCCCAAAGACAATACATTGTTTAACTTTATGAGGGGAGATATGTTAGGACCATACCATGCAATAATAATAAAAATTTTTTTTCCTATGTTTCACTGCAGAATGTCCAATAATTGTCCCTACCCTCCAGAATTCCTTTCCCCATCACTGGTATTGACTCTCTACTATAAAGAAATTATCATGGAGACTATGTTAGGGTCTACTCCAGTTATTCTGTTGACCTGCCTTCTGAATTGAGCTAGATACACATCTGGTTCCATTTTATGCATTGGAGTTTCAAAATTAGATTTCTCTATTGTATATATAGTTCTGCCTTCATTCTCTTCTACAGTTGATGTGTGTTTTCTGGTTTCATGATCTAGTTTATCCATCATATACTTTTTTTATTAAAAACTGAATCCAGGCAAATCTAGAAATTGAGTTATTTAAATTTAAAATGATTACATTTTAAAACTTCTACCTGGCATGTTTCCATGACAAAATTATATAACTTGACACAATGAATATAAGGTTCAGCAGTTATCACGAGGCAAACTTATATCCACTTTCATAACTCGAAATGGGACCAACAGAAGAGTCAGATGTGGAAAGCACCAACAAACTTAATGTCAACCGTAGATAATCTACAGAAATATTAAGAAGTTAAAAAGGCTGAGCTAAGTAAAGTAACTATCAATGATATATTTATTTGAAATATTTTATAAGCGATACTTTTAGCCACTATAACTTTCTGTATTAATTTTTCTTAACTATTTTCTACTTGAACTGGAAGAGCTCATTTTATTCAACTCACCTTAGATTTGATAAAACTGAAACATAACAGATTGCAGCCAGAGGGCCTATCAATTCTGATGAGTTTTTTTCTTTGAGTGACTGCTTAGTCCCTGAACTTGATCCCTTTCTTATACTGATAAATTACTTGAGAAACATAATTTACTTTCTTTTTTAATAAAACTTTATCTCTTTACCTATAAACCTTCAATGAATTCCAAACTAGTGTATCTAAGTGCTTGCCAGATATGTCTACCTAGATGTACATCACGACTACAAACTATAAATGAACTAAACTGAGAAATAAGGGACTCACTTTACTGTATTTTATTTTCCTTTCTCGTCACTCACTCACTTGGCTTAGACATTCTTTTAGACTTTTTCTTTTATTGCACCTCCTTGTTGTTAAGTTATCTTTGTGGAATATTGATCTGTTCTCTGGAATGCATTTTGATTCTTTCAACTCTTCTTTATTCTCATTAAGATTATAGTGTCCCTTGTCATTTTACTTTAAAGTCTCCCAATTGGTCTCCTGTTTACCAGGTTGATTTCCCCAAATTCTCTCATAGCTAATGAGCAGAAGTCCTGCAGTGGGCTTCAAAAGGTGTAGAAGTCATTTGAAATTTGTTGTAAACATTGCTATTTCCACCTCCACTCATATACCTCTATATATTCATACAGAGCTAGGATGTCCTTTTTAATGTATAGGCTAGCATTATGTGCCTCCTTACAGTTCTTCAAAATTTCCCAGTCCTTGAAGATAAAAGTTGAATTTGTCCTAAATGTCATAGAAGCCCCTTCATGTTCAGATATTTGATTCAGTCTCTGGCTGAGTAACACAAACTTATAGCTTTCATTCGTTGCTCCCTTATAAGTGTTTATGTTCCTTAAAATTGATGGTCATATAAAGTACTTTCCCCTTGACACTAGTAGAATTTGCTATTAACTTAAAATTTCTGTATTGAAAGCGTAACTCATGTGCACCATTTCTTTAATTACCTTAAACCACTAAATATGTATTTTACCTGAAAAGAAATTTAGCCATTTTTAATAAAAGACATTATCTTCATGGAGTTTACAAACATAAGCTTCTTTTTGTCCTTCTCTGCTAGCCCTTTATACACAATTCTCTCTGTATTATTCCATAGATTTATAGGGGAATATACCCCTCCCCTCTTCCTTTAGTCCACTCTCACTAATTTTTCAGACGCATTTCAGAGGTGACTTCCAGATGTCCTCAGGTTCCCATTTCACTACATTGTAAAGCACTGGACCCTGGGCCAGAAGAATCAGCATGGCCTGAGAAGTCAGACATGCAAATCCTCCAGCCCCACTCAGAATCTCGTACTTAGACACCGAGATTCAAAAGGTAGAAATTAATTGTTTTTGGTTTTGGTTTTTCATTTTGATTATTTTTAACCATTATATTTGCTGTATTTGTACAAGCCTGGCATAGAGTATATACGCACATATATACTTACCCATACATAATTGAGATACACTGAATTTTCAGTAATACGTATTTTCTTCTCCTTTCTTAGGCAAAGTGACCATTATAAAGATTGCACATCCAATCTTTAAAAAAAAAAAAGAAAACCACCAATTTTTTTAAGGTTTTATTTTTAAGTAATCTTTCCACCCAACGTGGGACAGACTCACAACCCTGTGGTCAAGAGTCGCATGCTCTATTGTCTGAGCCAGGTGCCCCAGGATTGCCTATCTGATCTTGATGTAATATTTTTATTTCTGAAAATTCAGTTACTTTACTGTATGAATGTCTATATGAACACAGTGTTACATTCAAGGCGTCATGAAAAATTGGCTGAGTGGGCAAGGACTCAGTGTTGTTGGTATTTTATTCCTTATTAAAATATAGCCTCAAAAATTATGATTTGATTCAACAAATAGATTAGTTTGAAACCAACTGATATTACTAATATATACATATATATATTTATATATACAGATGTAGTGTTAACACAAGAAAGTGAGTTCATACTAGTGTGAGTCCCACACGGCTGACACGTCATCCAGTCAGGGGGCATACTGAGAGGGTCCCTTGAATTCACCTTTATTTCACATTTTTGACAATTAATTAAGAAACATCATTCATTAAAAGATTATGTTCAATTATTTTAAAAACTCGCTCTCATTCATACATCTTTTAAACCACATTAAGCTCTTTAACTTTCCTTTATTTTATTCAAAACTGAGCTGAGCTGAGTTTTGAGTCTTTTATTATTTTATTTAATACTGACTGTAATTCTCTGCATCCATTCTTGTTAGACAGTTATCTCTTATTAATTAAATAGATAGCATTTACATTTTAAATTACTATAATAGGTCTTTTGATGATAGTGGTCTAATGCCCTCCAAGAATAAAGAAACTTTTAAAATAAGTGGAAGGTCATTATCATCTTTTTTGTTTTTTTAGATACTAATGAGAATCATGGAAACTAATAGAATATGAATGAGAATTTTATGTCAATTCAAAAGTCTGGGTGAAAATATTATCACTATATTCAAACGCTTTCACCAGTGCACTCAAAGACCGCACACTCCAGAGAAGATCCTAGTTTTGTCTCATTCAAAACACAAAGTGAAGATAAAATGTAGTTGTGTATAAAATGTTTAATTTGCAACTAGCCAGACAGTGATTTCAGGTAATTAGTACCATTTTAAGTATTTTAATTGATATTTTTATACTGACAAAGTCTTTGTCATCATCCTAAATACAACAATAAACCAACCATAATTTTGAAAGGAAATGAAAAGTGTTGTATAACTTTTGATTAACTTTCTTATTATTGGTAAAACTGAATATTCAAAGTATTTTTAACTTATTTTTTAATGGTGCATATCACATGGCTAATTAAGGAGTAATAAATGGAACCAAAATAGTGCTCTGGCATGGAAAATAAATTCCTATTGTAAATGGATTTATAAGTGTACCTGTTAAGTGTATCAGCCACATTAAGGTGAGAACAATTATCCTTTGGATTTTAATATAAGGTTGAAATAATTCATCAATATAAGAACATTCAAATATAAAAAACTTTATAAAACAGGGTATTTGAGTAAATATATCTTGTAAAATTAATATATGTATACACTTACCAGGTATTTTAAACTAGCAAGTAATATATTATCTGAAATAAATCATGATATTGAAATAGTTTAATTAGTTTTAATATTAGTCCTGTGTTTGTGTCACTCAAGACTAGCAAATCCATTCATATATTTGTGTTATACACTGTCACCTAACCAACGAACACTATAATTATAAGTCTCATGAAATGTATTAGATTTTAAAATCCTGAAAGATACACTTATGATTTTAGGATGAGAAGGATACATAATATATTTCAACAACTAATTAAATATTAATTCTATTCATTCATAAATACAAATAATATTGACAACAAAGTGTTTAATGTTTAACTCACTGAACAGCTACGTAGTAAGAAACTGGTCTATTTTGTACAGATGAATTACTTGAATCAGCATTAATATATATATTCTTGTTAATTTCATACTTATTACTTGATCTGTATATCATAGTATTTATTTCTGTTACTTGTCAATTTAGTTTTGGGGAAAATAATTTTCTCAGTAAAATCTTAAATCCCTATTTTAAAAATATGAACATTATATCCAAACCCAAAGATTAAGAAATTAGGATTTAATTCAAAATTTTATTGAAATTGATGAGTTTGACATTTAGAAAAAAACATATTTGAATATCAATTCATACTATAATTTTAAACTTAAAAATTTGTGACTGAATTAATTTTTCTTTGATATACTTCTCCCTCTCTTTGTATATCTTCATCTATCATCCAACAGAAACTTAGACAAGGGCACAGATCACTTTCCATTAAATATACCTGTCTGCAGGAGCTTGTAACCTCCTCATTCTTTCCTCCTCTCATCCTTACTTCTTGAATCTCTTTCCCCCATCCCTATTACAGGTTTTGTGACACTGAAATATTCTGGTTTTCTTTGGATGCAGAACATTCTGCCAAAAAAACCAATTTGCTTTGGGGAGATTGGCTTGAATCAAATTGATTTTTGGAAAATTGACCTAATGCTATTTCTATCTGCTTACAAAACAAGTTCCTTAAATTTTTTATTGGTGTTACAAGGTTAGCTTGTTCAAGTACAACAGCCATGACTTCCCCTTGAAATAAATTTTTAGTCACAGGTTCTTCATTGACTGGTATTGTAAAATTCCATCTATTCTCCCAGACCAGACATTGGGAGATGTGTTTGATTCCCTTCCATTCATCTTCTAGAATAGATCAAGACTTCTCATTTTTCCTATAAAATAAGTGATGGATAATTTTTGTTTCAGTTCTGTTAAAGGTCATTATCACATCTTCCTTAGCTCTTCCTACTAGTCTAAATAAGCTCAACTTGAATTTGGACTCATTTACTCAATCCATCCTCCCTAACAATAAGTGCTTTGCATATGAAATCACTGCTGTATGTGCCACATATTCTGTCACAGTATCTTATTGCTGGTATTTAAGATCTAAAGTTCTATATATTTCAAGACATTTCTTAAAATCTCACCACCATAGTAATAATTTTCATTGTATCATTGCATAATTTTTTCCTTAGGTTAACTTCCTCACTGTTCCCTTATTTAATACTGAATTCCCTTGTGTAAATGATTTCTGTTTTCAGAAGTACCTGTCTTTGTATTAATATCCTAATCCATTCTCCCTTTTCATTCATAACTTCATAACTTACATATTCCCTAAGCTTTGAAAATTTGAAGGTCAAAACAGTTTGCCTTTTTAAATAAAAATCTATAATGATGGAATGAGTAACAGAATTCTATTCATGTATGCCACTACTGCCTAACCAACATAATTGAAAGGTGCTGATAACAAGAAGCCCTTATTAAGCTACCAGGTGTCTTTCAGTCTTCCATCTTAAAAGAATACCACTGAGCACACAGCAACTATACGAATATTAATACATCATTTTAAAATTAAAACTTTTTAGGCAATAAAGTATAAATATATTTTGGTTACTTGATAATTCATTCCCCAGTTTATTACTTATACAGAAAATAATTTTTACCCCAGAGAACAAAAATGAATCTAATAATTAAAGGGATTTAGATGTTTTCATTTTATTTTGAGATAGTTTATGTGACTTTATAATTACATTATTTCATATGTCATAACAGGAAGTACATAGCATTTACCATAATAAAAAAATTGTGTAAATTCTTTCTACAACATTCTTGCTTGGTGATAGTATAGTTCTAAGGTTTCTTCTTTTTTAAATACTTACCTTTATAAATATGTTGGGAATTCTTTTTTTTTTTAATATTTTATTTATTTATTTGACAGAGAGACAGATCACAAGAAGGCAGAGAGGCAGGCAGAGAGAGAGGGGGAAGCAGACTCCCTGCTGAGCAGAGAGTCGAATGCGGGGCTTGATCCCAGGACCCTGAGATCATGACCTGAGCCAAAGGCAGAGGCTTTAATCCACTGAGCCACCCAGGCACCCTGTGTTGGAAATTCTTTTATGGAAACATTGTACCAATTATTGATGATATGATTGTTGTCTATCTTGTACAAGTCTTTTTTATAATGTTTAGATTTCCTTAAGCCATTCATTTTTTTCAAACATGATTATGAACACTCAAATCTGTGTCATTCATTCTTCTACATAAGGACATAGACATAAAAAAAATAAAACTAGGATGTTCCTTGCCCTCAAGAAAAGCATACAGAATTCTCCATGCTTTAGTTTTCAGAGTTCTGAATTAAAGATAATGGTACCAACCTTATGTTTGTTTTAAGAACTAATTGATTTAATGCAGTGAAGATTATAGCATTGTGTCTTGTGCATAAGATATGCTCAGTAAATGTCAGTCTCTTTCAGTGGAGTAATCATGTCAAATACATTATTACAATCGCGGTTACTATATATTTTTAAGATTCCATGATATAATTAAGTGTTATGCCATGACTTGTTGCCAAATGCAAGTTACATCATTGGCATTAATGCATTTCTTCAAAATTCTTGCACAGTCTTACTTCAATAATTTATTCCACTGTATTGTATAAACCATGTCATCTTTGACATTCATTTTGTAGAATTGATTTCAGGAAATAAGCTTGTCAAAATACTGATTATAAAGGTCTTTTAAAATTCTTAAATATCCTTTCTTTTTTTCCTCAGAACTTTATGAACTATGTGCAAAAGTTAAGGTACTGGAGTATCTAACATTTTTTCCCCCAGTTTTTAAACTTCCTCTAGTCAGGGCTAATCCAAATCTTCCCTGAGAAAGAAGTCCATTCTGTAATATAGAATGTCAACTTTCAAAATATTTTGTGTGAAATATTAAATAGATTGTTGAAAATGAATAAAATAAAAAAAATGTTCACTGGCCAAAAAAAAATGAGAGTTGGAGTTAAAACAGATTAAATAGATTTATTCAGTACAAGACTTATCAGTGCCTTAGCATGTGAAAATAGTGAAGTAGTCCAAGGTAGGTGTGGCAGCTTCCATTTCCTTACTCATTGAGCATTACTCATTAAGCAATGGTCTCATTTTCTTTCCTTCAGTATATGTGCTGCCGAAGCGAGCACTCATTTTCTTTCCTTCAGAGATTATCTTTCAAGCTTGGTTTTCTTCCAAATTCATTTGGAAAATTCTAGCTTAGGAGATCTTTAGCTTAAAATTGCTCTCAGGACCACTGAAGCAGGCTAAGAATTTAGGCGATAAGTGCATGAACACTCAAAATCAAATGGCTTTTCTCAATCAGTGGCTATGTACTTGGAAGGATCTGATCATTATAAAATTTGAAGGTAGAGAGGATGATCAAGTTCATGCTTATATGTAAATATTAACTAGCATTAATGTATATTCTGTATATTATAAAGCATTGCAAAAATAAAACTGCAAATTATAATTTTGCAGGGGCAGAAGACCATTTTATTTCTTCATAAGGGTATTTTCTTCTGATAAAATTCTGTCATTATTTGGAAGTTCCAAAAATGCCCAAATGCCCATTAGCAATATAGAGAAAAACAGTTTTTGAAAACATTAATTTTGTTAGCTTTAATGCCCAGTTGCATTATTGTAATATTTAAATATCTGAAAAAAAACCCCTGCAGAACTGTTAGATGAGTATTTTAGTGTAATTTTCAGCTTCTCAGAGTTCTAGATGACCTTTTCTCATGAATGTTACAACAAAATAAGGAATGAAAGTAGACACATTCATTCCTCTAATTTTTTTTATCAATTTCCCCAAGTCGTCCTTGTTCATTTTGCATTGTTTCTAAAATTATATCAGCAACATAAGCCTACCTACTTGTTATTCTCACATACATAGTATTTTATTTGTTACGGGAATGAAAGCAATACATAAAAGTATGCTATAACTTTAAATACAGTTATACATTTTTATTGTGTGCATTTTGGATTATTTTCGCACACTATGCATGTCATGAATAAAGCAAAAGCTTACAATTAATGCATAGGTGGGGGAAAAAGGACAAATCCATGTTATGCGGCTTATCGCTTATCAATTTTTTATAAATTGTACAGGAAAGGTAGAAAAATAGTTAATAGGAAAGTCATTTTAAATATTTTATCAAATGGGACAGGGAGTCCCAAGCTTCTTGAACTAAAACATGGAGAAAATACAATCTGTGCAATTATGTACTTTTCAGGTGATAAACTAGATCTCTCTGGCATCGAAGCATAAAGTTACAGAGAGAATTCTTGTATGGTAGTATTTACCCCTGTTACACACAGTAAGAAACAGCACACCTGGAGACTAGATGACCTATTTGTTCTTTTTTTTTCCCCCTCAAAATATCTATGTGGCATTTCATCAGCACACTACTGTTCATATGTAGCATATGCTAGCTTGAAGTAAATGCCAGCATAACAAGATAAATTCTAAAGACATAATAGCATCTTGAACATTCTGGGTAAGGCCTTAAATTTTCATGTGTAAAGAATGGCCATTTAAAAAATAAAGAGCAAACTTTTTCTTTTGTATGATGAGATTTGAAACGTTTGTAAAAAATCGTAACATCTGTAAATACATGGTACATAAAAAAGTCAAGTTATCCAAAAAAATGTGCAAAAAAGTAAATTAGTGAAAAAAAATCAGCCAAAGCGGTGACTGCATTTTATTAGAACCTGTCTATTTTGGTCACCCAGTAGGCCTGATAGTCTCAACACACATGAATTTCAATTTCAATGTGAGCTGAGAAATGCTTATTATGAATTATTTCTTCTCCTGATGTGAAGTGAATGAAAAGACTAACTTGATTTATCATTCCCCTTGGGTTTTGGCTTCTCATAAACTCACAGGGTAACCTAGGCTTCAGCAAGGGGACAAGAGTATCAAGCATTAGGTGATCCCTAAATTCAAAGACTAATAATAGAGAATAAACTCATTACTCACTGCCCATTTGAGCTTGAATGTGTGTAACTTAGACTCTTAGAAAGATCTTATTTCCCCTTGTAAAATCCTTCTTGTTTCCAAAATATGGCATCCCATTTTATAAAGTCTTTTTCTTCCAAATCCCATTCTCCAGGTCACTCTGTGCATTTTATTGTAATTTTATTTCATTTTACAATGTATTTTCAAAATGTAACTACCAACGTGAGACTTTGCATTTGAACTTCACTTGACTAAGTAAATTAACTTTTAAAAATCTCTTCTCTCATTTTCAAAAAGGAAAAAGGAAAAGAGACTTAAATATTTCATCTTAAAAGAAATAACTTCTGGTCAATGATCTACATTGTATAAGTGTAATATATTTCTTTTGATTTTCAAGTAGGCTAAGCATTATTATATGCTATCATTCAAATTTTTTCTTTTTTATAGAAGTGTCTTAAGCAATAGAATTTGTCCAACAACTTTAATCCTTTTATGATCTTAAAATAAGGGTTATTTAACTGGAAAACTAAAAAAGTAAAATTAAATTTAAAAGATTAGAAAATAAGTACTATTCTAGTTAGATAACCTAGATGTAATAGTAACTTTTGTTTCAAAGCCTAAATGATAATTATATAGTTAGTATACTTGTCACAATTTCTACTAATTCCTGTTTTAAGCTTTTTTGTCCTCCTATAGGAATTGAGTTTTACACCCTCAGTCTCCCTTTTCTTTCCATCATTACTGTTTCTAGTATTAGTTTTCTATTGTTACCTAACAAAATACCACAAGCTAACAGACTGGAAAAACAGTATTATACTATCTCATCATTATGCGGGTCACAATTTTAGCGGGTGGGGAGGCACACTGGGTTACCTCCTTAGTGTCACAAAGCTGAAATCAAGATGTTAGTTGACTGAGTTCTTATCCTAGGGCTCTGGGGTTCTGCAGAGGAGCTCATTCAAGTTGTGGCAGAATCTGGTTCCAGGGACTGATATCCCTGTTTTCCTGATGGCTGTGAGCCAGAGACATGCTCAGCCCTAAGAGGTTGCTTTCAGGTTCCTTCCATGTGAAGATGCTCCCTTACTCTTCAGATCCAGCAACAAAATATCTCTCTTGTCAGATTTTTGCTCCTTCAAAACTCTGTGTTTTGATTACAACTATAAGGACCAGCCAAAACCAAAATAGAACATAAACGAAAAACAAAGAAAAAACCTCTCTGCTTTTAAAGGGCTTCAGTGATTTGGTTAGTCCCACCTGGAAAATCATAATATCAGAAGGTCAAGTGTTTAGTAATCTTAATTACACCTGCAAAATCTCTTTACAGTGTAAAATAACATAATCACAGGAATAACACCAGGAAGCTGTGTTGATCATCTTAGAAAATTAGTTATTTTCCAAGTCAACACTTTAAGACACTGGGACTTTTTTGTCTCAGACATGTTCCTTTCTCTTCTAATGGAAATATGTGTGATATACACATATTTAATTTTCTTCAAGAAAGAAGTACCTGTAGGGGAATTATATTTATATGGACTCCATCCTGAAAAAATAAGCAGTGATGTGTATGTATTTCAAAATATACTAATTCTTAATAAACATTTAAAATATTATGATGTCACGATTTTTAAATGGATATTGTTTGCATTATTAAAACATTTAGAATAATTAAGAAACTATTTTTTTAAAGATAATTTTTTTTTAGTTCTTATTTATTTGAAAGAGAGAGTGAGAGAGCGCATGAGAGGAGAGAAGGTCAGAGAGAGAAGCAGACTCCACACAGAGCTGGGAGCCCGATGTGGGACTCAATCCTGGGACTCCAGGATCATGACCTGAGCTGAAGGCAGTCACTTAACCAACTGAGCCACTCAGGCACCCTAAGAAACCATTTTTACAGTGAGGTTAACAAGTAGTCAAGTAACAGAATCATAAAATATGTATTTTTCTTCCCTAAAAAATTAGTCATTTCTTATTTAATGTCTGTTATAAATGGGCACATGGCTTTTGGTAGTGAAATACATCTTATACAATTGAACTACATTAAATTGAGTTCCACAAACGCAGAATCCAATTATTTGGGGAGCATTTATGGATAGTTCAAAGGCTAAAGCAAATTTACAGAATTTTCAAATGGTTAGGGGTCAGAAACTGTGCTGAGTCTTTGCTTTTTTGGGGTTTTTTTGTGTGTTTCGTTTTTGTTTTGTTTTGCTTTGTTTTTGGTATAAAAGATTAGTACACTGATTATATATTATTTCAATTTATTTATTAAATATATTCTTCAGCAATACTTATGTACCATTATTTAATTAATGTCTGCCCTTCAGTCAAAAAATACATATTTTAATCTACATCATATGTCATCAGAGAAATGCAAATTAAAACAATGAAATACCATTCATTGGACTAGTATAATGGACAAAATCTAGAACACTGCTATCAAGTGCTGGTGAGAATGTAGAACAACACAAAACTCTTTCATTGATGGTGACAATGAAAACTGGCACAGCCATCCTGGAAGTCTGACATTTTCTAATTTTTTTAAGATTTTATTTCTTTGAGAGAGAGAGATAGTGAGAGAGAGCACAAGCAGGGATGAGAAGGAGAAGCAGGCTCCCCACTGGGCAGGGATCCCTGAATGGGACTCTATCCCTGGACCCTGGAATCATGACCCCAGCCAAGGCAGCTGCTTAACCAAATAAGCCACCCAGGCACCCCTGTTTGACAGTTGTTAACAAAATTAAACATCTTTTACCATTTGATCCAGCACTTGTGCTTCTTGGTATTTACCCAGAAGAGCTGAAATTTATAACCACACAAAAATGTGTACATGGATATTTATAGTGGTTTTATTTGTAACTGACAAAACTTGAAAGCAACCGAGATGTCATCCAGTAACTAAATGGATAAATAAACTGTGATACATCCATACAACAGAATCTTATTCAGTGCTAACAGAAAATAAGCTATCAATCCATGCAAAGACCTTGGAGAAATTAAAATACATCATCCTAAATGAAAGAAGCCAATCTGAGAAGCGGACATACTTTATAATTCCAATCATATGACATTCTGGGAAAGGCAAACTATGGATACAGTTATAAAAGGGCGGGGGGCACCTGGGTGGCTCAGATGGTTAAGCGTCTGCCTTGGGCTCAGGTCATGATCCCAGGGTCCTGGGATTGAGCCCCATATCAGGCTCCTGGCTCAGCGAGAACCCTGCTTCTCCCTCTCCCTCTCCCCCTGCTCATGCTCTTTCTCTGTCTCAAATGAATAAATAAAATCTTAAAAAACCAACCAACTAACCAACCAACCAACCAACCAACAAACAAACAAACAAAAACGGTGGCTTTGAGAGGCTTGGAGTGGGGAAATAAATGGACAAAATGATGCACAGAAGATTTTTAGGGCAATGAAACTGTTTGATACTAATATGGTGGATACATATCATGCATTTGTGCAAACCCATAGAATGTACAGCACCAAGATTGAACCCTAATGTGAACTGTGGACTTCGAGTGATAATAGTGTGCACTGTAGGTTCATCAATTGTAAGAAATATACCACACTAGTTGGGGATGTTGATAGTGAAGGAGGCGATACATGAGTGAGGGCAGGAATATATGGGAAATCCCTGTATTTTCCATGCAATTTTGCTGTGAACCTAACACTGCTCAAAAAAAGGAGTCTACTAAAAAATAATTCAATAGGGGCCACTTACTGGCTCAATCAGTAGAGCATGTGACTCTTGATCTCGGGGTTGTGAGTTCAAGACCCACGTGGTGCATGGAGCTTATTTTAAAAATATATAAATACATTAATTAAATAACTAATAATATAACAAAATATAGGTTAAAAATGGAATGTTTTGAGAAACTTTATTGTTCTTTTTTTTTGAAACTTTATTGTTCTTAACTTGAATAGTCAAAGACACCTATCTGAGTAATATGTGGTTTAATATGAAGCACTAAAACTACTTTTGAATTCTATTTTTATTGAAATAAAATTTACATATATTTCTTTCATATTTTTGATGAGCTCTTCTACAATTTTGATAATACATGTAGTGATGTGTCACCTGACATAATCAACATTAGAACAGTATCTTCTCCCTTTAAAGTTCATACCTCTTTCTAAATAATTAACCACTCTTTTCATCCCAAACTCCTAATACATTTTGACCTGTGTTCTAACCCTATAGTTTTTCTTTATTTTTTCCAAGTGTCATAAAAATAAAATTACACATAATTTAGTCTTATGAGTTCAGATTCTTTCAATCAGCACGAAGCCTCTGAGAATCATCCACAGTAAAAATTTCAGTAATTCTTTTCATTTTATCTCTGTGTGGTATTCCATTGTAAGAATAAATAGTCTATTTTTTTACTAGTTCAAAAGTAGTTGGGACTTTGGCAATTATTAATAAAACTATGCTCACTTAAGTACAGGTTTTTGCATGAACATAAGTTTTTATTTTCCTTCAGTAAGTACCTACAAGTGGAATTGCTGAATCGTATAATAGATATATGTTTAATTTTATAAGAAATTGCCACTGGTCTTCCAGAGTAGCTGCAATATTTTACCACCCTACCATCAACATATAAGAATTTCAGTTGTTTTTGATCTTTGTAAGAAATTGGCATTATCATTTAAAAATAATTTTAGCAGTTCTACTAAATAATGGTATTCCATTGTTTTAATTATTATTTCCTTTATGACTAATGAGGTTGAGCATCTTTTCATGAGTTTTTCTACCAGTGGATATATTCTGTGATATAGTACCTGTTCAAGTTTTGTGCCTTTTTTTTTTTAAATTTGAGTTGTTGGGGCGCCTGGGTGGTCAGTGGGTTAAAGCCTCTGCCTTCAGCTCAGGTCATGATCATTAAAAATAAAATAAGTTGAATTGTTTTTTTTTAAAGATTTTATTTATTTATTTGACAGAGAGAGAGAGAGATCACAAGTGGGTAGAGAGGCAGGCAGAGAGAGAGGGGGAAGCAGGATCCCTGCTGAGCAGAGAGCCCGACGTGGGACTTGATCCCAGAACCCTAAGAGGCAGAGGCTTTAACCCACTGAGCCACTCAGGTGCCCCAGTTGAATTGTTTTACTTTGATTAATTCTGTATAAAATTCCTTTACCATATAACATTCAGGTCTTAACTTTTCATTAACTTAACCATGTCTCCCAAAGAGCAGACATTTTGCATTTTGACGTACATTTTATTAACTTTTTTGTCTGGGTTACATTTTTATGCTATATCTAAGAAAATGTTTCCTAACTTAAGTGAAAAAAATTTCCATGAATTATATTTAAATTTTACAATTTTAGGCTTTAGCTATAGGTTATGGCTTAATGGTTTCCTTCTATTCCTACTTTGCTAAGAGGTTTTTATAATTAATTGAATTTGAATTTTATCAAATGCCATTTCTCTGTCTATTGATAGGACTACATTGATTTTTTGGCTTAGTCTATTGATAAGCTGATTCACTTTGGCTAATTTAAAAATGTTGAATTGGTCTTGTATTTCCAATTAAAACTTCATTAGGTCATGATATATTATTCTTTTTACGTATCGTTTTCTATGGTTTGGTAATATTTTAGAGGACATTTGTGTTTGTGATTATATGAATAAATGGGTCTCTTGTTTTCTTGTACTATTTGTATTTGATTTGATGTCACTTTAATTATATTTAATAAATGAATTGGAACGCATTTCTCACTTTATTTTCTGGAAGAGTTAGTATAGACTTACTATATTGTTTTTCTTAAAATTTTGACAGAATTTGTCAGAGAAAATGTTTGGCCTTGATGTTTCTTTGTTGAAAGGCCACTTATATAAGCAGTTGATTTGATAGAATTAGGACTTTCAAGTTTTTAGCACAGTGAAATTGTTCTGTTGATACTAATATGATGGATATAAGTTTTCAAGTTTTGTCTGGAATGAGCTTTGGTAGTGAATACTATTCAAGAAATGTTCCTTCCTTTCTTTTTTTTTTTTCTTAAGATTTTATTTATTTATTTGAGACAGAGAGAAAGACAGCAAGAAAGGGAAAATAAGCAGGGGGAGGGGGAGAGGGAGAAGCAGGCTTCCTGCAGAGCAGGGAGTGAGAAGTGGGGCTGGATCCCTGGACCCTGAGATCATGACCTGAGCCAAAGGCAGATGCTTAATGACTGAGCCACCTAGGTGCCCCAAGAAATGTTTCTATTTTATCTAAATTTTTGAAATTTTTGCAATAAAGTTACTCACATATTCCATTATTATTTTTATTTTTGTAGGATCTTGAGTGATATCCATATTTTATTTATTATGTTGTTTGCTTTCCTTTTCATGGCCAGTTTTGCTAGAAGTTTATTGATTTTTATCAGTCATTCCAAAGTACCAGCTTTTTGTCTCCATGATTTTGTTTACGATTAATTTCCCTGATTTTGCTCTGCATTCTTTCTTTCCTTCTGCTTATTTTAGGCTTGATTTGTTCTTAAACTTCTTATCTCAAGGTGGAATCTTAAATTATTGATTTGAACTGCTTTTCTTTCTAAGGTAATCATTTATTTCTATAACTTTCTCTCTATGCTATAGTTGCATTGCCCAAATTTTGAAACATTGTGTTTTAATTTTAACTCAATTTAAACTACTTTCTAATTTCCCTACTTCTTCACCCCTGAGTTATCTAGAAATATATTTTTTCAATTTCTGAATACTTTTGAATATTTCAGTATCTGTTATTGATTTCTAATTGAATGTTGCTAGTTGGAGATCATACTGTGTATGTAGAATTTCATTTCTCATAAATGTACTAAGATTGTTTTATAGCCTTGCTATATAGTCTGTCTTGTTGAATGTTCCATATGCTCTTGATAAGAATGTATGTTTTATGTATCTGGATGGAGTGTTTCATAAATACAAAATAGCCCAAGCTGGTTGATAGAATTGTTTGATCTTCTAAATCCTCACTGATGTTTTGCTCCAGTGTTCCGTCTCAAGCTCATAGTTTCCTATGTAAACTCAGGTCTCTGAAGTGATCAAAAAAAGTCATTATTATTTTTTATTAGCCAGTCTTTGTTATTATTGTTATTGTTGTTTTGGTGATGGCAATTTTGTTTCTCTCTCTCTTTCTTTCTTTGCTTTCCTTCTTTTTTCTTTTTCTTTCTTTCTTTCTTTCTTTCTTTCTTTCTTTCTTTCGTTCGTTCTTTCTTTTTCTTTCTTTCATTCAGTGCTAACTTTCTATATTCTAAATGAAAACCAGAAAACTCAATTACATTTTCAGAGAAAAAATGAAAAACACTTAGGAGTTCTGCCTTCTGTTCTTTGATAGATTTTAATATGTTGCATTTGGGAATTCTTACTAACCCACTGTCAGTATTTCACTGTGAAAAATGAGAAATATTCATAATGAAGTAAAACATATATATTTTAAAAACTACTTATAAGAACTGAAGTATTAACAAATATTCTATTAGAATTCTTGTGGGAAAATGTGACATGAAGCCACTTAAAAATTTGCAAGCTAGTGTTTATCTCTCTCCATATTTGTTTCAAGTGTACAACATAATTATTTCATATTTGTGTGTATTGCAAGATCACCATCACAATAAATCTAGTAATATTTTGAATTACTTTATAGTTATTAAATAATTTTTCAATATAATAATAAGAATAAAAATAGTGGGAAGTTAGAACTGTCAAAATTAAGAAATGAAATTCTCCCATACTAAAAAGAAGTAACATTTTAGTTTGCCATTTTGTCATAAGATTCTCAAATTTTTAACATGATATTGACATCATCGACAACTTAAGAAGTACCAAATTTTGTAAGAAGCAAGTGTGTGTATTGATTGTGTGTATCGATTGTCGTACTTTCAACAGTGTTTGACACATTTGGAATTGGTACAGTAGATACAGTTCCTCTTCTACTGATCAAATGGCCAAGAATTTATTATGAGATCCATACATAGTAATTTAACTGTTTTGACAGTTATTTGTTTCAAGGAATTTCTGATACAAAGCCATGTCATAAAAATCCAGAAAGCATTTATTGTATGGTAACTTAACAAAGCACTGAGAGAGGCTCTCGCGTCCACACCTCACCCCAAAGACATCTAATGATGTGGTCACTCTAGTTATTTAACTGTAGAATTTAGAAGACAGTTTGATTTGACTTGTAAATATTTACCTGCTTTTCTAAAAGACAGATTATGAAAATATTCTTTTTTTTAAAGATTTATTAATTTATTTGACAGAGAGATCACAAGTAGGCAGAGAGGCAGGCAGAGAGAGAGGGGGAAGCAGGCTCCCCACTGAGCAGGGAGCCCAATGCGGGGCTCGATTCCAGGACCCTGAGATCATGACCTGAGATGAAGGCAGAGGCTTTAACCCTCTGAGCCACCCAGGCGCCCCTATGAAAATATTCTAAAAATATTTTAGAAGTTTATTATTATCAAATAAATATACCAGGCAAAAGAACTTTACTTATACTTCGTACTGTTTATTATTAGCAGTTTTATCAGCAGTCAGCAATTAACTGTATATTAAAAGCAGTTGGTACTGTTATCATTATTAATAATGACCACCAGGGGTGCCTTCTGTATTCCAAACAGCTCCACAGTTTGTGTACTTTCCATAAGTAAGTATTACTGGAGTAAATACAACTGACCCCTGAACGATACTGGTATGCATGGGTTAACTTATATGAGCAATTTTTTTCAATTAATATAGGATGGCACTGTACATGTATTTTTTCTTCCTTATGATTTTAATAGCATTTTGTTTTATATAGCTTTATTGTAGAAATATAACATATAATACATATAACATACAAAATATATGTTAATCAATTACTTATGTTACCAGTAAGTCTTCCCATCAATAGAAGCTATTAGTAGTTAAGTTTTAGGGAGTCAAAAGTTACATATCAGTTTCAACTGCATAGGGAGTTGGTGCCCCTATTCCCTGAATTGTTCAATGGTCAACAGTGCTATCCTTCCCCTTTAGAGTTTGGGAAACTGGGTATTATTAGGAAAATTTTTGAGGCACAATTTTTAACCTATTTTACTTAAAGGCCAATGTTTCCATAAGTCACCTCTCTGACCAACCTAAAGTGTAATACAAAACATGCATATGTATTTTTTATTTAAATTCAATTAGCCAACATACAATACATCATTAGTTTCAGATGTAGTGTTCAGTGATTCATCAGTTGCATATAACACCAGTGCTCATCACATCATGTGCCCTCCTTAATGCCTGTGACCCACTTACCCCAGGACATGCACACGCTGTCATTGCTTAATGGGAAGTATAGTCTTTTAAGTTCCTATGCCACATATAAAAATCATCACATCTATATAAACAAAAAAAAATGTGAATGCTAAGTTGCAGGACAAGTGAATAAACAGCAAAGAAATTACTTTAATGCAGTACAATAAGCATAAAAGAGTTCAGATGTAGTTGCAACCGTAGCTTCAATTTTATATGAAGGCAGTATGCTAGTAGTCAGAGAGACTAATCTAGATACAAAGCATCCTCAATTCTGCCATCTATCCCTGGAAAGGGCTTTTACACTAATGATGAGAGTTGTGCATTATAAGAGGCCCTCCTGCTCCAAATCTCAGCTGCCGGCATGCAGTCCCTCTGGGCAAACTGCAAAATCGGTTAAGAATTAGAAAGGACAAACTCCTGCAGGGGTACTTGCTATTCCTCACCTCACCCAATGAACACCAGCTTCCCAGAGTGAGAATAATGATTTTCAGGTTGTTTCAAAGCCCAATTCTCTGAAACATGGAGAGGATGTTTTATTGAGATGAATGATACTTTGTTTCTCAGTTGGAAAATGCATTTAAAGCTGATTCAGCAAAACTGTCTTTTAGATCCATTATTTGCAATTTTATAAAAGAAATGGAAAACTTTAAATTTCTTCAGAGACCATGGATAACAAATATCTAAATATATGTGTTAAAACTAATTGATAAATAGTTCTATTATAGATTCCCAACTGTATTTAAAATAATGCCTTAAAAACAATATTAGTTTCTAAGAGTATAAGAGTACATTTTTACATTATAACATTATATATTATAACATATAATTTATATATTATATTATGTTTTATATAATGTAATTTTATATTTTATATAAATTTATAATATAACATTTATATTATAATGTTTATATTAAACAGCAGTACCTTTGAGAGTTCATGTTATTGGGACACTGGCATCTTCTTTCTTTCTTCTACACATAATACAGATTAATTTATTTTTAAAAGTATGATTTTAAGGGGCACCTGGGTGGCTCAATGGATTAAAGCCTCTGCCTTCAGCTCAGGTCATGATTTCAGGGTCCTGGGATAGAGCCCCGCATCAGGCTCTCTGCTCAGCAAGGAGTCTGCTTCCTCCTCTCTCTCTCTGCCCACTGCCTGCTTGTGATCTCTTTCTATCAAATAAATAAATAAAATCTTTATAAAAAATAAAATTATTATTTTAAATGATTATTTCTAATTATAGGTTATCAGTTTTTTAATTCAGTACAATCTTTCCCAAGTAAAAAGCTCATAGATACACATATAGATTTTGATCTAGTTAAGCAGCGAACTGTATGTTAATGGCACAAGAAATTACAGATTTAATTAAATTCTCACCTAGCCTTTACTAATTCTCACCTATCTCACAGAAAAAAAAATGGTTATTGCTATAATAACCTTGACTTTTAATACTTTACATATTCTGCAAGCTCCAGGACCAATGACAATTTCACCAAACTTCAAGATATTTAGTTGTCCTGCCTGGTCATCTTCTTACCATGCTGTTTGTATTTCTATTATCATAATCATTTTTTAAAATTTTTATTTATTTATTTGACACAGAGAGGAGAGAGTTCACAAGTAGGCAGAGAGGCAGGCAGAGGGAGAGGGGGAAGCAGGCTCCCCGCGGAGCGGAGAGCCCGACGCGGGGCTCGATTCCAGGACCCCGAGATCATGACCCGAGCCGAAGGCAGAGGCCTTAACACGCTGAGCCACCCAGGCGCCCCTATCATAATCATTTTAGTCCTACTTGCTATTAGGCAATTGTATGAATAAATTGTTATTCTTTGCTAACACACTCAACAACACACACACACACGCACACACACAGACACCCATACATACACAGACAGGTTATATTGGCATCTATTTTTTGTCCAGCTTTATTGAGTTATCATTGATATATAACACAGGGTAAATTTTAAGGTGCACAATGTGGTGATTTGATTCGCATATATATTGAGAAATAATCACCCGGGTAAGGTTATTGAAGACCTCTGTCATATCACATAATAATTACTTCTTTTTGTGGTGAGAACATGCAAAATCTACTCTCCTGGCAACACTTAAGAATGTAATACTGCACTATTAACTAGCATCATCATGCTGTACATCAGATCCCCAGATTTATTGATCATATAACTGAAGTGTGTCCCCTGTGACCAACATCTCCCCATTCCTCTCCTTCCCATCTTCTAGAAACCACGGTTCTACTCTCTAGGAGTTTGGCTCTTTTGGATTCTGCATATAACTATATCATAGAACATCTGTCCTTATCTGACTTATTTTACTTAGCATAATGTCCTCAAGTTTCATCCATATTGTTATAAGTGCCAAGCTTTCCTTTCTCATGACTAAATAATGCTCCATTGTGTATATACACCACATCTGCTTTAACCATCCATCCTTTGATGGGCATGTAGGTTGTTTCCATGTCTTGGCTATTTGGAGCAATACTCAGTGAACATTGAAATACAGATATCACTTTGAGATCCCAATTTAATTTCCTTTGGATATATACCCAGAAGTAGAATTACTGGATTATATGGTAGTTCTGTTTTTTGTTTTTTTTTTTTTTTTATTTGTGGATGAACTTCCATACTGTTTTCCATAGTGACTGTACATTCTACCAACAATGCACAAGGGTTCCCTTTTTTCCACATCCACACCAGTACTTGTTATCTCTTGTATTTTTAGTGATATCCATTCTAATAGATGCGAAATGATATATTTGCATTTTTGTTGATTAATGATGTTGAGCATCTTTTCACGTACCTGATGACCATTTTCATGTTGTCTTTGGAAAAAATGCCTATTCAGTTCCTCTAGCCATTTTTGAATATAATTGTTTGTTTTTGAGATTTATTTGGCTATTGAAATATATGAATTTCTTAATATCTTGAACAATAACCCCTTATCAAATATAGGACTTGCAAATATTTTCTCCCATTCTGTAAGTCAGCTTTTCAGTTTGTTGGCCATTTCTTTCTCTATGTGGAAGCTTTTTATCTCTATGTAATCTCACTCTCAATTTTTGATGTTGTTGCTTATGCTTTTGATATCATCCCCCCACCCCAAAATGTTGCCAAGATCACCACAAAGGATATTTTCCCCATATTTTCTTCTAGGAATTTTATGGCTTCAAGTCTTATGTTTAAGTTTTACCCAATTCAAATTAATTGTTGTGAATGGTGCAAGCTAGGGGTGCTATTTTATTATTCTGCATATGATTATGTAGTTTCCCCAGTATCATTTATTGAAGAGACTATCCTTTCTCCATTAAGCATTCTTGGTTCCCTTATCAAATATTAGTTGACCTTTCATGTAAGGGTTTATCATTGGGATCTTGATTCTGTTCCATTGCTCTGTGTGTCTATTTTTATGCCAGTACAATACTGTTTTGATTACTATAGCTTTGTAATATAGTTTCATGAGGAAGTGTGATACTTTCAGCTTTGCTCTTCTTTCTCAGGATTGTTTTGGCTATTAGGGATTTTGTCAGGTTGATGTGAATTTTAAGATTATTTTTCCTATTTCTATGAAAAATGACATTGGAAATTTTATAATAATTGCATTGGTTCTATAGTTTTGAGTAATATGGACATTTTTACAATATTAATTTTTCCAGTACATGAACACAGAAGCAAATATCTTTCCATTAGTTTGTTCTTCCATTTCTGTCATCACTATTTAGACTTTTAAGTTTACAGATCTTTCATTTCCTTGGTTAAATTTATTTCTAAGTGCTTTATTATTTTTTATACTATTGTGAATGGGATTGTTTTCTTTATGTCCTTTTCAGGTATTTTGTTTTTACTGTATAGAAATGCAACTGATTTCTGTATGTTAGTTTTGTAGCCTGCATCTTTACTGAATTTGTTGTTTAGTTCTAATAGTTTTTTGTTTTGTTTTCTTTTTGTTTGTTTTTTTGTGGTCTTTAGTTTTCCTAATAGATCACATTATCTCTATACAAATACGATTTTACATCTTCCTTATGAAACTGAGTGCATTTTATTTATTATTCTTGCCTTATGGCTCTGGGTAAGACTTCTAATACTATGTTGAATAAAAATGGTAAAAGTGGGTATCTTCATCTTGTTCCTGATCTTAGAGGAAAAGCATTTACCTCTTAACCATTGAGTATCTGTTACAGGATTACCATATATACCTTTAATTATGTTGAAGTATATTGTTTGCTACTCAGTGTATTGAGAGTGTTAAAAGGACACTATATTTTATAAAATGCTTTTTCTGCATCCACCAAGATGACAGTATCATTTTTAACATTCTGTTAATGTGATACATTACATTTATTGATTTGTGTATGTTGAACCATCCTTGTATCATAGGAATAAATCCCACTTGCTCATGGTGTATAATCCTTTTAATGTGCTGTGAGATTTGATTTGCTAATACTTTATTAAAATATTTGTTAAAATGTTTTGCATCTAGATTTATCAGTGATATTGATCTGTGGTTTTTCTTTCCTGTAGTATTTTCATCTGGCTTTTGTATGAGTAATACTGGTCTTGTAACATGAGTTTTGGAGTAGTCTCTCCTCTCCAACTATTGGAAGAGTTTGAGAATGATTGAAATTAATTCTTCATTAAATATTTGATAGAATTCACCAGGGAAACCATGTGGAGCTGGACTTTTCTTTGGAGATTTTTGGTTACAGATTTAATCTCCTTACTTGTATTGGTCTATTCAGATTTTCTGTTTCTTCATAATTCAATCTTGGAAACTTGTACGTTCCTAGAAATTTATCCATTTCTTCTAGGTTATCCAATCTGTTGCTGTGTAATTCTTCACTGAAGTCTCTGACAATCTTTTTCATTTCTGTGGTACCAATTTTAATGTCTCCACTTTCATTTTTTATTTTATTTTTTGAGGCTTCTCTCTTTTTTTTCCTTAGCCTCACTTAGTGAAGTGTCAATTTTACGTATCTCTTCAAGTAAACAATTCTGAGTTTAATTGATCTTTTCTATTATTTTCCTGGTCTCTGTTTCACTATTTCCTTTATCTTTTCAATTAAACAACTCTGGGCTTAATTATCTTTTCTATTATTTTTCTGGTCTCTGTTTCATTGTTTCCTGTTCTATTCTTTGTTATTTCTGTACAGCTAATCTTGGGCTTAGTTTGTTCTTCTGGTTCTAATCCTGTGAGGTGTATAGTTAGGTTGTTTATTTGTGATGTTGTTTCTTTTTCTCCTCCTTTTTCCCCTTCTCTTCTCCTCCTCCTCTCCCTCTTCTTCTTCTAGTAGGCTCAACGCTGGTTGTGGAGCCCACACAGGGCTCGAATTCATGACTCTGAGATTAAGATGTGAACTGAGATTAAGAGTCAGATACTTAGGGATGCCTGGGTGGCTCAGTTGGTTGAGCGGCTGCCTTTGGCTCAGGTCATGATCCCAGTGTCTTGGGATCGAATCCCGCATCAGGCTCCTTGCTCCGCAGGGAGCCTGCTCCTCTCTCCGCCTCTGCCTGCCTCTCTGCCTGCTTGTGTTCTCTCTCTGTTAAATGAATAAATAAAATCTTTAAAAAAAAAAAAGAGTCAGATACTTAATGGAATAAGTCACCTAGGCATCCCTGTATTTTCATAACATAGTTGTTTATCACTATAAACTTACCTTTCAGAACTATTTTTAATGCATCCCCTAGATTTTGGTATGGTAATTTTTGTTTTTTTCAAGATAATTTTTTTAATTCTTAATTTCTCTTTTTATTTCTTCTTTGGCCCATTGATTTTTCAGGAGTGTGTTACTTAGTTTCCACATATTTATAAATTTTTCTGTTTCCCTCTTGTTATTGATTGCTAATTTTCTACCATTTTAGTAGGGAAGGATACTTGGTATGATTTTAATCCTCTCAATTTTGCTAAGGGTTATTTAGTGACTTATCATATAACTTATCCTGGAGAATGCTCTATGTGTGCTTGAGAATAATGTGTATTCTGCTGTTGTTGGATAGAGTGTTTTCATATGTCTGTTAAGTCTGTTTGGCCTACAGTATAGTTCAAGTCCAATATTCCCTTATTGATTTCCTGTCTGGATGATTTATCCATTGTTGAAAGTGGGGGTATTGAAGTCGGCTACTCTGACCATATCATATGGTTCTCCCTTACATCTGTTAGTATTTTCTAGTATATTTAGATGTTCAGACATTGGGTACATACTTATGATTATTATATATTCTTGATGAATTGACCACTTTATAGTTATATAATGACATTCTTTGTTGCTACCATTTTTAGCTTAAAGTCTACTGTTTCTGATACAAGTATAGCTATCCCTGCTCTCCTTTGGTTTCCATCTGCATGAAATCTCTATTTCCATCTTTTTACCTTGAGCCTATGTATGTCCTTAAAGCTGGAGTGAGTCTCTTGTAGGCAGCATATAGCTTGATCTATCTATCTTTCTTTCTTTCTTTCTTTCTTTCTTTCTTTCTTTCTTTCTTTCTCTTTCCTCTCTTCTTTCTCTTTCTTTTCTTTTTTCTTTATTATCTTTTGTCCTATTTAACCACTCTATGCCTTTAATTTGAGAATTTAATTCATTTACATTAAAGGTTATTAAATGTAAGAACTAATTAATGCCATTTTATTGTTTTGGGGATGTTTTGTAATCAACCTTCTTCCTTTCTCCCTCTCTGCCTTCCTTCATGAATTGATGATTTTTTGGTGTTATGTTTTGATTCCTTTTTATCTATCTCATGTTTAACTATTGGAGGTTTTGCTTTGTGGTTATCGTAAGGCTTACATAAAACATCTGTTGATATAATGTTGATACAAATTAACTTTTATCATATGCAAAGTCAATACCATTTTCTTCCCCTTTTCTGCTTTGATGTCACAGCCTACCTGTTTTTGTATTGTGCATTCATTTGTAGTTATAATTATTTTTTAAGATTTTGTTTTTTTTTTGAGAGAGAGAGAACACTAGAGAAAGAGAAAGAGCACAAGCAGAGGGAGAAACAGGCAGAGGGAGAAGCAGGCTCCTCACCAAGCAGAGAGCCAATGCTGTGCTCGATCCCAGGGAGCTGACCCTGAGCTGAAGGTTCATGGCCTGAGATCATGAAGGGTCTTGGAATCCCTTGGGATCATGACCTGAGCTGAAGGTAGATACTTAACCAACTTAGCCACCCAGGCATCCCTATAGTTATTTTTAAGATATTTGTCTTTTAACCTTTATATTAAAGTTAAGTCTTTAACTCCAGCATATTATAGTATTCAAGTGCTCTGAAGTTGATAGTATACTTACCTTTATCAATATTGCTATTTTCAAGTCATTAATTAGTGTTCTTTCCTTCCAGCTTGAAGTACTTCTCTCAGCATTTCTTGTGGGGCAGGTCTGATGATGATGAAATCCCTCATCTTCTTCTTTTTTTTTTTTTTCCTGGTGAAGTTCCTAACTTCTCTTCATTTTTGAAGTATAGTTTTACCAGATAGAATATTCTTTGTTGGCAGGATTTTTTCTTTCATCACTTTGAATATATCACACCATTCTTCCCTGAACATATGAATCTGCTGAGAAATCTTCTGGTAGTCTAAAAAAGGTGATCTCTTTATATTTAACATTTTTTTCTTTGTCTTTAACTTTTAATAGTTTTATTATAATCTGGCTGGGAGGAAATCTCTTTAAGTTACATTTGTTTCATGACCTATCACCTTTATGAACTTGGATATGCAAATCTCTCTGTAGATTTGAGAAGTTGTCAGCCATTATTTAAATTAGTTTTCTATACTTTCTCCCTCTCTTTTTCTACTCCAGGTTTTTTTTTTTTTTTTTTTTTTTTTTAATGTTAACACCATACACTACACAGGGTTTCTTCAGTTTCATTCTTTTTTCTTTGTTCTTCTCTGATAGGATAATTTCAAAATTTCTGACTTCTAATTCACAGATTTTTTAAAAGTTCTTGATACATTCTGCTATTAATTTTTTCTGTTGCAGTTTTCATTTCATGTGTCATATTCTTCCACTTCACAATGTGTTCATTTTCATGATTTCTATGTCTTTGCTAAATTTCTTATTTTGTTCATGTATCATTTTCCTGATTTCACCATATTGTTTTTCTGCAGTTTCTTGTAGCTAATTAACTTGCTTAAAACAACCTTTTTGAGTTCTTTATTGGATAAATTGCAGATCTCCATGTCTTTGGGGTCGACTATTGGAAGATTATTGTGATCCTTTGGTAGTGTAATGTTTCCTTGATTTTCCAAATTTCTTGAAGTCTTGGGATGCTGTCTTTGCATCTGCAATATAATTTACATCCTCTGATCTTTACTGACTAACCTTAGGAGAGAATTATCCTCTGTTAGCCGTGTTAGAGCGTCTGAAAACTTCTTGGCCCTTCTGTGGATATGCATGCATCACACATATTGGTTCCTCTTATGGTAGATTTTTTGAATTTGTATGCCTCCTCTTGATCCTGCGACATATCATGCCAAGTGCTGAAGGCCAACCTTTGCTTTCCCAAGGGTAAGCTAAAGCTCAAGTTTGTGATTTCTTTGTGGTCCACAGATTTAGGGATGGTTTTATGCATGTTCTCACTAGCTATTTGCCAAAACTTGTTCTCTCTCCACTTCTGTGAACATATATAGAGAGCTGGACACAGTAGGATGGAGTATTAGGGTGAGACATGTATAGTACTGGGGGTGCCTGGGGGTCGTTTTGAAGGAATACATAGGTAATGCATCCTGAGTGGCTCATAGGCCAGATTCTTGATGGAATCTGTGATGCATTCGGCAGGATCTGCAGCCCTTTAATGCTCTCCTATAGTTCCATTTGCTGCTCTCCCAGACTCTTCTACCTCCTCACTGTCTGCAGGAAAGCCAGGCACTCATTCACATGCTCTCACTTTCCCCATGGGAAAATCACAGGCTGAGAAGATCTCATTTGAACCTGAATTGCACCACCTTGAAGCAAAGGTGTCTAGGATAAAGTCAGACTGTTCTTACCCTCTTCAAAGTGTCTACATTCATAGTTTTTGTTTTTCTTCCAATGGCATTGGAACTTCTCTGCTGGAAATCTGGACTTCCGTGAAGACTCTTTTATCTGTTGGTAATTGTCTAAAACAATATTTTCCAGGGGCTCCTAGACTGGCTGACAGGGGCTGAAGCCACTCATAGGCTACTGCAGGGTTCACAGATGTGACTGAGGTTTGCAGGCCAGTCCCCCAATGCATGTGTAGGTGTCACTCCTCCCATGTCCCTTGGTGTGTGGTGCTAAGTCCTACAGCTCCCAGACACACTCTTGCCTATGGATGGAAGTCAAACCATTGTTGTTGAGGGGGATTACTGAGAATGCTGCCTTATTCAGCCATGTTACTGATGTCACTCTAGCTTCTATCTTAAATACAGACATTAATGTTTTACTTGCAACCTAACCTAGCACTAGATACTCTATAATACTTTGCAAAAGTTAATGCCATTTGTTTTTCTATGTACAAATGTCAAAGGAGTGGGCAGCATAAATGCTATATATTTGTCAGCAGACTTTTAGTATTTTCCATAATATTTCATCAATTTCTATTTTTGTTTGAGTGTTTATTTATTTCCTTATTGGTAAACTTTGGTCACTCTCACTTGGTATTTTATATATTTATATATTTTTAGCAAGATCTAATTCAGTTAAAATAATCTCTTAAATTCACCTACATGTCTGTGCTGCTCAAAAGGAGAAAAAATGTATTCCTATAGTTGGTCCCAATAGAACTTGTTGAATGGTAATATAATCTACCTAGGTTTGTTTGGTTGATTGAAAATGATCTTAGTTTGATCTGAAAATATCTTCTCTATTAAGAGTTTATATTTCAAGACAAAATTATTAAAAGATTTGAAATGTTGATTCTAAATTTGTTCATTCAATTAAAGAAAAAGACAAAAATATGGTTATCACTATATTTTGGGAGATATACTAAAATTAAATTGAAGATAATTTGATATCCTGACAGTAATTTCATTTTTTTAAAGATTTATTTATTTATTTATTTATTTGACAGAGAGAGAGAGAGAGAAATCACAAGTAGGCAGAGAGGGAGGCAGAGAGAGAGGGGGAAGCAGGCTCCCTGCTGAGCAGAGAGCCCAATGCGGGGCTGGATCCCAGGACCCTGAGATCATGACCTGAGCAGAAGATAGAGGCTTTAATCCACTGAGCCACCCAGGTGCCCCCTGACAGTAATTTCAATTAAAATGTAAGAAAGAGTTGCCTTTTTTTTTAAGTGCTCAGAAAAAAATAGTTACCCAGAAATAAATTTCCTGCTTACCTGCTTGAAAGGTGACTCTAAAGGAAATTGCATTCATGTTGGTTATGTCTGAGTATACTTCACAGATAGTTTCGATTACTAAGGAGCCAGGAGAAAACTGTCAGTTAGAGAAGAAAAAAGTGAGTAGACTAAAAGTATTTCTTCTCTCCCATACATATCGCTTCCTCTATGTATGGGAAGAATCAATTTGCTTTCATCTTAATCCCAAATAGAAGGAGCAATTGACTTTGGGAAAACCCTGTAAAATTTATTGCTGACAGCATGTTAGAGAGTACTTTCTAAGGATGACAGAACACATGAATTGATTTTCCTTCCAGTGACACCAGAATAACTGATTCTCTCAATCACATGGCATAGCTCTGGGGTTTGTTGTCACTTCTTTCTGTAGTTTGAAAGATTTATATCAAGCATTTGGGAGGACAATTTGAAAGGAGATATCCAATCTGGTACTTAATTAGTATGATGTATTCAACTGCCATTGCCCATATTTAGATAATATACAGAGAGTTTGTCCACTAAATATATAAGAAAATGTTGACTTAGATAAAATAACAGTATTTAAACATTAGCAAATATATGAACCACGAAAATGATGTATTTATTCTGCATCTATTAAGTCAATTTTGATAAAAGATAATTTAGGAAAAATACTCTCATTAAATGATATTGTACTCCCCTCAACTTTACCATGTGTAATATACAAATGCATTTAATTATCAAATACAATGATCTTAGAAGACTAAATTTTCCTTGGGTAAACTACTTATATCTTGTCACTTTCATGAAGTATGTATGTACCGACTTATATGTATATACGTTTATATATATATTATATATATGTTTATATATATTTACATATATTTATTTATATAATATATAATATATGTATTTATTTATATATAATATATATTTACATATGTATATATACATATATATATATACACACACACATAGTATGGTTACCTATACAGATACATATGGTATGTGTATTATGTTATACTATATGTTGAAACTTTTACACATATACATTCACATACACTTAGACAGGCACATATACATATAATCAGTTTCATATATTCACATATAATTTACATATTATAAGGTCATTTCAAGTACCTGTGATTAGGCAGGGATGTTTTAGCTACCTAATACAAGAGAAGGAACAGAATACTATACATATTTTGTTAGTTTTCCTCCTCACCTTTATACCTTCCCTCAAACCCCCTCCAAAAAAAAAACCCAAAGGAAGAAACAAAATTCACAGGAATCAAAACCAGGATCAAAATACAGACATTTTATCTATCTATCTATCTATCTATCTATTTATTTATTTAAAGATTTTATTTATTTATTTGACAGACAGAGAAAGAGAGATCACAAGTAGGCAGAGAGGCAGGCAGGGAGAGAGGAGGAAGTGGGCTCCCCGCTGAGCAGAGAACCGATGCAGGGCTTGATCCCAGGACCTTGAGATCATGACCTGAGCAGAAGGCAGAGGCTTAATCCACTGAGCCACCCAGGTGCCCCCAGACATTCTATTTTTAAAGACCTCCGTAATAGATTGTAAGTGAACCTCATCCTGTTGTCTCGAAGTTTTCACAGAGACCACTAAATAAAGGCTGAGGGAAAAAAAAAAAAATAGTGCCCTCTTTTATCACCCTCTAATTAGAAGTAGGAGATTCCAAAAGGAATGATTCAAGAGTCATTTGGGGAACATCATCCAGTCACACCAGCATCCTCTAAGAGAGATGATGGTTGCAAATGTGGAAGACAGGATCTTATTAGAGAAATTCGGCACTTCTCTAATAAATAAATCTAATTTATTTATATTATATATAAATAATAAATAAGTCTAATTTAGACAGATTTAAAAATCTGTCTAAAATTCGAACAGATTTTTAGATGAAATTCTGTATCTAGTTTAAGTTTTCTTATTCTCTCTCAACACCCAGACACTTTCTTTGAAAGATTTTTTTTTTTTTTTTGCCACTGTTACTGGTGGGGTATTCTGACCTCTGAGCAACCACTTCTTCTCGTTCTATCTCAGGCAAAGGCATGAAATGCTTCTCTTCAACCTTAAGCCAAATAAAAGAGGGTTCAAGGTAGTCACAGCATGTGTGTCATGGGCTCACTGTAGCTTGAGAACCCTGGAGACCAGTAGGAGAAGCTATACAAGCATAGGCTAAAATGGCAGAGAGAAAGAAACAAAACTTTACTTATTGCAAAATGAATATACATCAATGACAGCAAAATACACAACCTTGGGAATCTTGCTCAAGAGTACCGACTAAAAATTTAAAATCAGTCTCCATGACTGATTTTAGGTTAGGTTCACTGGAGCTAAAGGATGAGATGGAAGTGTTAAGTGAGCTGCGAGAGAAGTTTTGTGCATCATCTATATCAAGGTAGTCACACAAAGAGAAGCCCATGAAAGATCCAGCAACAGTGCATCAGTGATGAGAGGGCACCAACCCAAGATTATAGCTAACTCTTCCATGTATGATTATGTTGCTTTGAGTAAATCCTCCCTTTTATTTGGGTCAGATTCTGGAAGGGTTTAAAATAACAGTTGACTAGGGAGTAGGAAAGAAAATGATATAGCAGGAAGAAAAGCAACTAATTCATTGGCCTTGAATTGATCCAGACTTGGGGTCTGCTATTCTGGACTAGATTACTGTTATGTAATTAATATAGGTCTGGAATTTTTATGCATAAGCAGGGAACTATTTATAAAATATATTACATGGAGTGGCCTGAAAAGTTATGTCTGAGGTTTAACCTAAGAGCATAATAAACAAACAAACAAACAAACAAACAAATAAATAAGATTAGTCCACAAAACAGATATGAAGGGATGATGGGAATAAAAGCAATTTGATTTGTTTTCTGGTTATAACCCAAATCTAGATCATTAAAAATCCAGTGTCTAAAAGTATGAAGCCATTTAAATATCTAGCAACATTCTTTGTAAAGAAATGCATTCAGGGGCGCCTGGGTGGCTTAGCGGGTTGAGCCTCTGCCTTTGGCTCAGGTCATGATCTCAGGGTCCTGGGATCGAGCCCCACATCGGGCTCTCTGCTTGGCAGAGAGCCTGCTCCCTCCTCTCTCTGCCTGCCTCTCTGCCTACTTGTGATCTCTCTCCTCTCTGCCAAGTAAATAAATAAAAAACCTTAAAAAAAAAAAAAGAAATGCATTCATTTATCCAAACTTAAAGAAAATATATTTCTAGTCTTAACTGTAGATGTAATTTCTCTCTGCCATGCTTAATACCTCCTTAACTTATACACCATCATGCTTCATGGTACTCTGAATAGTTTTGTTACCTGTGGTCTTAGAATTTTCTGTCTATATTTCATACTTTCTCCAAACTAGTAGTTTAAAAAATCGGAATCCAGTCATTTCAGTTTTGTTTCATAAACTCCAGTCTTTACCTTGCCCTGTCCTTCAGCACCTTCAGAATATAAGCCATACTTTTCTACAGCACATATTGGGCGCTTTGTGATCTGTTTCTTTTTTACCTTTTGGAGATCATGTTTGGCATCACTGAATAAACTGTTTGCTCCAATATTTCCTCCAAAATATCATGCCTACACATCTGTTTATAAAATGAGAGTTCTAATGCATGATTTTTTCTGCCATATTCTTTACTTGGGTAATGTCTACTTTTCCATCAGAATTGGTCTCAGACCAATGGCCTAACTGGTGATTTTCTTGAAAACGTTCCCAACTTTTTTTCAGCCATCACTCTGAGCTCTATCTCCCTATGTTAACCTGTCAGTTACCATCATAGCACTAGGTCTGTCATAAGAAAGTAATAAATTAAATAGTCACTGGTAATAACATGAAAATTGTCAGTAAAATAAAGCTTCTAAAGAAAATTATATTTTAGGGGCACCTGGTGGCTCAATGGGTTAAAGCTCTGCCTTCGGCTCAGGTCATGATCTCAGGGTCCTGGGATCAAGCCCCGCATCAGGCTCTCTGCTCAGTGGGGAGCCTGCTTCCCCCTCTCTCTCTGCCTGCCCCTCTGCCTACTTGTGATCTCTCTCTGTCAAATAAATAAATAAAATCTTTAAAAAAAGAAAATTATATTTTAATCATTTGTTTATCAACATATGAATTTAATAAAAATGTTAAAAGATGAAATAAATATAAGTAATGAAATTAATGGTAAATCCTAACTACCAAATAAACAGCTAGTATCTTTTACTGTATGAAAAACTGTATAAAATGTTAATAGCATGAATAGCATGATATCTAGTATTCATAAAATGCCTACTTAAATCTCAGATAAATTTTATAACCTTACAAAGAACTTTATATAAATCATCAAACCTCTTATTTTTATTTTTCCATTCCCTATAAGGGGAAAGGGTTCTTCTGAGGGATTAAGTGAATTCTCAGAGCTAAAAAGAGCAAGACAAAGGGCTATCCCTATTTCTGTCTGATTCTGAAATTCTTGCAGTTGACTTCTAGGTTTTATAAAATAATCCTTATCACCCACAATTTTTGTTTTTAATATATCTTCTTGTCATAGGCTTTTATCCCCTCAAATAAAAAACAGAAATGCAGATTGATGGTTTTAGCTTAGTTCTTAAATGTGCTCACGGTGCTCCTCATCACAGACTATGGAAGCAAACAAAGTTTTACCTTATATTTTAGATGAGGCTCACACGGAATTTCCGTTTTGGACAGATTTTTAGATGAAATTCTGTATCTAGTTTAAGTTTTCTTGTTCTCTCTCAACACCCAGACACTTTCTTTGAAAGTTTTTTTTTTTTTTTTGCCACTGTTACTGATGGGATATTCTGACCTCTGAGCAACTATGATGCTGTCACAGAGGGCCTGATCTTTCTATTTTATGTCCTGATACTTTCAATGATTTTTTTTAAGAACTACATATACTAGTTACATAGTATACTAGTTAACTACATAGCTAGTTAGCTATGAGTATATGACTTTGACAAGAAATTCTATTGAAATCCTTTTTTTTTTTTAAACCAGAGATACTTTCTGGCAACTTTATTCCTACAATATTTTCTGGAAAATATTGCCTTCATGTATTCATTCTTCCTACCTTGATTTATGAGGCATATAACACGAAGATAACATAAATGAGGTTTCCACATTTTTACTGTTCATTTTTAGTTAATCTTGTTGAAAGACTCTTTTTTGTTTTATAATTACAAACATATTGCTAAGCAAAGGCTTTTCTATGTGTATATGCAAAAATTTCTAAGAAGTGTTAGTGTTAGTATTTACTATGAGAATTTCTTTAATGTGTAGGTTAGAACAAGTGATTTATAGATTTGCTTGTCATTTATATTTCTTTCTGCCATAATTGAAAACTTGAGAAAATTCGTAGATTAAGGAAGTATCTAGAGATACTAGAGAGTGATGAGTAAATCATTGTGAATTCTTCTAGAGAGTGATGAGTAAATCATTGTGAATTCTTCAGTTAGCTTCTGCCATAAAACTATCTTGCTGAAAAAGTAAGTAAAATATGCAGATGCATCTAGAATATATAAATGAAGTTACAAAAGAAGACAAATTTTTTTATTCCATTTAAATACGTGTATTTTTTCTAACTTATATTAAGAAAGAAATTCTCCATGTACAAAATGTAATTTATTGTGAAGATTAAGAGAGAAGGAGAATATTTGAAGTCATTAAACTAAAAGTGTTATAATGTTGGCTCAAAACCAAGATTTTTTCTTTAGGATCCTGTAAGTCATCTTTAACATATGAAATCCTTTTGGAGATTTCCTTTATCTCTACCCATCCCCACACACACCAACTTAAAAGTATGTAATCAATCACTCCTCAAAGTGCAGTTCCTTCTGCCCATGGATCCTATCCCTTTAATAAAAGAACATTTTTGTATCAAGAACAATAACACCTTAAAGATTTTTCCCTTTAATTAATTATGAAAATGATGAAGAAAAGGGATACCTGATTATAAAATAATTTATCATCAAAGATAGAGATTTCTCTTTTTTTATGATTAATAAGAACGTACACCAGATAGAGATTTCATGTACAAATGATGTGAGCATCAGTAGAATAGCTAAGGGGTAAAGGAGAAAAGAGGAAGATATAATTAGGCAGAGATGTATTTGGTTCAAAGGCTGACTCTGAAAAAAAACAACAAAACAAACAAAATGTGAAAATTAACTGGTAATATTTACTTAATAGACCTTCCAGAATGTCTAATCTGACTTCTTCCCTTTATAATTAAGACACTAAACATACAAGGCATTTAGCTGAAATATGTTTAAATCTGGTTCTAGAATCCAAGACTATTCAAATAGATAGTTTGAAAGTTCTGTCAGCAAGTTTCTTTAAAACATATCACATCTCCCTCTCTGAACATAATAATAATAAAAAATAATAAGTAAATACAAATAATAAAACACATCACATCATCCATCTTTTTCTGCCTGCACAGCTCTGTTTCCATCTAGCAAAAATAGTTTATTGATTTTCTCAACTTTCTTATACTGATAAGTGACACTAAGATTTTCAGACATATGGGACTCGCCCGACTCCTGTATGGTGTATCATCAGCAGCGGAAATCTAGTAAAAGAGAATGCAGGAACAGAGCAAGTCCTATATGATCAACCTGTGGCTTGGCTGAGTTGGCCTAGGTTTTCAGGCACACTGACCTCTAATTTCCTGGACCAGTTCCCTGATTAAGTGCTGCTGCAGAGAGGAGATTGCTGCTTCTAAATTGCCTCTGCCTGCTTGGGTCTGGGCTTTGGGACCCACTACAAAGCATCCTTAAATTAAATCTATCCCTAATTGCCTAAGGGATTTAAAATTTTCCATTTCTTGCTCTTAAGTTAGGAATGTCATAACTACTCTAACTTTATCTTGTGAGACCACACTTCTTTCCTGGGGAGGTGGGAGATTATATATATATATATATATATATCCAAATCTGCACTTAATGAAATTAAAAACAAACAAAAACAAAAACAAAAAATTTGCATCAATGTTTTTCAATAACTCCTTTTTATTATTCTTACTCTCAACTAAGAGCATTTTTTAATTTTTTATTTAATTTTTATTTTAGCTTTCTTAATCCTGAACTTTTTAATAAGTTTTTATTTTGATTCTAATTGGTTAACATACAGCGTTATATTAGTCCCAAGTGTACAATATAGCAATTCAACAATCTCATACATCACCCCGTTCTCATCAGGACAAGTTCACCCATCCCACCACCTTCCTCCCCTCTAGTAACCATCAATTTGTTCTGTATAGTGACGAATCTGTTTCTTGGTTCACATCTCTCTCTTTTTCTCCATTTGCTCATTTGTTTTGTTTCTTAAATTCCACATATGAGTGAAATCATATGGCATTTGTCACTTAGCATGATATTCTCTAGCTCCATCCATGTTGCAAATGGCAAGACTTCATTCTTTTTATGGCTGAGTAAAATTGCATTGTATATATGCACCACTTCTTTATCCATTCGTCTATCCATGGACACTTGGGTGCTTGCTTCCATATCTTGACTATTATAGATAATGCTGCTATAAACATAGGGGTGCATATATTTTTTTGAATTAATATTTATGTATTCTTTGGATAATTACCCAGCAGTATGATTCCTGGATCATAGGGTAGTTCTATTTTAAACTTTTGAGGAACCTCCATACTGCTTTTCAGAGTGGCTGCACCAATTTGTGTTCCCACCAACAGTACATGAGTACTCCTCTTTCTCCATATCCTCACCAACACTTTTTAACTAAGGGTATTTTTTTATCTGAAAATCCAGTATTTTCCAGTCAGAAAGTTTTCTCCTTTACCTGATCCTCACCCATCTTTCTTCTTCTCCTTCTATCTTTGAACATGGCATGTTCTATATTTTATCACCTTTAATGATTTTATTTTCATTTATAAAATCCTGGAAAATTTCCCCTATATCAACTTTTCTCTCTTATTCTGTGCTTTTTTTATTTAAAGATTTTATTTATTTTATTTTAACAGAGAGAGAACACAAGCAGGCAGAGAGGCAGGCAGAGGCAGAGAGAGAGGAGCAGGCTCCCCACTGACCAAGGAGCCCGATGTGGGACTCGATCCCAGGACGCTGGGACCATGACCCAAGCCAAAGGCAGCCACTCAACCAACTGAGCCACCCAGCATCCCTCTTATTCTGTGCTTTTTAAAACTCTTCTCTGTTTCAACATTTTTTATATCATTTATTTAATTTGGATTTTAATTTAGATTTAGAGTACTGATGCTGTAGTTTATTGCTTTTAGATTTTTAATTTAATTTTTAAATGTATTTATTTATTTTGTAAAGAGAGAGGAAGCATGTGAGTAGGGGGACGGGTATAGGGAGAGGGAGAGAGACAGTCCCTAAGCAGACTTCTCACTGAGCACAAAGCCTAACACAGGGCTTCATCCCAAGACCCCAAGATCAAGACCTGAACTGAAACCAGGAGTCGGATGCTCAACTGACTGAGCCACCCAGGTGCCCAATATTTAATTTAGTTTAGATTCAGTAATTAATTTTATGTTTTTGAAATGCATTTTTCTTCATATAAACCATATTTTAATTTTTATTTCAGTCTTCTTCATCTTAGCAAGTGACAAGTCTGTTCTTCTGGTTCTTCAGGGCAAAAATAAACAAAATAATGAAACAAAAAAATAGCAAAACAAACAAAATATCATTCTTTGTTTTTCCCTTCTCCTATACCTTGCAGCAGCCAATCCATCAGCAAATCTCACCAACTCTACCTTCATTACATCCTCAATCCAGTTACTTCATTTTCCCTCTATTTCTACTACAGGCATATATCAGAGATATTGCAGGTTTGGTTCTTGCTAGACCATTGCAGTAAAGCAAGTTGATGAATTTTTTTGGTTTCCTAATGCATACTGTACTGCATGCAGTCTGTTAAGTATACAATAGCATATGTCTAAAAAATGCAATGTACATGCATGAATTAAAAAAATACTTGATTGGTAAAGAAAATGCTAATCATCACCTGTGCTTTCAGAGAATTATAATCTTTTTATTGGTGGAAGGTTTTGACTTAACATTGTTGAGTACTAACTGATCATGGTGATGATTGCAGAGAATCTGGGTGGCTGTGGCAATTTCTTAAAATAAAACAATAGTTTATCTTCATATAGCCTATTGCTTACATTTTTAAATGACAGTTGTAGTAGATAACACTTACTGAATAGTTATCACATTCAAGCCCTGTTCTAAGTATTTCCTGTTTCACCACATCTTAGCCTCTCAATAATATAATAAAGAAGATATTGCTATTACCTGATTTTACATCTCAGGAAAATGAAGTTCAGAGGTTAACTTAACTTAAGAGAGGTTAAGTAATTCGTCAGGTGGGTGCACCTTGGTTGCTCAGTCAGTCGTCTGCCTTCTGCTCAGGTCATGATCCCAGGGTCCTGGGACTGAGACACATGTTGGGCTCCCTGCTCCACAGGGAGTCTGCTTCTCCCTCTCTCTCTCTGCCCCTTCCCCTGCTCCTGCTTGCTCTCTCTCACTTTCACATTCCCTCTCTCTCGCAAATAAGTAAATAAAATCTTTTTTTTTTTTAAGTATTCTTTTTTCCAAAGAGGTTAAGTAATTTAACCAAGTTCACAAAGGCTTAAATAAAAGACCTGATCCAAACTTGGGCATTCTCCTCTTAGAGAACAGATTTTTCATATGCTAAGCCAGCCTGAAATTGTCTCGAGTATATGGATGACTTCTCTTTGGGGCTGTACACTCTTCATCTGAAAGCTGTTGAAATTCCTTGCCAAGATCAGAAGTTGAAAGCTGGTTTGATATAAACTGGCATTACTATGTTAGAGGTTCAGTAGCCTTAGGAAGCAAAGATACCACTGGGACCAGAGGAAATCTGATCAAAGGGAACAGATGTCCTATCACTTTTTTCCTGTATTTTTTTCTATGTATGTATGTATGTATGTATGTATGTATGTATTTATTTATATTTTTGGTTTGGGTTTATTGTGTTTTTTGAAAGGATCCACATACAGAAAAACAACATTTTATTTATTTTTATTTTTTTCCTTTTTCTTTTTTTAATTTTATTTTTTCAGTGTTCCAAGATTCATTGTTTATGCACAACACCCAGTGCTCCATGAAATATGTGCCCTCCTCAATACCCATCACTTGGTTCACCCATCCCCCCACTCCCCTCCCTTCCCAAACCCTCAGTTTGTTTCTCAGAGTCCACAGACTCTCATGGTTCACATCCCCCTCCAATTTCCCCCAATTCACTTTTCCTTTCCTTCCCCTAATGTCCTCCATGTTATTCCTTATGCTCCACAAGTAAGTGAAACCATATGATAATTGACTTTCTCTCCTTGACTTATTTCATGCAGCATTATCTCCTGACGGGACTGGAAAAACAACATTTTAGTATCTGGCTTATTACAACATCCATGGAATAATTTTATCCAAACTTCTTCCTAGTTATGACCCCAACGTCAGAGAAGAACCTTGAACTCCTCTGCACGGAAAGAAGGAACAGCAGTTCTAATGAGTTATCTGCTTTCTGTTTATTGTTGCTTTGCTAGCTCTAGGCTTCCAGACACAGGTGATTTAGAATGATTTAGCAACACAGCACAAAAAACTGGCCTTGAACATATTGCTTTCATCTGTCTTATAGCACCTACTCATTAGAGTTTGTTGGCGAAGTAAAACTAAGACAGTGTTTATGTGTTTCCTATGACACATAGGATTAGGAAAAATGTACACTTTTTGCCTAAGATTTTTCCTATCATTTGGTTTTCAAACTGAATTAAAGATTAATCACTAAAAGCTTATGTTGCTTGGATGGCATTTTTACACTATTGAGTAGATTTTCCCCTTTTAGAACATTTCTTTGGTCAATTCAGTTGGACACTAAGTGAGTGGTTTCCTCAATTTGCCTTCTTTTCCAAAAGCCACAGCCATTTACCCCTTGCTTAAAATAGAATTTGAACCTAAATCAAGAAGCTGTGTATAACTTGATCACTGATCTCTTATCAGTCCAGTTAGAAGGAAAGACACTGTTTTAACTTGCATAGTTCACGCAAAATATTCAGTAAATCTTTAAAAGCACTAAAGAAATATTTGGTCTACATGCAATTACTACCTTACTGTAATATCGTTGGGAGAGAGAATGGAGAGGAATATTTCCTTTAAAATAAGGCAAAGGAGGAAAAAATTAACAAATGGCCCACACGAGCTGTATAACAGAAGGTTTCTTTTAAATGATACTACGATTAAGGTAGAGGGTTTTATGAAAATGAACAGATTCAGAATTGGCAGGTCTGGGTTTGCATTTCCAGCAAGTTCCCAGGTGCTGCTGTTGCTGTGACTCCAACAACCACACTTGGACTATTAAAGGTCTAAAAATGTTAAGAGAAATTATGGCGCTTCTGGTTGGCTTGCTATATGCCACATTAATGATCATCTTGTCATTTATTTATTATTTCACATAACAGGTATTTACTGACAACATATTATACGCCAGGCGTTCACTACAGTGTTTGATATATGTCAGCAAACAAAACAGATCCATATCCATGACCACCTGGCTTCCAGTCTAGTTGTTGGGGGTGGTGAAGAGAAGATTAGACAATACACAATAAAAACATAATAAAAATAAAATTACATATAATTCTAAGAAGTGGTGATTCAAAGGAATAAGAGAAGTGATTAGAACAAGACGTATGTAATGAGCACTGGGTGCATATACATAACACCCAGATTCAGTGAGGAATCACTGAATTCTACCTCTGAAACTAATAATATACTATATGTTAATTGGATTTAAATGAAATAATTAAATTTAAAAAATAAGACATACAAAAAAATAAAAATAAATAAAAATAAATAAAAAATAAGACATACAGATCAAGGGTGTGGAGACTAGGACCAAACACAGTTTGGTATTATATAAAGCCTCAGGGTTAATATTGGCATTTATAGTATGCCTAATTTAACAGGAATAAAAACAATATCCCTGGGGAAAAAAAAAAAAACTCCACCTTCAATTTGTAGATTTCCAAAAGCTGTATTGTAATTTTCCCCAGAGGAGCAAAACTCCATTAAGAAAAGAGGCACAGATGGTTTTGATTCAGTCTTTTTCTCTCAGTTTTTGCTTGAGAGGAGATGGTATTTATTCTGTCATTCCTGGCTGAAAGTGAAGAATCACATTGCTTATAAGAGGTATATCCATAGTCACATAAATAAGATTAAAAAAAAAAAAAAACTTCATGCTTGCAAATTGCCAATAGGAGTGGAGATTCAGATTTTAGCTTTTTTGTTGTTCTTTTTTTAGTGACTGTGGCAATTCCACAAGTTTATGTAAGTAGTTTTGTCTTTACAAATGGAATTTAATGTGTATTGATAACACATTTTGAAGATTGGAGATAGCAATGTATATGAAAATTGCTAATGAAACTTTTTACAAGTAAATTAAAATTTAAATTATAAATACATTTCTCTCTCAAGATACATCATGTGAACAAGTACAAAACTACAATTTTGTACAAATTACAAACATAGAAATTACAAAACATTCACAAAATTACAATTACAAAACATAGAAAATAAAATAGAACACTTTCACCAAGAAGATCATTTGAATAAAAACCTATGCATTCTTGGTTGGAAAAATGTTTGTGCCTGGTTTTGAACCATTAAGGAAGTGATTAATGTTTATTAATTAAACCGCAGATCTAGTTGTAAAATCTGCAGCTTATCAGCCTTTTCTGTAGTGTTTATTACCCTAAGTGAATCAGACTATATAAAAATCAGGGGAGGACTTTTTAACTCAGTAATTGAAAATCATCGATTGAGCTAGGTCTATTTCAGCAAATAGTGGTTTTATGGGTAATATTTCACAATTCATTGGCACTTTACTAAGAGAAAAATTCCTCTTTGCTTTTAGGAAATTTTCCCTTGCTGCCATCACCTGTAATAAATACACATTTTGACTAAAAATTAGTGGGAATGTCTATTTTTCTTCCGCCAAAGCACATAAAAATGATTGTAACTCTTCAAGGCAATTACTTTGGAGAATTATATTCTGTAAAACCATGTTAAGCTTGTTAAACATATCTGTGAACTCCTCTTTCAAAATCATATTCAGAGATAATTTGTAATGCAAAAGAAAAAACAAGTGGATAAAAGATATAGATACATATACATACACACACAAACAGCCTGCTTTATAAGAATTTATAACCCTTTTTCTTCTTTTTTTTTTTTGCTCAAACATAGCATAATTATTCACCTAAATCACTTATTTTACATTAAACCTCAAGTTACCACATACATTTCCAACCATCGATGCAACTTCTGAAGATGGAGGACTGTATTATCAAAGGTTTGACGAACACTCAACTCTCATTTCTTGTAGTCTTCAGGGAGTGATTCCAAAAAAAGAGTGAATAAATAAAAATAAAAATCACCATAGCAACATCTTTGACATGAAAATTAAACCAAAGGAAGACAATTTTTTGAGTTCCCATATATGTCTGCATATGTAAATTTTATTTTTATGTTGTCTAAAGAGAATCATCTAATGACCAAATATCCATATAGATTATCTGATATACTTATGTCAAAAGAGTTGCTTACAGTAAAATAGTAAGTACTCTGGTAGGCCACTCTGGTTAGGTAGGCCTACAGATCTATGTAAGGAACATGCTACATTTATCCATTTGCTCTGGAAAAAACAAATCTGGCCTCAGTAATCAGTAGAAAATCACTGAACACATTTTAGCTAATCCAAATGAGTTATTTGATATTTTGTTCCTTTGTCCTCATCAACAAATTAGGAATAATGCATAAATATACTCTCCTATCATCTCACAGAGCCATTTTGAGTTGAACATTGGATTATGTTACAAAGCTTAGTACACTTCAAACTACTGAACAAATTGTAAGAACAATGTTCATCCAAGCATCTTCTTTGGAAGAACATTTCCCGTAAACTGATTGTATTATCTGGTCATCCTGACACATGATACTATAATAAGGACAGTAAGAATGAGGCTGATTTTTGCTTCTGATTTTGCTTATGCTTTTCTAGGCTGTTTTCTAAGCGCTTTGCACCTGCCTTTTTTTAAGATTTTATTTATTTATTTAGAGAGAGGGTACATAGCAGGGAGAGGAGCAAAGGGAGAGGGACGAACCGACTCCCGGCTGAGCGGGGAGCTGGATGTGAGGCTCCCTCCTAGCACCCGGACATCACGACCTGAGCCAGAGGCAGACGCTTAACCAACTGAGTCCCATAGATGTCCCCTGCACATACCTTTTTTTTTTTTGTCATCATTGCAATAATCTATGACAAGGATAAGCACTCATGGCCCACATTTTCTAAAGGAGGAAACTGAGTCATAGAGAATTAATTTGCTTAAGGCCACATAGTTAATCAATGAGAATAGGATTTGGACTCTATTTTGTCTGTCCTCAGAGCCCATGTTTTTAGTCGATACATTATTTTCAATACTGCTTACATAGATTTCTAGTGTGGATATTAGACCGCAGTATTGCTATGTATCAAACTATAGTTAGTTACAAGCTCATTCTTTCACACATTATAAATAGTTCTCCAGAGATCATGTAATATAATAATTTAGATGAGAGAAAACTTTTCCTTTAACTTAAATTCCTGCATACCATTAAAGAATACCTCAGGGAAAAGGGACTTGTCTTGAATTTGACCAATATTTCCAAGTTACAAGTAAGAACTTCCTAGAACAGTATAGTTTTATCCGGGGTCTTCTCACTCACTTCTATCAGAGCCTACATGTTTTGGTAGCCAGAAAATAATTTAAATATTAATTAAGAGATAACCCATACTTCAACACCTCATTCTCTATGTAAAGTTTTAAAACCATACTTAAAATAATCCAGATGGAACTCACATGGTTAAGTAATGTTAATAAAAAAAGGCATGCTATTTAATGGGTGCACATCTACTTCAGGACTGTTTTCTGTACCCCTTTGTATTCTGAGTACTTAACAGGTGATAATGCAATCAGTGTTTACCAAATTGATTACTTCATTGAAAGAATTAACTGAATTATTTTGATGATTTGTAATTTGTTAGAACTGGGTTATATTAACATACAAAATGCAATCGGAGGAAATAGGCTGCATTTAATATCTGATGACATATGGAGATGCGACTGATATCTTTGCTTCATTATTAATTTTGTTTGATGGCAGAGCTGCAATGCAAAATTTGAAGGTAATATATAATCTTACTCTAGAGTAAAGAGGCATCACAGAGACCAGGATATATAGGAATTTTCTAATTTTCTTTAGAACGAGGAACTAGGGAAGTACACTGGAGGCCAATTATTGCAGTGTAAATGAACACACTGCTTTGGCCACTACTTAAGACATCATCGTGGGCGCCTGGGTGGCTCAGTTGGTTAAGCGACCGCCTTCAGCTCAGGTCATGATCCTGGAGTTGCGGGATCGAATCCCGCATTGGGCTCCCAGCTCCATGGGGAGTCTGCTCCTCCCTCTGACCTTCTCCCCTCTCATGCTCTCTCTCTCTCTCTCAAAAAAATAAATAAAATCTTTCAAAAATAAAAAAAAAAGACATCATCATGTTCTTTTACTTAGAGGCCTCCAGCAGTCAGAGCAATCTTTGCAGCCTGCTGTGAATCAGCCAGTAGTCAAGGGAAGAATGCATACACAAATCCATGGGTGCACTACTGAACACAGGGAGGGTGGGACACATACATCTTCTTCCCTAATGGATGGTGTCCAAACTAAAGAGAAAAGATGGAAAATAGTAGACTTTTAAATGTTCTCTACACCTAAATTTTGGTAAGTAAGGACCTGGATCACAACGTGATTAGTGAAATAACTGCAAAAAATCATATTTAACAGAATGCTCGACACATGGAAGGTATTCATAACTATGTATATATGCACAAACTTAGAGATAAATGAGACTCGTGACAGTATATAATAAAGGCCTGCCAATGTAGTTAGGATTAAAGGAAACACTTTAAAGGAAAGAGCCCAGGTTTGGAAATAGCACGGAGGTTTTCTCAGTCAGCCAAAAGATCAGAAAGAATGAAAGGAAAATAATTGTACATTTGGATGAGAACCTGTAGAAAACATGGTTGGAAGATGCATTTCTAATTGGAATTGCAAACAAAAAAAAATGCAAACCTCTGGAACTACAGATTGAGATATTGCCAATGCTGAGGCAAACAAAACAAATAGCTCACTATTCTCAATTCTCTAGGGGAGAAATGCAAATCAGAGAATGCTTCTTGAACTGTGAAGTTTCTGACTTGCATATTTACTTTAGAAAAAAAAAGTACAAGTTAATCTTTGAACAACTGAAAAACAGAAATGTTTTTTTTTTTTAAAGGCAGATGATAACTATATCAAGAATTTGCTGGGTAATATGTTGCTCTAAATTAAGTAATGCAATTACTCATTAATCAAATAAAATATTTATTGGTGTTTCCATGTTAAAATTAAAGAAAGTTAGGCAAGAGTATGGTGAAACCAACATTTGAATGTGGGCAGCTGACTTTAGACCCCTAGACCCCAGCCATACCACCAAAATAAGTATGCCATTTTTGCAGATTAGGCTACAAATATAACTAAGAGAAAATCTCAATGACTAAAGCATGTGATTGATGATCAAAAATGGAGTTCAAAAGAGACAGTAAAATTTTCAAAACATTATAGGAGAATAAAAAATGTTCTTAATTTATTTTTAGGGAGGTATAATGGATACATATTTTTAACTGTCCAACATAAGACTCAACATTGTATATATCATGAAATGACAACCCCAAAAAGTCTAGTTGACATCTGTCACTGTATATAGTCACAAATTTTTTCTTATGATGAGAATTTTTGAGATCTACTCTTAGCAACTTTCAATATGCAAGACACAGTATTACTAACTATAGTCACCATGCTGTACATTACACCTCCTTGACTTATTTTATAATCCCCTTCATTCCATCCACCCCCTACTTCTCATCTCTAGCAACCAACAATCTGTTTTCTGTATCTACGAGATTTTTGTTTTTGTTTTTTAGATTCCACATATAAATGAGATCGTACAGTATTTATCTTCCTCTGACTTATTTCACTTAGTATAATGCTCTTGAGGTCCATCCATTTGTTGCAATGGCAAGATTTCATTTTTTTTTAAGATTTTATTTATTTATTTGACAGAGAGAGACGTAGTGAGAGAGGAAACACAAGCAGGGGGAGTGGAAGAGGGAGAAGCGGCCCCCCTGCAGAGCAGGTAGCCCCATGCAGGGCTCTATCTCAGGACCTTGGGATCATGACCTGAGCCAAAGGCAGACGCCCAAGGACTGAGCCACCTGGCAAAATTTCATTCTTTTCTTATGGCTAAATGAGATGTATTTTTTAAATAGCCATTTATAAATATAAATTTTAATGATGTTAACAATATGTGGTACTATCTCTGAGTGATTTTAAAATAGTATTGAATGATTATTATGTGTATCTCTTCAGTATTTCAAAAAGACAATATTATCTTGTTTTCAATTTTTATAAATAAAATGTGAGTAAGTTCCTTAAGACACTTTATAAGCCTTTCAACAAAGCTCTGAATGTTTTTGTGGTATATAGCAAAGTTTCTTGACCCCAGCTATAACTTGAAAATAGCCTTAAAGTTTAAGACTTAAGAGAAATAGCTGGTCCAGTGACCTTGCTAAAGTTACTACAAAGGAAATATTAAGAAATAAAAAAAATATTTTTTACTTTTTAATTCTTTTAAGAAGTAAAAAATTATTTTAAATCAAGGATTTGAGTAAACAAATTTCTGTTACAAAGCAAAGAAAAAAATGAAAAATGTAGAATCATTTTGGAACTCAAATGACATAAAGGAGCAAAATTGAAAAGAGTTATGTACATGTATATTACTCTGCTGCTTCTAAATTAACTGAGAATATGCCAAAAAAATCACAATTTGATATACCTTCTCAATTATTCACATACACTAAATATCTCAGGCTTATGGCTTCCCTGTGCTCACATTTGGTGCTCTCTCTTTAGTTAATTCCCTTTAGAATTATTTCTGAAAGGGAAATACTGCCAAGTGAGATGTGTAAACTCTTGCCTAGTGAGCTCATGCAGTAACTTTGATAAATGGTACTTGAATCAATGGAAAGACATTTATAGGTTCTCTGGAACCCTAAGAGTGAACAGCATTGAAATAAGCAGCGAAAGGTGCTAAATCAACAAAAGTGATATGATTTCTAGGTTTGTTTTAATAGAAAACATCTCCAAATATCTAAATCAATGCCTCATTTGGTCTTTCTTCCTCAGCTATCATCTGCCATGTTAATTCCTGTCCTAATTCAATCCTTGTCCCATAGCCTTCTCTGATTATGTCTTGTTCTCTAATATAAATCACTCTTCAAAATGTAAATAACTCTATACAAAGAATTCCCAAATATTTTCAGGAAACCAATCTTCATATTCAGTCTGCAATATATTACATTGATTAATGCAGTATTTTTCTACTTATTTCATAGGCCGCCTTAGGTGCTTACCTCTTTTTTTTTTTTTGCCTTGTTCCCCTACTAAGAACAAAATGAGAAAGTATTGAATATCAAGTTATTAGTTAAAGAAAGGTCTTGGCATGAGAATTAGAAAGTAACTACTCTCAGACTCTAGGATCCTGGTCCACTTTATGATATATGAGCATTTTTAGTTACAGAAACAGAACACATACACATGCACAATCCAAACAACAAACCAACTAAAAACAATAGATTTTTACTAACTCTGTATGCTATTTCATGGAATACAGAAACAACATTAAAAATACAAATCTATAATAAGACAGTGTTTATATGTATTAGTTCTAGTTGGAAGATATCATGTAGGATATAGCTTGACAAAGGAAGGGCCACATTGATAATTCATACATGAATAGGAGAGGTGGGATGTAGATAGATTGTTTACATCAGTAATTGAAAACAAAATTAAAAATGATCCACTCCCCAATCTCTAAAATTAGTTTGTTTGTTTTTCTCTATAGTGTTTTTCTTTCACTTTTGGGACATGTCTACTTTTCTAAGAGTCTCTAAGTGATCCCTATATTGTGCAAAAAATCTTCCAAATTTGGTTGAGGAAAATTCACTGTAGTCCATCTGTTATCATACTTTCTATTTAAACCTTATTTATATCTTGCTAACACAAAGGAGTAATTCTGCTAATTCTGCTCATGTAATACTTACATTTATAGAAGAAACAAAGCAATATTATTTTCAGTCAAAATAGTCTTTTATTGTTTTATATGCATTACGATTAGATATGTTGATTTTATCACACTTGCCTTTTTTTTTTAAGCTTTTATTTATTTATTTGACAGAGAGATAGAGAGCACAAGTAGGCAGAGCGGCAGGCAGAGGAAGAGGGAGAAGCAGGCTCCCTGCTGAGCAGGACGCTCAGGACCCTGTGATCATGACTTGAGCCGAAGGCAGATACTTAACCAACTGAGTAACCCAGGTGGCCCTACACTTGCCTTTTTTAATAAAAATAATTTCTGTCCTGATTATTAACATTTCAGTATACAATGTAAAGAAGGAGGACTCGAAGAGCAATTTCGGACATTAACTGTAGTAAGTGGCACTCTCTTCATTATGTTGGGCAAGAAGAGTGGGTTTATATCCATCCATCTCCTTATAACTATCATTATTATCCTGATTTGCCAACCCAGACCTTTCTCCTGAATGCCATGTGTTCAACTACTCATTAGTCTTTTTCACATAGGTAGCTCTTAAGCACATAAAAGTCAATATAGCCATGAATTAACACTCTCTTCACTGATCTTTATATTATACTTCTAATCTTGTGGAGAGACTCACCACTGACCCAAGTCCTTAAGCCAAATACTCGAGTGACATTTGAATCACTCCATTACCCTAATAACTCACTTCCAATCAGTAGTATTGTCCTTAAAAACTTACTCCAAAGTGCCTCACATATTGCTTTCTTCATTTCGTCTCTACTGTTAAGTTTAGATCTGACTGCCAAGTGTATCCCATTAGGATGTCCCTGATATGAATACATTTCCTACAGTGGTCAGATCACATCATACCTGACTTAGCAACAGCATTTGTCAGTTGGATAATTTTCTGTTTCTTGAAATATTTTTCTAAGATGTTACACTCTCTTGATTTTCTTCTTTCCTCAGTGATTACTGGTTATGTGTTGCTTCCATATTTTCCCAAAACTCATTGGCATATGGCAGTGTCCAATATTTGAGCATCTTCTATTCACTAATTACATTACTAATCCCATCATGCTTAATGGATTTAAATATTATCTTTATGCTGACCACATTTATAATGCTAGTCTGGACTGCTCCTCTAAACATCAACATACTGTGTGCCAACTGAACATCTCTGTCTGGTATCTAGGAAACATTACAGTGCATGTCCAAAAGTCAAATTCCTGAACTCCAACCACTCTTGATACACAGTTTCCATAGTTTCCTATAATCTATCCAAAAACCTTGGGTGAGACTCCATTCCTGTTTTTCTTTCATACTACAGATTTATCTCATTAACAAACACTAGCTTCAAGACATACCCAATGTCCAGATGAATCTCCTCACTTATATTCTAACTTTATTGTAAATATCTCCTAACCTATCTCCTTAATCCCACTGTTCTTCCAAACAGTCTTTTCCTAACCCAGCAGCCAATATAGTCACGTTAAAACAAGTGAGATCATGTCATTCTTTTGCTCAAAACCTGCCAGTGGCTTCCTATCTCATTTATTTGAAGGTCTTACAATGTGCCTATCTGTAAATAATCTGGCCAATCAGATGAGGTCATTCTGATTTCATCTTTTCTTGTTCTTTTTGCTTTAGAGATGCGGGCTTTACAAATTTCCATCCTTAAATTAGAGTGCACCCACATTACAGCAATTGCACATGTGACTCTTTTTGGCTAGAACTCTTTTCCCTCACCTCTTTCATGTCTATATATCTCTAGCAGTCAGTGGTGTGCTAGTAAATATTTAACAACCAGAAATATACATGCATGTGTATAAGTACATATGTTTATTATCATTTTTACTGTCATAAAAGACATGTTGCACCCTATTTACAATTATAAAATATGCATTACTCTTCATTGTAAATTCCACATAGTCTTGATTCTAACAGAATGCTTGCATTGATCTTTGCCAAATTTTTGCATCCATACATAGCCTATTGTTGCAATTCAACAAATATTGACATAATCCTACAACAAATAATGCTTGAATACTATTTGATTCAGCACAGAATTTGCTCAGGTTATTGACAAATGAATTGGGTTCTGGTGTGGGTATTGGTTAATATTTTTGCTTACATTAACAGGTAGATAAAAGATGTTTGTATGAACTTCAGATTTTTATCAATTACATGAATGCTTTTTTCTGCTAAGTTTTCATTAAAATATTTTTCGACTTTTTGTACTGTTCAGAATGTAATAGTTACACATTTGAGTTTAATCTGCTTTATTTATGCTTTCTCTTTTACTTTCTCAGGTCTAGACAATCACTAAATCAGTAAATTAAACCTTGATTTCATAGCATTTTCTGAATTCCATGGTGAAAATACTTTTACTGCCAATGATTTTCAATTTACTAAGATGACACCACTGAACATGGAACTGGGGAAGGATAAACAAGTATCCTATCATTCTATAGTATTTCAATCATATAGATAAAATAGACAAAAATTACATCAAGAGAAGAAGTAATAGTAAAATACAATAATTCAAATAGAAAGTGATGAGTTTTCATTATTTTTAAATATGTTGAATTATACATTTATGATTTAATTTTAGCAACAGCTATATTTCCTAACCAGCTCTCCAAATTCTTGAAGTTTTAACAATCTACTCTTGTGATCTAGTCCTAGATAAATCCAACACACCACTATTACAGTCCTAGTTAAAACTAAGCCTAAACCAAACGCTTCATCCCTCCCACCCAGCAATTAATACAACCTAATCTGCTATATACAATGTAGGTAATTATCTTGTTTTTAATCTTTTTTTCAGTAATCTGCCTTCTCTAGATTGTAAGCTTCATGAGGGCTCCTAGGATAGTGCTGAATTCTAGTAGGCACTCTATACCTACTAGTTGGAGGGATGAACAGCTTTATAGGTAAAGGGATAAAGGAATCAATCCAAAGACACTCTTTATTAATTATATGCTTGTATAATCTCTATCTTCAGATCAGCAGACTGCTGTCACAAAGGTCCTTCTCCATCTTTGTCTTACTCTCACACTGTGTTTTTTCACATATATTTTTTTATACCATGTGTTCTTATCTTAGGGTGCCTTCACAAATCACTTTTTGGTCAAACCATCTCTTATGATTTTGCTTAAAGAATTTCACTAGTATAGGGTTAAAGAATAGGCTTACATATTCAGTATATATTTTTTTCTTGGTGCAAGTCATTTTTTTTTTTTGCTTAATGTCATAGTTTGAATTGCTCCCACTCCCAAATTTATATGTTGGAGTCCTAATCCAGCACCTCAGAATTTGACCTTATTTAGATGTAGGGTCTTTACAGAAGTAGTCAAGTTAAAAGGAGGTCATAGGATGGGCTATGAGACAATATATACAGTATTCTTATAAAAGGGGAAATTGGACCTAGAAACTCACAGAGGGAACATGATTTGGAAAGTGTGGGGAGAATGATATGTGAGTATGAAAATGACCATCTAGTAGCTAAAAAAAAAAAAAAAAAAAAAAAAAAAAATGCCTGGTACAGATCCATCTGTCCTAGCCCTCGGAAGGAATTCTACCAATACCTTGATTCCAGACTTTTAGTTTCCAGAACCATGAAGCAATACATTTTTGTTTTTAAGCTTCCCAGTTTGTGACATTTTGTTACAGCCTTGGCAAGCTTATACATTTAATATTCAAAGGAAGTAAATTAAATTTAGTAGCTTTATTTGTTTTATATCTTGCCTAGTTTTATTCTAAATCAAAACTTGATGCCCAAGTGCATTTCTGTGCATTTTGCAGCACTCCACTCATTCAGCTAATATTCATTAAGGATAGCTATGTGTCAGGGATTGTTTTAGCCAATAAAGGCACAGCAATGAAAACATGACAAATAAAAATCCTCAACCTTGGGGCATCTGGGTGGCTCAGTGGGTTAAAGCCCCTGCCTTCGGCCCAGGTCATGATCTCAGGGTCCTGGCATTGAGCCCCACATTGGGCTCTCTGTTCAGCCTCTTCCCCCTCTCTCTCTCTGCCTGCTTCTCTGCCTACTTGTGATCTCTCTCTCTCTGTCAAATAAATAAAATCTTCAAAAAAAATCGCAAAAGTCCTTTAAAAAAATCCTCAACCTTGTGGATCTTTTATTTTAGTTGAAAAGGACTAACAGTTGTCAAAATTAATAAGTAAGTTAGAATAATAATAAGTAGATGAGTGTGATGGCAACACAAAACACGAGAGTAAAACTGAGAGAGACAAGACAAATGAAATCCTTGGGAAAGGCAAGAATAGTATACTGTGGCCAGTTTGCTAATGGAAAGGTTAAAGCAGAGCTTATCCAGTGGATTTGGCAATAGGAGAACTATTAAAGGTGAGATCACATGAACGTTTTCAATGTAGTATAGAGCTTCAATGAAGCCCAGAAGGGTTTCAGCTGGAAACTAGGGGATACAAAGTAAGATTATGTTTGGTAGAAATCGATGCTTGATGCTGAGCCTCCTTTGAGGGAGGACTTGGGGCCAGGCTGGGGAATGCATTCAGTATGCTACTCCTAGCTATCAGCTCCTTTAAGATCTATCTCAAGTGTGGGGTGTCTGAGTGGCACAGTTGGTTAAGCATCAGACTCTTGGTTTCAGCTCAGATCATGATCTCTTCCTGGGATGGAGCCCCAGGTCAGCCTCCTCACTCATCACAGAGTCTGTTTGAGATTCTCTCTTCCTCTCCCTCTGCCCCTCCCACACATGTGTCCCCATAATCTTTCTCTCTCTCTCTAAAACACATAAATAAATCTTAGTGGAAAAAAAGATCTATTTCAGGTATCTCTAGGCACATCATTTCTAGAATAACCCTCATCTAGAGACTGAGTGAGGTGAGATGTATAAAGGCTGAACACTCAGGCAATATACCCCTGCTGCATTAGCTTAAGTTTTGTTGGATGTGCATCCTGGTCTAATATCTTCTTCTCTCCTTTTGTATTCCCTCTCCATCCCTTCCATAACCTGTACCCAAATCCTCAGTTCTGTAATTGTTCCTACTGTATATAGAGAACTGTTTTCACAGGCTTGGCTATAATAATTTGCATAAATTCATGTTCTGAATGCTTCTCATTTTTTATTTTATTTAAATATTTTATTTATTTATGTGTGAGAGAGAGAACCAGAGAGAACAAAGAGTACAGGCATGGAGGAGGGGAGGAGAAGGGCAGAGGAAAAGGGAGAGGGAGAAGGAGACTCCCTGCTGAGCAGGGAGCCTGATGCAGGTCTTGATCTCAGGAACCCAAGATCATGACCTGAGCCTGAGGCAGGCACATAACCCGCCTAGCTGCCCAGGTGCCCCCGGCTTTTCATTTTTTTAGATGACAGATACTATAGCATGTTTATGCAAAGATTAAAGAGTTGTGGTTTTTTTCTAAGATTTTATTTATTTATTTGAGAGACAGAGAAAGTGAGAGAGAGTATGAGAGGAGAGAAGGCTAGAGGAAGAAGCAGACTCCCCGTGGCTCTGGGAGTCTGATGTGGGACTCGATCCCGGAACTCAAGGATCATGACCTGAGCCGAAGGCAGTTGCTCAACCAACTGAGCCATCCAGGCGTCCAAAAGTTGTTTTTATTAGTCACAATACATATAGGGAGAGATCTAAGAATTCCAGTGCCTGATAGCTTTCACTAATATACCAGTTTAGGATTTTATGATCACTAGAGAAACAAAGTAGAAGTTAACATTTGCTGGAAACTTTTCTATTTTATCTGTCTGGTTTTACTTTTTTATGAATGTTGAGTGGTTCATATTTACATATGTTGAGTGGTTCTTATCCCTACTCACCATATGCAAGATACTATCCTTCAATTTTTTTCTTCTGCTATGGAGAAGATTTTCAATAAATCTATTTTATTAACACAAGTTCCTTTTTTTTAAAGATTTTATTTATTTATTTGACAGAGAGGAGAGAGATCAGAAGTAGGCAGAGAGGCAGGCAGTGGGGGGAGGGAGCAGGCTCCTTGCCAAGCAGAGAGCCCAATGTGGGGCTCCATCCCAGGACCCTGAGATCATGACCTGAGCTGGAGGCAGAGGCTTTAACCCACTGAGCCACCCAGGCGCCCCTACAAGTTCCTTTTTTGAACAACATGTCAAAGTATCCCATATTCTCAGTATTCAACAGGAAGACATATTTATCAGTTTTTAATCATTCCTTCCATTTCCTTGGTTTCAATTTCACTCATCAACAACATATTACTCCCATGAATCCAAATATTAGGAAAACACAGTAAAATTGTGTAGCTTAAGAGAATAAAACTACTTTTTGATGTTTGTTCCTATTTTTATTGCCTAGGAATCCCTTCCTGCAAAAACATTCAGATACTAACCAAAAGCCCCACTCTTCAAATCATATCAGAAAACCCTTCCAGCCTCACCTTTATGTGTTCAGGACTTTCTGTTTACTCTTTTTATCAAAGGATGAAATATCTGTTCATGTATTGATAGGTTCAGCTTCCATGCTTCAAGTTATCAAAAAATAATAAATTCTATGTCTTTTTTCCATCACACTGTAAAAACAACAGGATTTTGCATTTACATAACTCAACAAGCACCCAAGTATGTTGTGAATACCATTTAAATTAGAATATAGTACCTACTCTTCTATGTTGTACATTCTATTATTATCACTTAGCTGCTAGTTAAGTGTAACCAGATTATTAACTTACTACATCACTTACATCTAATAAATGCTAAGAATGTGTCCAGGCTATTATTCCTCACTTGAACCATTCAAGAGTGTGAGCAGATGAGGCTTTAACACACAAGGCAAACTCTTTCCCAAGAATAAGATTCTCTTTATAAAATATTCATGTTTCTTTGAGTTACTTAATATTTCTATGAGTTTCTGTGACCTGCCTCTGTGCTTGTATAAGGGATATTAATAACTTGTGTCCCTATCCACATGATCTTACTATACTGCCTCTCAGTGATGCTGGAGTCACAATGGGTACTCATTAGTTACTGATTAATAATAAATTTACCTATAAATTAATGACAAGTAGACATTCAAAATTGATTTATCAGTCATATTTTCACGATCTTTGTGATCTCTTTCTCCAATTATTGTCAGACAGGTTACCTGTTTATCATTCTTAAAGTTTCTAAGAAAATATAGGTAGTGTCATGATTATATGATTAATTTTGTTATGTTTTCACTTCAGACTTTTGAAAGATCAAAGACAGTAAGAATGCATGGCCCTGCTTGAAAGCCAAGGGATTACTTTTCTATATATTTTTTTTGATTTTTTATTTATTTATTAGAGAGAGAGACTGAGAATGAGAGGAGAGAAGGTCAGAGGAAGAAGCAGACTTCCCGCAGAGCCGGGAGTCTGATATGGGACTCGATCCCGGGACTCCGGGATCATGACCTGAGCCGAAGGCAGTCGCTTAACCAACTGAGCCACCCAGGCGCCCACTTTTCTATATTTTAAAATTATATTTACTTTTCTTATTTTGCTCCTTTAAAGTACTATATTCAGCTGACTACATTCTAATTTTATTCTCAAAACTCAGTAATCAATTGAATTGTCCATGAGTACCTTAAGGATTCAATATTAGATTATGTGCCAAAGGAAATAAACATATACATTTGCATACTCTTGAAACCTTAAAGATAAGTTTAGGGATTAGATATATGAGTTTGGTTCAATATTGCGTATTTGTTATATGTGACATATATAACACATGTTTATAATATATATGCATGCATACATATTCATATATATAGCATGGATAATGTGATAAATAGCTTATTGAAAATGACAATGCCTTTTTAAATTATTAAGTATGACATACTGCATCATAAAATAAAATGATGCTCTAAAAGGAAAATATAACTTTCTTTTAAAAATCAAGAAAACAGATGACATAATAAATAAATTAACACAGTAGGAGAAATCATCAATTTTTGGTTAATTATGAAACTATGTTGTCAATTAGCCCTTTAAAAATAGAATTAGACAGTAATATATATATATAATGAATATGAAAAGATATATATGTATTTATATAGCAATGTTTTCATATTTTTCTTAGTTAATGGCTTTAAATATAGTTGTCTCAACAAAAATTCCAGATTTTCAATATATTCATATTAAGTACCCTTTCTTAAATAGTTACTGCAATTAAAAAATCCTATATAATCATCTTACTTTTTTAAATTTGTTTTAAGCATCATAAACACAAACTAAAGAGAAAAAAATAAATTGTAGAGAAAGTAAGAAGCAAAAAAAAAATGCCAATGTTTAAACAGGCACAATATATTTACATGATAAATTTAATATTTGTTACTTGTATTTGCATTTTGAGCCCCTCAAATTTTTACAAATCACGTGAGCAAGCTATTTTGAGATAATCATACTTAATTAGTACTTCCAGATTTCTTTTTTATTATTATTTTCCAAGGAAATGCATTTCTATTTGTTAGAGTATTTCTTCACACATTCACTATTTAGTAATAAAATATTTGTATTTAAGATTTTAAAACTTTGAAATTATATTTCTAATTGCCTTGATTACAAAATCTCATAAATATCATAATCTTATTATTCCTCATAGCATGCAAATTTCCAGATGATAAGAATCTTAAAACTCCATTATTTATAGGAACTTATATTCTTTGTGTTCATTGCATATCAATTATATGGAGGACAGTTTCATTTTACCTCTTCTCTTTATTCTACAAATACTATTTTTACCTGAACTGATAAAATATATTTACATACACCATAACTGAAATATTCAAAATATATGTATTTATGTATATGTATGTATATATGTACTCCAGCTCTGGAGAGGAGGGTTGAGTGGGTAGGTGAGAGAAAGAGAGAAAAAAAAATTATATTTAGGAACTACACAGTCTTGATTTAATGGTGTTAGGGTAGATCTAGAATGCCAACTATGAGTAATAAATGTGTGTATGCATGCATTATATGTGTATGCATGTATACATGTTTCTGAATGTTCATATGTATGTATGTATATGTATCAATGTGTGTGTGTATTCCAAATTTGAATGCCATTATTGTATAGCAAACTACTCCAAAACCCAGAGCTTTCAAAACAACAGGAATTTGGGAAATTAGGAAATTGAGCAGGGCTTGTCTAGGCAATTCTTTGATCTATGTGGCATTGACCTGGTTATTTGGTAGAATTCAGCTGACACCTGGACTTGTGTGGATGTTTAAAGATGTGTCTATCTATATGCCTATTCCTTCTTTGGGAAGAACTGGAGGATCTCAGATGGTTCTCTTGCCTTTCTATCCCAGGGCTTTTCTTTTTTTTTTAATTTTTTTTTTTTTTTTGACAGAGAGAGAGAGATCACAAGTAAGCAGAGAGGCAGCCAGAGAGAGAGGGGGAAGCAAGCTCCCTGCTGAGCAGAGAGCCCAATGCAGGGCTTGATCCCAGGACCCTAAGATCATGACCTGAGACGAAGGCAGAGGCTTTAACCCACTGAGCCACCCAGGTGCCCCTATCTCAGGGCTGTTCTATGTGGTCTCTTTTGCTAGGTAGCTAAACCACTTAAATGTTAGCTTAGGGCTCTCAAAGACCAAAGTAGAAGTTTCAGTCCGCTTAAATCTGGGGACTAAATTGCATTATAATGTGACTTCCATTGTACTGTATTCATCAAATATAGTCCAACCCTGATTAGTGATATTGATATTTGATTCCCTGCAAAAAAAAAACATAAAGAGTTATTGGCCACTTGGAGCAAGATGAATCTTGGGTTTCTAAGTTTATCAGTCTTTCTTCTGTTGCACAAAAGACCAGTTGGTTAAGAATCCGTCTTTGGCTCAAGTCATGATCTCAGGGTCCTGGGATGGAGCCCTGAGTTAGGCTTCCTGCTCAGTGAGAACTCTACTTCTCCCTCTCCCTCTCCTTCTCCCTCTCCTTCTGCCACTCCCCAACTCCCCTTGTGTTCTTTCTATCTCTTAAATTAAGGGGGAAAAAAGACTGAATCCTAAGCTTTTAGGGTCACATCTTTCAGTTACCCAGAATCATCCATGATTTGTCTGACATCTTGATTTTTCTCAGAACTTGGATTCCAATGCTATTAGAACTCAACCAGGCCAAGGTAACCAAAGATTGCTTTTGAAACACAGTGGCAAGATGCAGACATGTTTCCAAAATCCATTTCAGCCTCTTTTGTAAGTGTTTTCCCTGAACTCACAAGGAATCATAAAATCACAGGGAACTGATTGTGACAGCAGAGTCTGAATTCTAATTGTACAGACTAAATGTTGGCTATCTCATACCTCTCTGTCTTTGGACAATTTTCTAATCCTTTCTATTCTTGCAATCCCTTTATGTTGAAAGCCTGAAAATGTATAGAATGTTTGGTCATCACAAATGCTCTGGCAGCCCTATGATTTCATTGGTATGCTTATTAAATATATTAACTAACAAGGCTGACCTTTTGGAATTATAGCTTACTTTGAAATATCAGTAACAGGGGCGCCTGGGTGGCATAGTCTTTAAGCGGCTGCCTTTGGCTCAGGTTGTGATCTCAGGGTCCTGGGATCGAGCCCCAATGTCGGGCTCCCTGCTCAGTGGGAAGCCCCCTTCTTCCTCTCCCACTTCCCCCTGCTTGTGCTCTCTCCCTCTCTCGCTGTGTCTCTCTCTGTCAAATAAATAAATAAAATCTTTAAAAAAAATACCAATAACAAATATAAAAATAAACAAAATTCAAAAAAAAGAAAAAAATCCAAACAAACCATCCAAAGTGAGAAGTATCTTTAACAATGTATCAATGCAATTATATTCTCTTTGAATCTGTCTGATTTATGCTTCTAAATCCACAGAGAGGGTAATACCTACTTTTGTGATGATGGTGCCATCTCCTTCTCTTCTCTGTCCCCTCACTCCCTTCCCCTGCCCTCTCTTCTTGTCTCTCTTTCAAAACAGGCCAACCCTTTCCTATAGACTCTACGAGGTTAATTCCTTGAGATAATACCACAGTAGTATTAGGATGTTAATGTCAAGAGATCCTGGGTTATATTTAAGTTCTGCAAGTTTCTGGTCTGGGGGGGGATAGTTACTTTAGGTTTGAGCTTTTTCCTCCCATCTAGTGTATGGGCAAAATATATGAGATATATACCTGAAGGGAGTGTCTGAGTCATAGTCCATACTCAAAACATGTGAATTCTCCTTCCTTTTCTCCTCAGGAGAAATAAAATGCTTCACCATCAATTTTAATGGTAGGAAGAGAAAAAATATAGAGGAGGAAAAATTGAATCTTCCTACTAAAGCATAAAAATGTCTTCCTTCATGAATTTATGGTTGTTAATTCCATGAGTCATAGCTTGAAGCTAAATTGTTGAGGGTTTCTTTTTGTTCTTCTTTTAATTCTGGGAAACCAGGGTTTTATGGAATATATATTCTTTCTTTGAAAATAAATCAATTGTATAACAAAAATATAAATAAAACTTGAAGTAATCTATTGCCCACTGGAACTTTAGAGTCTCAAATGTGCTAAGTGTAGCTGTAGAGAACCTCATCTGCTCAGCCACAGTCAGTAATCACATCTGACAAGTAGTGAGGTTTAGTCACACTTTCCACAGAGGCAGCAACAGAGCTATTCAAACTTTCAGTCACTTGAGGAACAAAACAAATATTCAGAGAGTATTTTAATCACTGAGTAATCTCTACTATTCTGCCACAATCATTTTCCAATACATCCAGTTTTTTTTCAAGATTTTATTTATTTATTTGACAGAGAGAAATCACAAGTAGGCAGAGAGGCAGGCAGAGAGAGAAGAGGAAGCAAACTCCCTGCTGAGCAGAGAGCCCAATGTGGGGCTTGATCCCAGGACCCTGAGATCATGACCCAAGCTGAAGGCAGAGGCCTAACCCACAGAGCCACCCAGGCATCCCACTTCCAGGTTTCTTTATACAGCTATGCATATTCCATATCCTCACTTTTCTTCTTATCAGATCCCCTTTCCATGGATATCATATTTCTCCAGTCATGCTTCCATAATCTATATTCTATTTATAATATATATAATATTATTATAATATTATATATAATATATAATAATATTCTAATATTCTATTCTACTCTACCATAAAGTATATTATACTCTTTCATCATGGTCATCCATTTTTATAACTATGACCTCTTATGTATGGGTTTTGTTTACCATTTAATAAAATATATTTTCTGTATTGCTTAATTTCCCAGATTTGTATCTATACCTCCCTATCAGTAAATACCCTAATCATAAAATACTAATGCTATGAGCTCTGCCCTATATGTTTCTGTATCCCACATTTTGTATAGAACAGAAATACATTCAGCAGACATTGAATTGGTGATGAATGAAGAAAATATATTTCTGGAACTGTGTTGCTGATAAATACATATGGATTTAATGCCTAAATGTTTTTGCTTTCAATAAAGAGAAGAATTTATGGGAACCACATTATCCTTAACAAGTCGGTAGGGAAAATTCAGAATATGTAGCTGAATAGATATAGTGTATGATACATTAAATATTGAAACAAACAGCAGTTGAATGGCTAATATAACGTATCTTCCAGATACCTAGTACACCAGTCAGGCATTTGGAAGGTTGAATTTTTACTGCCAAGATTTTCAGTGTCATCATGTAGAAAGTGATTAATGAAACTTCTAAACATTTCTAAATTTCTCAATGTTCATATTATTTTAAAGAAACATCTTCCAATGAAATACGAGCATCTTGAAGACAGATATCTTGTGTTCTCAACTCTAGGTGGTTACCTCAAGTTTGATCATTCATGAGAATCACAGAAGGAGCTTGTCACAAAAACCGATACTTTGACCCACTCCCCCAGATTCTAATTCAATAGGATCAAAGGTGGCTTCCTTAAATTTGTATGATAATTGGCACTCCATGTGATTTTGTTATTAAGTGGCCCTTGTGCCCCACTAGAGGAATACAGGGGATTCCTGTATATTTTAATATATATTACATAATGATATGATAGACTTAAATGAATGGATGAGTAATTGAGTAAATTAAGAAGGAAACATAAGAAAGAGTCCAAGTGTATATGGTAGTTTAGACCTGGAAGAAAGCATAATTGTTTCCCTTGTAAATAAATGCCTATGTGGACCTTGGGTGTTTCTGTAGGAAGCTGAATGTACATGCTGGTTTATTCGTTCTAACCTTTGGGAATTTTATTTTGCAGTCTTGTGTAGTATTATCTAAGGAACGAGATTTGTACATTTCCATTTTAAATTCTTTTTTGTGGGTAAAAATGCAAGAACACATTTTGGAGGATATATTGCTCTATATGAATATCATCAGTCAGGGGAAAAAAAAGATATGGTAAGCCAGTGAGCCAGGTTCAACAAGAAATGCTTATAACCACAGATGAGTTTTCAATGTTACGAACTTGTATTCAACAGAGAGTAATTCCCAGTTACAAGCCCCTACATATCAAGGTGATTGGGAAGCAGTAGTCAGAAGGTAATTTGCAGGCAGTGGGGCACCAGCAATTGTTTATCAGGAAGGTAATAAGAAAGAAAACAAAATGATCCAAGAGTAATCTATATCCTGTTGATTCAATCCAGCTTCACAAGAGAATAAGAGGCAACATTTCTGGTTAAAATTTTTGGAATAAGCATTGCTAGTGCAACAAAACAGAACAAATGATGAAATAATTTTAAGTAATTAATTTAACTGCCTGTATTTTTTTTCTTTAAAATTTACTTATAGCTGCCTGAGTGGCTCAAATGATTAAGCATCTGCCTTCTGCTCAGGTCATGATCCTGGGGTCCTGGGATCGATCCTCTGGCTCAGCAGAGAGCCTGCTTTTCCCTCTTCCTCTGTCTCTCCCTCTGCTCATGCTCTCTCTCTATATATATCTCAGTCTCAAATGAATACATTTTTAAAATATTTTAAAAAATTTACTTAAAAAAAAAGACCATGTGGTTGGTATGTCTTTTTTATCAAGTTTATTAAGAAGTCAAAAGTAAGTTATAGTACAATCACTGGGTAGATGGATATATGGCAGAAGGGGCCAAACATCATTTCATACTTGAACTGTGAAAATGTAGTTTATCCAAGTCTTGTACATGACTTTAAGCTTCACAGTTTTGAAAAACGAACATTACCATTGTATGTATTTGTTTTCTGTGTGCATGAGTTTATCATCATATGTATATTCATTTATTGGCATGAAAAGATGGAGATGAAAAGTAAAGAAATACATAAATACATAGTGACAGCACTTCCATCTTTTGAGTTTTGTCTTTTCAAACTACGGCCTGTACCACTTGCACTGGACTCACCTGAAGGAGTTGTTATGGCTGTTGGGGGTGGTCATTAAGAGGATATGACCTCCAGTTGACCTAGAAGCTGAACCCAGGGGATCAGAGATTCTTCACCTCCTCTCTTGTCCTTGGAATACACTTTCTACCCACTGTTCCCATAGTAGAAGCAGTTTTTTAAGAAAGCTGCCTGAGTGAACTGCGTGTTGATGAGACTATCTAGACCGTATATATGATTGAAACCACTTAAGGCCTCTATAAAACTTTGAGGGAATATTCTGGTGGATGGGTATGGAGATATACTCATCTTACAGATTTCCAAGGCCAGTCTTTTTTTTTTTTTTAAAGAATGACAATACTGTTTGTTTGTTTTTTTTAAAGATTACTTATTTATTTATTTATTTGAGAGACAGAGAAAGTGAGAGAGAGCATGAGAGGAGAAAAAGTTAGAGGAAGAAGCAGACTCCCCGTGGAGCTGGGAGCCTGATGTGGGACTCGATCCCGGAACTCAAGGATCATGACCTGAGCCGAAGGCAGTTGCTCAACCAACTGAGCCACCCAGGCGCCCCCAAGGCCAGTCTTATATGCAAGTTCTTTTGCTTATTAAAACTGCCACCTAACAATCTGGAGTAGTCTGCCTCTTTTTGTGGTCTCCATCTATTGGGGGCAATTTTTAAATCATCAATGGACTGAATATTTGTATACCCCTAAAATTTATTATGCTGAAACTCTACTAAAGTGATGATATTTTGAAGTAGAGCCTTTAAAAGGTAATTAGGTTTAGATTAGGTCATAAGGGTAGAGCCCTCATGACAGGTTTAGTGAATTTTTAAGAAGAACAAGAGAGCTATCTTTCTCTTTTATGCCACATGAAGACATAGTGAGAAGGCAGCTGCCCACAAGCCAGGAAGAGAGTTGTCACCAGGAAACTGATGTCTTGATCTTCCCAGCCTCTAAAAGGTATTATACACAACTAATGAATAGTTGAACACTACATCAAAAACTAATGATGTACTGTATGCTGGCTAATTGAACGTAGTGATTTAAAAAAAAAAGTTAAATAAAGGAGCTGGCTAAATAAATAAATAAATAAATAAATAAATAAATAAAAAATAAATGTATGAAATAAATTTCTATTATTTGAGCCACTGGGTCTATGGTATATTTTCATGGCAGCCCTAACTGACTAATGCAGTAATCAATTAGAGCTACAAGTAGGCCAGACCCACTCCGAACTACTAAATCAGAGTTTTGGAGGCCTGGATCGAAGGAATTTACTTTTCAAGGTAATCTCAAGGTAAAATTGAATCAGAGTCAAGTTTTAAAGCCATTAGCAATACTGTAAAAATTAGGCTGACTTGGGGAACCTGGGTGACTTAGTTAAGTGTCTGCTTTGGCTCAGGTCATGATCCCAGGATTCTGGGATAGAGCATTGCATCAGGCTCCCTGCCTCTCCTTGTCCATCTGCCTCTTTCCCAGCTCATCCTCCAGCTCACTCTCTTTCCCTCAAATAAGTAAATAAAATCTTCTAAAAATGTTTTTTAAAATTGGGCTGACTTGATAATTGATGATCCAGACTAAAACACCGTTTAGAAAGGGAATGCTTTAATAGTTAAGCAAAGACAGGGATATTCTGAAAATGACTTGGGAAAAGCAGAATATAAAGTCACTTTCAGTAGACAGCTTCACATTTAACTCATATTTGACTTTTTTGAAGTAATTTTGCTTAATATTGTCAGTCTTTTCAAATGTAGTTTCCTGGATAAAAGTAGGAGAAAATTGTGTGTGTGCATGTGTATGTGTGTGTGTGTGTGTATGTGAACGCTTATCAAAATAGATATTTAATTCTGTAAAAAAGCCAGCTATTGTGCTAAGCATTGAGAATAGAAAGTAAGTTATGATTATTTTTTAACTTACCTTTTTTCTTTATTTTGTTCTCAAAATATTGGGAAAATAGAAATGTTTGCCATTGTTTTCCTAACTTCTTTCAACATTTTTTATATTTTCTGATAAATTTATCAAATTGAAATACTTATAAAAATAACTAATGTTTCAATATCTATGCAAATGTTCAGCAACATGGACAAATGATTGTTTATCCATGAGGATAAAATTATCTGATAATAGATGGGCAGAACAAGAAGAGATCATGATAATTCTGGCTACTTGGGGCATCTACACAAGTTTTCTGCAGAGTAGGAGGAACCAAGGACCAGTAACATTCAGATTTTGTCACAAAACCTTGTGATCTTGGACAAGACATGTTAAAATCCATTTGACCCAATCCTATACATTTGCTTCAAGTAATCAGGTAATACATTAGTACTTTAAACTATAAAATTAGAATGTGTTTTATATTTTTAATCTTAATAATCAATTCATCTGAAACAAAAATTTGCTTACAAAATAATTCAATCACCGATACTGTTTATCATTTACTGATGAAAAATGCATAATCTGAATGAAGAAAGGCATTCTTCTCTAAAATTGCTAAGAATCTCTTCTGTGAAAAAGTACATTCCCAGTTTTTAGAAGTTATTGTGTGGCAAACGAAGAATTCAGAGAAATTTCCTCAACTTGTTCAAGATAATCTACAAAAATCCTACAGCTAATGTCATGCTTAATGTGAGAAATTCAAAGCTTCCCCATTGAGATCAAGAACATGTCCCTTCTTACCACTATTTTATTTTATTTTATTATTTTATTATTTTATTTTATTTCATTTCATTTCTTTTCACCATTCTTTTATTTATTTTTACTTTTTTTAAGAGACAGAGAGAGAGAAAGAGAGAGAGAGTGTGTGCCCAACCCGAGAGGCAGAGAGGGAGGGAGAGAGAATCCCAACCAGGCTCCATGCCCAGCACAGAGCAAAATGTGGGACTCAATCTCACAACCCTGAGATCATGACCTGGGCTAAAATCAAGAGTTGGATGATGACCTGAGTCACCCAAGCACCCCTTCACCACTCTTTTAGGATCTCACACCAGAAATTCTGGCTAGTGCAATAAGATATTTCTTAAGAAATAGAAAGCTATGCAGGAAAGAAGAAATAAAATGATCTCTGTTCACAGATGATATAATTTTAAATGTAGAAAATCCAAAAGAATCAACAACAACAAAATGTCCTGGAACCAATAAGCATATATTATAGCAAGATTTTAGGATGTAAGGTTAGTGTATAAAAATCAATCACTTTCCTGTATACTAAGAATGAACAAGTGGAAATTGGTTTAGAAACAATACCATTTAGTCTAGCTTCCCCCAAAAAGAAATACTTAAATATAAATCTAACAAAGAGGGTACAATCTTTTTATGAGGAAAACTACAAAACTCAGAGGAATGTAACAACTAAATAAATGGAGAGCTATTTCTTATTTCTTGATAGGAACAATTAACATCTTAAGATGTCGGTTCTTGGGATGCCTGGGAGGCTCAGTTGTTAAATGTCTGCCTTTGGCTCAGGTCATGATCCCAGGGTCCTAGGATCCACCCCCACATTGGGCTCCCCACTCAGGAGGAAGCCTACTTCTCCCTCTCCCATTACCCCTGTTTGTATTCTCTCTCTCACTGTCTCTAACCCTCTGTCATATAAATAAAATCTTAAAAAAATGTCAGTTCTTCCTAATTTTATCTATAGATTTGATGGAATACCAATCAAAACCCCAGCAATTTATTTCCTGGGTAATGACAAACTGATTCTAAAATTTATATGTAGAGGCAAAGGCACAGAACTTCCAACACAATATTTAAGAAGAAAAACAAAGTTGGAAGACTGACACTATATGACCTCAAGACTTGTTACATAGCTATAGTTATCAAGACAGTGTGGTGTTGATAAAAGAATATAAAAACACATAAATGAAATAGAATAAAAAGCCCAGAAATAGACCCCTGCATGTATAGGCAACCGATCTTTGACAAAGGAGCAAACATAACACAATGGGAAAAAATAATCTTTTAAATAAATGATGTTAAGATGAATTAACATCATATGCAAAAAAAAAAGATGACACAGACATTACACCCTTAAAAAGACAGCAACTCAAAATGGATCAGAGACCTAAATATAAAACATAAAACTAAAATCCCTACAAGTTAACATAGGAGTAAATCTAGATGACCTTGGGTATGGCAATGATGTTTTAAATGTAACACCAAAGACATGAACTGTGAAGGAAATTGTTAATCTGGACTCAAAAAAAAAAATTAATTCTACACTGTGAATGATACTGTCAAGAGAAAAAAGGATATAAGTCATATCCTGGGAGAAAACATTTGAAAAAGACAAATCTGATAAAGGACTATTATTTAAAATTTACAACAACCCTGAAAACTCAACAATAAGAAAACAAATAACCCAATTTAAAAACTGGACAAAAGACCTAATAGACACCTCACCAAAGAAGACATACAAATAGAATAAGAATTTGAAAAATTGTTCAACATCATATGCCCAGGGAAATGCAAATGAAAACAAAACACCACTACATCCCTAATACAATGGCCAAAATCTGGAACACTGACTATAACAAATGTTGGCCAGGAGGTGGAGCAACCGTAATTCTCATTTACTGTTGGTGGGAATGCAAAATCTTACAGCTACTTTAGCAGTTTGGCAGCTTCTTACAAAATTAAACAGACTTTTGCCATATGATCCAGGCATCATGCTCCTTGGTATTTACTTAAGGAGTTGAAAACTTATGTTCACACAAAAACCAGTATACAGGTATTTATAGAAGTTTCATTCATAATTACCCAAACTGGGAAGCAACCAAGATTTCCTTCAGTAGGTGAATGTATAAACAAATTGTATATCCAAAGACGGGAATTTATCTAACACTAAAAAGAAATGAGCTATCAAGCCATGAAAAGATGGAGAATCTTTACCTATTACCAAGTGAAAAAGACAATCTGAAAAGACTATGTACACTGCATGTTTCCAATTATATTACTTTCTGAAAAAGACAAAACTACAAAGAGAGTAAAAAGATCACTGGTTGTCAAGTGTTGAGGGAGAGTGGGATAAATAGGTGGAGCAGAAAAGATTTTTAAGGCAGTTAAACTATTCTATTCAATACTGTAATGATGGATACATTTCATTATACATTTGTCCAAACCCACAGAAGATACAACACCGAGTGATCCCTAATATAAACTGAGGACTTTGGGTGATACTGAGCTTCAGTGTAGGTTCACAAGTTATAGCAAATGTGCCATTCTGATGCAGGATGTTGATAGTGGGGAAGCTGTGTGAGTGCTGTGGAGGAGGAAGAGGGAAGGGTTCATGGTAACTGTACCTTCTTCTCAATTTTGCTGCGGGCCTAAAACTGCTCTAAAAACTCTACTTAGAAGGAGAAAAAAAAGTTACTGTGCATCAGCTGTGTTCCAGGCTACCCCACTTATAATCATCAGGGCAGTGTGTTCGAAGGAGATTATTGTATACGGGGATCATATTCCTATGGCCATTTGACAGACCATTCTCTAGTTACCTATGTGTCTTCTAAGCACATCCCCTGAACCATCCTGAAGAGAACTATGGGTTGAAATGGGCTCTTTGACAATCATTTCTGAGAAATATGTGTCAACTCTGGACAGACTGTTTTCTTTCCATAAACAAATTTGGCTGTCAAATTTCTTCTCAAGTTGTATCAGATGGTAGCTGTATTATAATGGCAATGGAATGAAATTACTGAAATTTGTACTATAAAATAGGGCTTATGCTGATTTCTCTTCTCTGATTCTCTTTAATGAATAACATTCAAATTATATAAATATATCATTCATTTTGTAATGATTGATTTTACTATTATATCTTTATATTCAGCAAGTAATACTTAAATGATTTCATTGTAAAACATTATCCTGGACAATAATCTCAAACTTCTACACACCAGAGGCAAGTCCCAATTATAATGTATTCTTTTTGGAACATCTTTATTTTTTTTCAAATATAAGAAAGTATATGTTTCTTTCATAAAATATTTTCATAAATTCTTGGCTTGTTCATTTCTGCATCAATTCAATTCCTTCTTTATAATTATCATATGTGATAAAACATTGTTCTTTTTAATAAGAATGCTTGAGGCTTTCTCATATGCATGAATTAGATGAATCATTTATTACCATATTATTATAATTTCTTTTGATAAGAATAATTTTCATTTTTATTTAGCTTCAGGAAAATTTTCCTGAACTCCCTCAATTAAAAATTCACAAATATTGAACGTTGTGGGATCACTTTTCCTGGTTCCTGAGGCTCTCCTCTCAAAGTCATTACACATACAATCTATTTGATAAAGCAAAAATACTGCTTCAGTGTTCTATGTTCAAACTGATTGACTAATCCTTTCCACTTCTAAAAGATTATTTTTAACTTGAATATACAACCCTATTTTCTCTCATTATGTCAATATACTGTCTGTAAAAGTGTCTGTTAAACCCTGTAGTTAGCAGTTATTATAATTGGCATTGTCCTATGAATTGCACTGCTAACTACTCAGTTGGTTGAAGTCATTGGTGCCTTTCTCAAAAGGTGACATGATCTATGAGCACCTGGGTGGCTCAGTAGGTTCAGCCTCTGACTTTGGCTTGGGTTATGATCTCAAGTCCTGGGATCTCATGATCTCAGGGTCCTGGGTTAGAGTCCTGTGTTAGGCTGTGCGCTCAGTGGAAAGTCTCCTTGTCCCTCTCCCTCTGCTGTTCCCTGCACTTGGGCTTGCTCATGCTCTCTCTCTCTCTCTCTCTCTCTCAAATAAATAAATAAATACGTGTATTTTTTAAAAGTGACATAATCCAAATATTTTTTAAAAAGTAAAAAGGTAGTAGTAAAATGTTGATCTATATATGGAGTAGCAAATATGTTTATATTATACATTTACATACATGTATAATATAGTAAATACATATATGGATATATATGTATACTTATTTATAATATAGCTCATCTACATGAGAACTTTTTTTTATAATACAATTCCTTTCCAGAAGGTCCTTGACCTTCTGGAAAGTGTGTTTCAGTTTTTAAATTTAAGGCTCTATTGATAAAGCTATCTAATTTATATGTACCTATGTTTGATCCAAGTGGAGATATAGCACATAACATTTTTTTATGTCTTTATTGAATCCAAGTACTAGTTCATAAAAAGGTAAGCTTTAATGTCTCCTTTGGCACTATGAAATCAAGAATGTGACTTTTACATGCGATTTTTGGAATCAATTTCATCACTTTGTTTTGCTTAGGTACTTAGATATAGTTCTTATTGTAATTGTTATTTCCTCATAAAAATAGGGACTTTCTTAATCTTGATAAATGTTAAAATGACTACTGCCTACATTTGTTCAAGTACACACAATTTTTCAATGTTTTCCACCATCAAACTTTGACAACTCTGTCAGGAAGCTCTGTAAATTTTTCTGTAAAGAGGAAAATTAACCTCAGATCATCTCATCTGACACTTGTGAGGATCACAACTTGTGAAATATTTAGTAATCCAGCAGAGAAACAAGCTTGGGCAGTGCAGCTGCCCTCCAGGGCACCCCAAGGAACACAAAGAAATGGGCATCTTAACTGCCATGAATAGAATGGTTTGGGACCTGTGATTTTAAATAAAGGATTCCATGAGACAATTTTAGTAAAAATTTTTAAGGTACTGTTTGTCTCAGAAAACTGGCTTTCTCAAGAAAGTATTTCATTTAAAAATATACTTCTTAAAACAAAAAGAAAAGAGATATATCTGTGCTGCTTCTCATTTAATATATAATCCATACTGTTTTGTTTAAAATATGTATTACAGGAGTTATTAGAACTGCCTTACACAATATGGATAGAGAAGCCAGAGAACACTATTCGGTGGTCATTCAAGCCAAAGACATGGCTGGGCAAGTTGGAGGGCTTTCTGGATCGACAACGGTCAACATCACCCTGACTGATGTCAACGACAACCCCCCACGATTTCCTCAGAGTATGTACCAGTTTCTTATGATTTGCATTTATCACTCTTTATTTGCATAAAACAAGATGAAATGCTTAAGTATATGATGTCATGTTACTGTTAACTTAAACAGGAATATTTTATATTTATGCTATATGGTTTTCCTTCTATACATGAGAGTAAAGAAATCACTCAGCTTATTGTTTCCTGAACCTGGTGGATAATTAGCACTGTGTTAAAAAATATGTGTTTCAGTTGGCATTACAGGTAAATATTAAAAATGATAGAGTGGTACTAAGTACCACTAAGTTTATCTTGTATTTGCTAGAGCAGCTATGTATTACTCAGGTCTATAGGGCGATACCCAAAATACATTCTGATGGTGACATTCTTCTCTTGAAAAAAAAATTGCATATGTGTTTTTGGTGACTGAAATTGAAAAAAATATATATATTCATGTTAAGAATGAATGCTCTCCACACTTCACACCCCATTAACACACACACACATGCACACACGCAGCATCCCACAGCAAGGTGCAGCTAATACAATAAGGTGGGAAGCCTTGTGAATGGGGGGCACAAACTTTCAGACAACTCAGAGGGAGAAGATGTCAGTTCTGTGAGTGGGGAAAAATGGTATTTATGACATCCTCAGAATGGGAAAGAAATACACTTCAGTATTTCTAAGGTGGCAGAAATTATGGATGGCATTTTATAGAATAATCTTTAATTATCATAAAAATCCTTGTAGCGGTGCTATCCCTTATGTCCTTTTGACACATGATGTTTAAGAACTGCGATAAAGTAGACACCATGGTATGTCAATACAAACTCTTCACCAGTTTGTGTGATATGTCCTCCTCTACTATATCTCTTAATATTTCTCTTGGTACATTCCAGGCCTATCCATAATGGAATACTACCTGTTCCCAAAACATAATAGCTTTGCATATTCTTAATTCAACCAGAATTTTCCATACTCAGTTCAAAAGTCTTGTTATAATTTTCTCCGAAATTTTGCAGACTTAAAAGTTAATGAATTCTTGTTTTCTGTTACTTGGCATTCTCATGTTAAATTTATTTCCTTAGGTACATATGACTGCTACTACTATAAGTCTCTCTAACTAAGAATGATGCTTAAATTATCTATGTAAACTTAAGTGTTCAGATCAGTGGCCAGCCCTTGATAAATGATTGCTAGATGAATGAATGAATGAGTTAATGAGCCGAATATAAATATTCTTTCAAACTACCATTGTTAAAAGATATACAAGTCAAGTTCATAGATAGGTAGCATCAATTTAAAAAATTGTTTCTAGAGATGGGGTGCCTAAGTGGCACAGTTGGTTGAGCATCCAACTCGTGGTTTCGCCTCAGGTCCTGATCTCAGGGTCATGAGACTGAGCCCCACATTGGGCTCTGCTCTCAGCATGGACTCTGCTTAAGATTCTCTCCCCTGGTGGGACCTGGGTGGCTCAGGGGGTTAAAGCCTCTACCTTTAGCTCAGGTCATGATCTCAGGGTCCTGGGATCAAGCCCTGCATTGGGCTCTCTGCTCAGCAGGGAGCCTGCTTCCTTCTCTCTCTCTGCCTGCCTCTCTGACTACTTGTTATCTCTCTCTCTCTGTGTCAAATAATAAAATCTTTAAAAAAAAATCCTCTCTCCCTTTGCCCCTTCTCCCCACTCTCTCTCTCTAAAATAAATAAATCTTTTAAAAATATATATTTGTTCTAGAGATAGATTATGTGACTTGATTCATGCATGTGGGGTTTGTTCTATGAAGAAAGTAGGTTTATTACAAAACATAAACAAGTTTATATTACATTAAACCACAAAATTCAATTTTGTAATTTTACAAATTGTAGCGTATTTTTGTATTCATTTTATCACTTAGTTCAGACAATGTGCATATATACACATACCACTCTACAAGTGCTCTTCCTTAGTAGGATAAAGACACTAAAGTTCAAAGATTTTTTTTAATTTAATGAACAATAATGCTAACCTCAATTGAACATAAACTTTATTACAGTTTACAAAGGCAACTTGTCTACCTTATTTTCAAGTAGATACTATCACTGCTATTTTAAAGATATAGATCAATATTATAGCTCTGAATAGAATGGAGCTTAAGGGATACACTACAAACATTCAATAAATGCTTGCTCATGATGCAAATTGCATCTCTCACTTTCCCTCTCCCTCCTTCTCTCTATAAACTAATTTTTAAACTTATGAATCCAATAAAGTTGATTTTAAAAATCAACAAAAAACTGTGCTTGTGCTAAATATGGAGAAATGATACCTAATTTTGTCCTTTTGATTAATAACAGTGTTATTGTTGAAACATCAGTTTGTGGTGAAAACTATTATTTTTCCTGATGAGGAAACAGAATAAATGTACATTCTCTGAGTGAACTCAACATATCTAAGGAGGCTCCATTTCTTCAGTCAGGAGCGGTCTATGCAGAATGACAGGCAGATGCCAACCCTGCCTCTCTGTGAGATGTGCTTAGAGTTTTGAAACGGAGTCGTTACACACTCAAAACCTCACAGTTTGACTTGCTTAAGAGATACTTTATACTCAAATTGCATTAAACACAATGCTGCTTTCAGAATAATTAGTGTCACCTTGACAAGAATGGCTTGCAGTAAATTATTTTTTAATTTACCTCTAAACACCACAACTCATCAAATTGCTGCATATATAATGGGAAACTGTAAATGCCTGGAGAAAAAAAGATATATTATGAGGACTTGTGTTCATGGAGCACTATGAAATGAACAAATCTTTATATAATTCAACTTAATTAAGGATTATATCCAGTCATCAAATGGATCCAGTAGTTTGTTTCTCTTAAGATGTGACATTTTTACATATCTTAAAATGTGTAAAATTCTTTTTAAGAATGAATTTTACATTCTTAATGTAAAAGAATGTATATTCTTCTTCTCCTGAGACTTCTTTCTCATTTCACCTGGCTCAGAGAGCCATTGTTTTTATACCATTTCTGTGATCAACTCTAGTATAAACATCTACACAAAAAAATTTGCAAAAATATCCATTCAAAGTATTTTTCCATTTTTTATTTTTTCTATTAACCTTCCATGCCCTGAGGAAATGAATCGGTTTGTTGTATCTTATACTTTAAGGTTATCATTGTATTTATTAATTTGAAATAAATTGACTCTGAGTAAGTGTTCGAAAACTAGGGAATAACCTAAACTGATAATTTCCTTTATGAGGACTTTACACTAGGAGTTGCAAATGCAGTGGCCTAGGATGCAAGTCAAATAAAGATCCAGGGTGACACAGGTTGCCTGTCACTGTCAGGAAGGCAGAGGGCAGAATAGAGACCAGTTCGTACATGCCCTGCTGAGAGGATGACCACTGCTCAATTATACATAATGCATCCATATGGCAAGTAAATGTTAAGAAAGGGAGACCCTTGCAAGGTTCAATGTGAAAGAACAAATCAACCCTTCTATGGCTTGAGTATTTACTCAAAGGACACAAGTGATGCCCAGTTCTCCTTAACAGAAAAATTGTGAAGTGTAAAATTCCTCAATATTAGTCCTTCTGTTGACAGGAATGTGTTCCACTTCTTAAGATTCTTGCAATGTCCTTTTCTGGTTTTCACTATATTATAGTTACATTGCACTTACTGCTTAATAGATTAGCAATATAGGTAGGTAGGTAGGTAAAAGGTGGATAGGTAGGTAGGTACGTAAAAGTCACCGACTCCATTATTTTGTATAAATAATATGCACATAAAATCAATAACTTACATGAAAATTCAAAAAGTAGACTTTCTGTATTCTAAATGAAAGGATCTGTATTTAAAAAAAAAGGATCTGTATTTTTACGATTGCCTTTGAGTAAGAATGAATAACCTATTTTGGGAAAGGAAAAAAAAAACATGTCAAATAATCACCATAAAATGGTATGAATTTGATTATTTAACAAAACTTCCCCCAAGAACTTGAAATGATTGCAAAATTGTATGTCACCCAACAGCTTTAGCTCACTTGTGAGTAGAGTTGATATAATGCTGTGGAATATTTGAAGGATCAAGGCCTAAAGCTTCAATAGATGGCAGTATTTTCTATAATCTAAGAGTTACAGATGTTTACCTGATTTGAGTAAATTTTAATGTTGGTGAAAAGTAAAATACAACTGATGAATATATTGATAATGTTATGATTTTGTTGATAGCAAAATATTTTAGAGGAAAGACGATATTTTCAAATTACCTTTTCATGAAAAGAAATCTAAATGGTATATAATATATTCAGCATTAACATTTTATTTAAAACAGGAATTGAAAGAAAGAAAATAAGAAAGCTTCTCCTTTGATCAATCAAAATGTGAAGTATATGTTTTAATTACCAGCATATTGACATTTCTCTAGTGTACTTTGAAAATGATATCTAGTTCATTTTTTCTTTTTCTTCAAGTGTTTATTTAAATTCCAATTAGTCAACCTACACTGTAATAATATTTTCAGGTGTAGAATTCAGTGATTCATCACTTACACACTCCACCCAGTGCTCACCACAAGTGCCCTCCTTCATGACCATACCCATTTACCTCAACCCCTGCCCACCTCACCTCCAGCAACCCTCAATTCTCTATAGTTAAGAGTCTGTTTTCTGGTTTGCCTTTCTCTCTTTTTTTCTATGCTTATCTGTTTTTTTTTTCCTTTAATTTCACATATGAGTAAAATTTTTATGGTATTTGTCTTTCTCTGACTTATTTCACTTAACATAATACTCTCTACTTCCATCCACATCATTGTAAATGGCAAGATTTATTTCTTTTTATGGCTGGGTAATATTCCATTGTGTGTGTCTGTGTGTGTGTGTACCACTTTACCCATTCATCAGTTCATCAGTTGATGGACATTTGGGCTCTTTCCATAATTGACTATTGTTAATAATGCTGCTATAAACATTGGGGTGCAAATGTCCCTTCGAATCTATATTTTTTATCCTTTGGATAAATACCTAGTAGAATGATTGCTGGATTGTAGGGTAGCTGTATTTTTAACTTTTTCAGGTACCTCCATACTGTTTTCCAGAGTAATTGCACCAGTTTGCATTCCCACCAACAGTGTAAGAGGCTTCCCCTTTCTTTGCATCCTTACCAACATTTGTTTTTCTCTCTGTTGTTACTTTTAGCCACTGTGACAGGTAGGAGGTGATATCATTTTAGTTTAGTTACAGGTATATATTTTGAAATTTGCTGAGGATGTCTCTAAATGTCAGTGTGTATTTCATTGAGATAGTGTCCTTATGTACTTTAGGAGAGAATAAATTCTACAGCTTCATACTTAATTTTCTACATATGTAAATTAGTTCAATTTTATTAATTTTGCCATTCAACTTTCTATATCCGTAAAGAATTTTTGTTTGTCAGCTATAGAGAGCTATATGTTAATTGAGAGATATATGTTAATGTGTCCCACCATTTCAATGGGTTTTTCTATTTATCCTTTTATTTTCTTTAGTTTTGTGTTTTTTTAGATACAATTTGAAATCATGTTACTGGATGCACACAGATTAAAGGCCAGATATATTCCTCTTGGTTTGAAAATGTTTCATTGTGGAACATCTCTCTAATAATCATCTATAACTTAAAGTCCATTTTATCTGTACTATAACTATACCAGTTTTTTTTTTATTTTTGATTAATGGTTAGACGGTATAATGTTTTCCATCATTTTACTTTCAAAATATATTCTTTTTATTTTTAAAAGTTTTATATGAGCCACTAAACTAAGTTTCTGCTGTTATATTTTTATTTTAATCTGGTTTCACAATATCTATTGTTTATTTTGATTTAATGTACTTACAATTGTTTTTTTTAATTTTTCTTTTTTCTTCTTTCTTACATTCTTTGAATTAGTAATGTATTTCCCTGTCTTCATTTTATCCTTCAGTAATAATTTATTTTATTTCTTTTTTCTTTAGTATTTGTTTGAGATGTTACAATTTATTTTATTTTTAAGCTATCTTTTGTTCGTGCTAGAAAAATTTGGGTTATCATTTATTCAAATGTTTCTTTTGTTTTGTTTTTTCACTTCTACTGGTTGTGCAAAAGCATGCTTGCTAGGTCTTTTAGCTGTGCACCATAAATCTATTATTCTTTTTTCTGTGTGTTTACTTATTATTTTTATCTCTCTCTTTATTAACCTGGGTATTTTATTTTATCTTATTTTAATTTTTTTAAAGATTTATTTATTTGACAAAGAGAGACACAGCAAGAGAGGAAACTCAAGCGGGGGGTGTAGGAGAGGGAGCAGCAGGCTTCCTGAGGAGCAGGGAGCCCAATGAGGGGCTCGATCCCAGGACCCTGGGATCATGACCTGAGCTGAAGGCAGACGCTTAACGTCTGTGCCATCCAGGCGCCCCTACCCTGGGTATTTTAAATTGACTATATTATAGTACAAAAATCTTCTTTCCACTGTGTTTATTTCCTAATAACTGGTCTAGTAAAGCTATTATGTAGACACTTCAGTATTAAAATATTTTAGTTCTGTTATTTTTCACTTGACTTATTAAATACACATTATTGGTATCTGCTAAAGTTCTCTATTTTTTTTCTACATGTTCTTTTTTTATTATAAACATATAATGTATTATTTGCCCCAGAGTACATGTCTATGAATCATCAGGCTTACACATTTCACACCACTCACCATAGCACATACCCTCCCCAATGTCCATAACCCAATGTCCTATCCCTACCTCCCCTACCTCCCAGCCACCCTTAGTTTGTTTCATGAGTTTAGGAGTCTTTTATGGTTTGTCTCCTTCCCCAAACATTAATCATGATCATTTCAAAACTCTTTCTATTAATTCTGATATCATCATCATATCTGGGTGTTTTTACTGATTTTGTTTCCTTTTTGGTTTTGGTAATTTCTCAATTAGAAGGCTGTTTTGAATTATTGACTGAGATTATGTATAAACACTTACAGAAATACCTGCCTATGTCATCCTCCTCCAGAGATATTTTCTTGTAGATATATGGAATTTCATTTACCTGAATTAGTTAGATTTTCTTAGAACTGCTTTGTTTCATTTCCCCCTTATTCCTGGTAAGTAGTTTTTATTCATAAACACAAAATTTCCTCTGTATCAACTGAAGTATTTACCAGTTCTGATTCCTAGTGTCTCCTGGCTTCTGAAATCTCTGTTAGCTCGTCTTCCAGCTTTGCTTTGTCCCGGTTTCTTGGAGTCTCCACATGTGCACATGCTGTATATGTATCTGCAATCATCACAGGAATATTGCTTCATGTTTTTGGGACTGTTTCTCTGATGTTTCTTCTTTCTGTGCCTTTGTTCTTATTTGAGCCACTATGCCAGCCCTGAACCCCACCCTCTGTCACCACACACTAATTGTTGCTTGGATTCTTTCCCCTAGCACTACATATTTTAAAAATGCCCTGAGTCATTGTCAATATAAAGACTCGTATTGTTGGGGAACCTGGGTGGCTCAGTCAGTTAAGGTCTGCCTTTGGCTCAAGTCATGATCACAAGGTCCTGGGATCCAGCCCTGCATCAGGCTCCCTGCTCTGCGGGGTATCTGCTCCCCCTGTAAGCCTGCTGCTCTGCCTGCTTGTGCTTTCTCATTCTCCCTCTGTCAAATAAATAAATGAAATCTTAAAAAAAAATCATATCTCATCCAGGCCTTTTTACAATGAATACTCTCTAGTGACTTGAAATAGTCATTGTATGTTACTGTCCAGCTTCTGTAGCTATATCCCAGATACCTATCACTTCACCAACCCACTGAAGTTTAAATTGAAAGAACATGGATGATACATGAATAGTATGTCAGTTTGATATCCAATATGGTTAAATTTAAAGTATAAGTTAAAAAAAAGCTGGAATTCTCAAATTAACTGTCAAACCTGCAAGTTATTGGTCTATTATAGTTATATTTCCATTCTACTTTATAGATACAAAGTGCGTTTATATAATGTTATGAGATTTAGTATATAAAATAAGAATAATTGAAAATTATTTTATGCTAATCCCATTAAACAGGGTACAAATATTTTTAGGGCACATTTTTTTCATACAAGGTAATAGCTATAAGTAAATACGGATGTGACATTTTAATTTTAAAGTTGAGTATTTTGAAATAATTTAAGATTGTGTATTTAGTAACTTACCAGTTATAAAATGTTAATTATTTTATGATTTGTTTTTGATCTATTTGGCCGTATGCTATGGCAAAGATACAGATAGATTCCTATGCTTACCTGTTTTGCATAGATATGCATGCTTATGATAATAAGCATATATTTCTTAGAAATTTTATAACTGTTACTAATTAGTCTTTACAAATTGCTTTTTAATTCTTCACAGAATGCTAAAAAAGGTAGGAATGATCTTCAATTAGAACTTATAAGTTTACACAGTTTCTCACATATTTATGTGTCATGTTTATGAAGAAAGTGAGAGAATGCTAAAAAAAAGTGGCTCACTTTACTCATACTTTGAAGAAAAGTTTCTTACATGATAATCAGCTTTGTAGTAATGCATGTTGACATATGGTAACAGCAAATGTGTTAGGGTAAGCACTTTTATTTTATCTTTTTAAATTTTTTAGGTAAGCAATTTTAAAGATACTATTCCAGAGTACAGTGGAATGCTAATATAGGACAATTGTTCTTTTAATGTGTGACATTGTAATGCGCACATTCAGATGAATGTAGAATTAACCATATTTATTCATATAATAAAAACATTGCAGCCAGGGCTTAACATAATGATTAATGATCTATCTTTAATAAAAATTTTTTTGATGCAGGAAAATCCCAGATTCCTTGTGTGTCTTTATAATTTGAGAGTAGCATTTCCGATGTAAATCACATCTGCTGTGTAGAGCAATTTAAAGTAGAGATTTAGAAACTTTCTGGTTAATATTATCTATAATGGTAGACATTTGACATAAGTCAGATATTACGCCTAACCACTTACATGTCAATCAGCCTTCCTCCAGAATCATCTATAAATAAATATTTATCTTATATAAGTATTCACTTTCCCAAGTAAATACTATGAATGTAAGAAAAATATTAATTAGTCAAAATAAATATAATTATCAAATTGATTACAGCTTTTGTAGGCTGGGACCCAGAGTTAATTTTAGGGAATGACTTGTTTACTGATCTGGCAAAGTTACTGAAGTAAAGAAAGAAGGTCTTTTAAAAAGCAACTAGAATCAATATTATCTTGGGGAGGATAGTGTATTACAAGGGGCAAGCTTCAATAAACCAATTGCCCATTTATCCTTCTCACCAAGTCTTCCTTTCTTAAATGCACTTCATCCAATCATTAGCAGTCCATGGATACAGTCTAAGAAATTACGTGAAAGGGTCACATATGGCATATGAAAGTATAGTTCATTCAGAAATATGAAATAACAATATCTGTATCTCTCTGCCACACAAAATTACATTGGCTCAAAACTAAAATGGATAATTACAACACTGTTTAAAGATGTGTTTGAAACTTGCTAATGTGGTAAAATACAATTTAGAAATTTCTCATGTACACTGAAGCTAAGAAAGAAAAAAAGAAAAAAAGCTTCATTGATATATTGATATACTACTTCAACTTGGTACCCAGACTTCTATAATACATATTGCGCCACCTTATATCTCAGCAAGTCCCAACTTTACATCCAGACATTTAAATCATAATTATTTCAATATATTTAACTTTTCCAGAAATGAGAAAATTCTACCTTGAAATAATTCCAGGATCAAAATGCTATAGATCCTGTAGTAGATAGTTGATATAAGAGACATTTTACTTAGGGTAAAAAATTTTCTCCGTTTATTGTCTAATTTTTTCCATGGAAGTTATCTAATTATAAGAAAAGAAATTTAGGTGTAGAAATTATCACCATTTTGCTTTTGACAAAAATTAGCTTCTAATGAGAAATATGAACTTTAGATGAGAGGATAAAGAGACAAATTGTGGTGGACCTAAACACTGATTTCTGTATTTTAGAAAACGGCTGGCTCAATACATATGACTTAGCACTAGAGTGTAAACTGGCAACATCTACTGAACTTCAGAGTCCCTTTTTAGTGCAGTTACCTCTTTAGCTGGTGAGCTTTCACTGTTGCATATTTGTGTAGGTACTCTCTGTCCTCTCTGTCTCCCTGATGCTGAAAATATAGAGTACATTATGGGACTCAGGCTTCTTTTCTACTGGAGCTCTGTTGTAGAGTTCTGTACATCCTAAGTGTCATACTCTAGAATAATGAGAGCTTAGGGAATTACATGTATTCTGCTACTGGTATAATTATAAGTTTTCCCCCAATAGCCTTTATATTTCCATGTATTTGTAGTGGTGTAGGTGCACTTGCATAAGTGGCAAATTGGCAAGCTAGTGTTGTGGAAGTCCAGAGGGAGCATAAGTTAGAACATGGGCTCTAGAACTTGGCATCATTGCTTGTTAGCCCTAGAAAATGGAGGAAGTGTACAATTACAGGAATTCATTAGGGATGGTACTAAAGTTAAGTGTCCAGCATGAAACCAGAGCTTGCTCTTAAATGAAAAATGGAAAACTCTACTTGTCAGTAAACAGAAGCCACAACATAATCAGCAACATTAAGAATTTACATTAAGATCTCAAACAAACTGGAGGAATAAGAGATTAGATAAAACTGAAAGCAGAGTAGGTAAACTGGAAGATAAATCTGAGGAAACTACCCAGAATGCATCAGAGAGACTAAAGATAAACAAACAAGAAGGATTAAAATATATAGCAAAGAAAAACAAATTTCCAATGTATAAATAGGAGTTTCAGATGAAAACAGCAAAGAGAATGATGAGGCAGTATTTAAGAAACAAACAAACAGGGATGCCTGGGTGGCTCAGTCTGCAAAGCGTCTGCCTTTGGCACAGGTCATGATCCTAGTATCCTGGGATTGAGTCTCACTTTGGGCTCCTTGCTCAGTGGGATGCCTGCTTCTTCCTCTGTCTGCCTCTTTCTCTCTGACAATAAATAAATAAAATCTTAGAAAACAAATAAGCAATAAACTAGAATAAGAGTTTCCAAGAGTAAGTGTAGACATTAAGTCTTAGACAAATAATCATAAGAAATCTCAAATGTGGTGGAAAAACATTATCACCTCAATGTGTTATGGTACAGTTTAGAATTTGAAAAACAAAAAGAAAGGAAGTTGACACTCCACGGGATTCTCATTGACAATAATGGAGTACAGAGGACGATAGAAACTTGGCCTCAAATTTGATGAGAAGATGAAATATAACTATTACTCTAGAAATATTTAATCTGTTAAATTGCATTAAAAATGAGGATGTAATAAAAATATATGTTAAACCAAAAAGAATGAATAGAATGAATTCACTGTTCAAAGAACCTCATTGGAAAGCTGCTTAAGATGTATGTTTTTCAAAAAAAAAGATGTAGGGAGCCTGCTCCTCTCGCTGCCTCTGCCTGCTTGTGTTCTCTCTCTCTGTTAAATGAACAACAACAAAAAAAAGATGTATGTTTTTCATTGCAATCATTCACAACATTCATCCTCTTTTGTCTTATTTCCCTAGAAAATTTTGTTTGGAATAGACTTTTACTGACTTCTCATCTTGATATCTCTCTTAACTGCCCTGGTATATTCAATTATTTGTTCACAGTTATCCATTCTCTCTCTGCCTTTGACATACTTCCCTATAAGTAGAAAATATTTTCCCATTGCACTTAGGATAGGCTAGTTAATTTGCTTTGGTCAATGGCATGTGAAATGTCATGATCTGAATCACATCTGAGCAGAAACCTTTATGAGCTTGGATGCTTTGGCTCAATTTCTCTTGTTCTTGGCCCCCACTCTGAGAAGAACATAACTTAGAAAAAAGATACTCCTTTAGTCTAATGAGAAAACACTGGTGCTTAATGGAGATGAGCCCAACAGAGCTTCACCAAGCCGGAGTTCTTACATAATGTGAGAAGAAATGATGTTTGTGATTATAAATTATTGAGACAAGATTTATTTGTTAATGCAACAGAAATTGACTAATAAACAAAATGATTATGCATTCTATATTCTATCTTTCTAGAAGCCAGTTTCTGTCACCAACACCACCACAACAGAACAATAAATTATGTGGAATTATGTTTGAAGAAGAAAATAGTATGAAGTGAAGCTTATAGGATGTTAGAAAATGACTGTGTTCTGCTTTGGTAAACATTTTCATGGGATTATTTGGAAGGTAGAAAATATAGCTAATGAACCTCATGACTTTAAGAGAAGAGATTTTAGGAAAGAGTGTCTGTAGTGTGAGTTGATTGCTGTAAACTGCATTTAATAAGATACTATAAGAAAGAGATGAACATAGAAAAAAATATATTGGTCTCTTTTCTAATAGACATGAAAGGGAGGAGGAAGAAACCAAAAATTTCATGACTTTCAGGGCTGAAAATGCAAATTTAAAGGATTTACCAAATAAGTTAGCCTCAGAGCCTTAGGGACAGAAATCTTTGTAATGACTGCACAGAACAATTACTGAATTACCATGAGCCATTAATATCCTTTTCTTTTTAAATAGGGCCTTTATTTTTATTATTTTGTCCTTATTTATCCCTGGTTATATGTTGAATTTGTGGTGGGCAAATAATTTGTCCTTCTAATTCATTGATCTCTGGATCAAACTTTGATATGACTATATCACATGATTTTGAAAATCAAGCCTGGTTCCATAGTTTAAAAAGATTTGAGGGGGTGGGGAGTATCAGAGAGCAGATAAGTGGATTTCATCTATAAGAAGCACACAGATATTTGTGACTGGAGGATGGACTATGAAAGATTGTATCATTTGTTCATAATTGTTAGTTCCTTCCCGTTTTCATTATATTTTCCTGTATGTGGCAAATATGTCCATACTTTAGCTCTGTGCTTTGCCAATGACTTTGGCCAAGAGCATATGCCGTGTTTAAAGAGAAGCTTTAACTGCATTTCAGTAGTTTTATTCTATGTTCATGATCTTGCCTCCTCCCAATGGTTGCTTTTTCAGGTCATATTCTGGAATGAAATTTCACTTGGAATTGAGTCTATCCCAGAAGAGTGATAGTTTAATCATAGTTTTCTTCTGTTGTTTGTTTGTTTGTTTGTTTGTTTTGGGTGTTTGTGTGAGTGTGTTTGCACAAAAAAAGATGGTTTTTATTAAGTCACCAGGACAGGACCCTTGGCCAGAAAGAGCTATACTGGGATTGTGAGCTTATGATTATTATATTATATTTTATTATATTAATTGTTATATTGTGAAATTACTGATTATGTACTTTTTAGTTTGTGAGGGTTAGGGATGGCTTAAGTCTTAAGGAATTTGGAGGCAAGGCTTCCAGGACCTTGCAGGGCTAGCTGCTGTTAAGATGAGGTCATTTACTACTATCTGGTAAAACCTTAGTCATGAGACATTCGGATGTATATCAGTGGGCCATATGTTTAGAGAATGATTGCTAACATAGATCTTGGGGGAGTAGCAATAAAGAAAATTTCCAAAGCGATTTTGATATGTTAAGGAAGATTTACAGGATCCTGTAGGTCAGGCTAATGTCTAGCTAAGGTTGCTTTTTTTGCCTCTAACCAAGTATTAACATGAAGGTAGTTGAGTTCTTTGAGGAAGGTCACTGCCTGTCTCAAGTATCTGTCAATGGGCTGGAGTTTATAAGGAGATTTAATTATTTTCTACATTTATTTTGCCTTTGTTCTTCACATCATTCCCAACGGAACAATTTTGACTTAAATCTTTAAAGTTGCAGAGGGTGGAATGTCTTATCTTCTGTAATTTCTTCCTGCTGAATTAAGGGTTTAGTGATGTCTCTATATATGGGTCAACATAGGTCAGCTGGAGACTTACATACAGAAGTTATAAAAGGCAGAGGCAGCTAAATCCAAGATAGACCACATGTATGGATTTCCCTACATAGATAGGATCATCTGTCCACTTGAATCATGGCATTGAAGGGATCTCAGTACCAGGTAAAGAGGCATGGGAGAAAACAGCAAAACATGATTAGAATAACAAAAAGAGGGGCATCTGGATGGCTCAGTTGGTTAAGCTTCTACCTTCAGCTCAGGTCATGATCCTGTGGTCTGGGGTCTGGGGATTGAGCCCCATATTGGGCCCTCTGCTCAACAGGGAGTCTTCTTCTCTCTCTCCCTCTGCTTCTCCCCCTTCTCATGCTTGCTCTCTCTCATGATTTCTCTCTCTCTTGTCCTCACTCTCCCTCTCTCTCTCTCAGATAAATAAATAAAATCTTAAAAAAAAAAAAAAAAAGACTAACAAAAAGAGAAAGAAGTCCAAATAAGAGTCCTTTGGCAGTTGACAAAAACCCTCTTCTGGTTCAGGAGCTTAATCATTAAAGGAAAGAGAGGGATGGTTTAAAGTGCCAATTTAATTATTCATGTCTTTTAGTAACCCTGTCACATTTTTGTGGTATTGGGAGTATATATAAACACCCTGTTTTAATAAAGCATAGGTTCCTCCTTGAGCTGCAGTCAGGATATCAAGGCAACATTCAGTTGTAGAGGGCCACCTTTTGAATTTATACATGTGAAGCTTAGTTAAAGATGGCCACTGTATGCTTGACTAAAGTCTCTGTTTGCAATTTTACATCAATAGAAGTGGCTCCTGGGGCAAAAAAAGAAAAAAAAAATGGCTCGGAGATAAAAGCATCAAGAAGCCCTCTTTATTTGATATCTAGACTTAACAATACTCTAATTATGAGGAATCACTGGCAAATAGAAGACTTATCTAGGGATATGGGCATCCCTAAGTGCAATATCCAATCCAGTCATGAGGAAAGTTGGGTCATCCATTATTTTCACAATCCCATAGTTAACTCCATGAAGTGGGGTATCATCCCCACAGAATAATAAGCATGAAGATTATCTTTACATAAGCTGTTGTGGCAATTTCTCTGAAGTTTACCTCAAATTATGTAGTTTAGGCAAACAACATTCAAAGACAATTAGAATGGGAATTTAAGATTCACAAAGATGTGTTATTGAGACATAATTTTTCTCTCTATAACTACTCTTATTTCTAGAGATAGCTAAATCAAGACTAATTCTTTATAAAACAAGTCTGATTTTAACAAATTTGGCCTAATTATATACATAAACTCAGTAAGAGTAGTGATTAGCCAAATATCTTTTAAAATCTGCTTTGCTGGAACTTTTTATAAGGATTTTTGATGGAACTTTTAGTACCCTCTCTAGGCCAGAAGCCAAGCCAAATACTTACCGTCGGACATGCTTTCAATACCTGTGGTTTGGGTGAATTCCTCTTCTCCGGGTCCCCAAATATCCTGAGGTTCCTGCACCTGCCAAAAAGCAACATTTTTTACTTAACTGGCAAGACTACTGGAATCTCTGTAAGCAAGGTATCAGGCCAACATTTTTAAGGGGCTTTATGGCCCCAAAATTCAACCTTAAGTCCTTAAAGCTATCTGGTCATATCTGAGTCTGTGCATGTCTCCCTCAAATATGGCATAGCAGTCAAGGTCTTTTTAAAACAACAAGTGTTTCCAATTGGTTCCTGTTACAAGGAGAAAAGATTCTTATTCAACTTATGCGAATGACTATGACTGCTGCAAAAGAAGAAATACTTCTTGAGACTTTGAATTTCAGAGGGTTCAGGTAGAAAGAACAGTAATGGCTTCACTTTGTTCACAAATAAATACATTACTACACTTCTGTAAGGTGTAGATATTTTAGAAGAAAATTCCTCAATTTGGAAGAGCAAATACTAGAGAACCAACAGGAGTCACAAAAACTATGATCATTTTCCTCAATTCATTTAGTCCTATGTAACCAATTTTATTCACTTTGAATGCAGGTTCTGGAAATGCCTACCCAGTTTAGTTTTAGGATTTTAAAGATATCAAAAACCTGTATTTGTTAAAAGTCCTTTTCATGAATCTGGGGTGCCTGGGTGGCTCAGTGGGTTAAGCTTCTGACTCTTTTTTTTTTTTTTAATTAGAGACAGAGACTGAGAATGAGAGGGGAGAAGGTCAGAGGGAGAAGCAGACTTCCCGCAGAGCCGGGAGTCCAATATGGGACTCGATCCTGGGACTCCAGGATCATGACCTGAGCCAAAGGCAGTCGCGTAACCAACTGAGCCACCCAGGCGCCCAAGCTTCTGACTCTTGATTTCAGCTCAGGTCGTGATCTCAGGGTCTTGAGATCAAACCCTGTATTCGGCTCCATGCTCAGCAAGGATTCCTGCTTGAGATTCTCGCCCTCTCTCCCTTTTCCTGTTCGTCTCTCTAAAATAAAAAATAAATAAATCTTTTTTTAAGTCCTGTTCATGAATTTCCTTGAAGATGAAACATATTTCACAAGAGCATCAGGATAATAACTATGACAAAAGGCTTAAAAATGGACATGGTTAAAAATTTGATATGAGAGTTCACTATAATGCATTTGATAAGGAAATTATGTTATATAACACTTCAATAATCAGACTATCAAGTGATGACCTTATACCAGAACATAATATACCAAATAAACAAGTGTAATTAGTCAGAGACTTCATTTACAATTCATATCTTGAGAAAGTCTGTTAAAAAAATTTTAGAAAATTTATAAAGTACATGCCTAAATAGGATTTCAGATCATCAAAGATGTGATAAAGACAAAACAGACTAGTTTTTCTGGGCAGATGAAGAAAAGAGAAAACAAATTAGTAAACAAAGATTTATTTTCTCTTGATTTGCTCATAGTTTTCATATAAAGCAAGGTAGAATTAAATATTTGCTATTGTAAGCTACTGAGATATTTTGGTGATTAATCAACACATAAACAGTTAATAAGCATGCTATATCTGTTATTTTTAGAATTGTCACTGTGTCATCTAGTATATATTTTTAAATCATGTATCTTGCTCATTTTCTCTCTCCTTCATAAGACTGTACACTTGGTAAGGATGAGGACTTTTGTCTGTTTTGTTTTCTGTATTCCCAGTATCTGAAACTATGCCAGCATGCGGTAAGTGACATTTACACAACAAGTTGACAAAACCTAGGCTGACCCCAAATTTCAAATGAATGATTACAAATTCATAAATAATGATGAACTTTTAAAGAAAAAATTGGAATGGGGCAGAAAAAAGCAGTTGTCAACATCCATTTGATTTGACAAATATATATAGTGGATTTCACAGAGTACTTAGGAAGCACACCCATGTATATCCTGGGACCTGGTATATTTCCACAATATATTAGAAAATGGAAGGCACTGGTACTGTTGACTATCAATGTGAAAGTAGATAAATTGACATCCCGACAATTGACATTGGTTAAAGATTATGTGCTGTTTATGCTTTAAAAGAAAACACAAGATTATTTCATGGCATTACAAGAGGGAAAGATTAAAAAAAACAAATACATTAAACATAAAATGATCAATATTACTACATTATTTTAAACAAAAGATATAAACCTCCATAAATGACAAGTTATCTGCTGTTTTAAAAACATAATAGTTACAGGGGCGCCTGGGAGGTTTAGTGGGATAAGCTTTCAACTCTCTATTTTGGTTCAGGGTAGTGAGATCAAGCCCCGCTTTTGGTTTTGTGCTCAGCTTGGGAGTCTGCTTGAGATGCTTTGCCTCTGCCTCACTTTACCCCCATCCCCATTTGCATCCTCTCTCTCTCTAAACTAAATAAAATATTTTAAAAATAATAGTTATAATAGTTATGCATATAATTTATGAGAATAAATTTGTATCAGAATCGGAAAAGTTAGTAACATATGAAATTATTGTAATAAAGGAAAAGATTATCTTTATAGAAATCTGGAGATAAACCTACTATAAACACCCAAATTTCTTTTTAGAACTAGTTACCATTTTTAATAGAACAAAAACAGAAATAATTTCTATACAATTGAAATAATTAAAATAAAAATAGACTCCATGATAATGTGTAAAAGGAGATACAAGAATTAAATTAGGAGCTCTAGAAAACTGAAAATGCTTAATTAAGATCAGTGGTGGAAGCAGTAAATATCAAAAGAACCAATAATATTAAAAACTGATACAAAAATTATGAAGGTAGGGAAAAAGAAAAATTCTATACAATAAAGAACATGTGGGAGAGGACAGGGAGGGAAACTATGAAACAAGAATATCACTTCAAAACCAACTAAAAAATGTTTTGAAAGAAAACTTATATGACTAAAAAAAAAAAGATTCAGGACTCAGATTAAATATCTCAACATGTTTTAATACTAAAACACCATCCTGAATTAAATAAATCTTGGTGATATTTATTATAAAGACCAAAACAATTTTTAAAGTTAGGAGTGAAAGAAAGGAGCTCACCTCATAGCATTAGTCGGGGACTGATTGCGGTTTTCTCTTCTGCAGAACTATCTCCCCAACTCCTCACATATAGAATGATGCAAAAGTGGATATTTTGGTTAGTTTAGGGGATGTTTTTGTATCACCCAATCTTATTCAAGTCATTAACTACCTCAGTCCTCAACAAAACAAAAATTTGTTTTATCAGGAAGAGTTTTTTTTTCAGAGATTCTTACTGCTACACAATTCAGATAGAATATCCTTCCTACTTGATGGCTATTAAAACAACAACTAAAGTTGCTCCATTGCAGCTTGTGTAAAGTAAATAAAACCAAGGTATTTACTGTGAGTGTACTAGGGCTACACTATACAAAATATAATTATATTTTATAAAAGCAGAGCTACATGTAAAACAATACAATGACTGCTTTATTTACTAAAGAATTTGAAAAATAAATTCCTATGTTTTAAAAACAAATATGGAATGACTTGGGATTTTTTATACATAATCTATTTTATAACAGGTATTATTTAAATCAACCCCTTCATCATATCAACTAGATCTATGGTTACATCCAACATGAAATTTTTAAATGTATAAGTACATTGTAGCTATGTAATATATATATTTCATATCTATTTATCTGTCATCTATCATCTATCTATCTATCTATCTATCTATCTATCTATCTATCTATCTATCATCTGACAAATTTTCTCTCACAAATGCTATAAGAAAAAGGAAGGAGGTGAGAAAAACTTTCCCCTTAATTTTAACAGAGAGAATTAAAAATTAAGTCTCTTGGTTTAAATTTGTGTATGTTGTTACATATCCAATAATATAATTTATTTCTGAGACTTGAAAACACGATCTCTCTCTCCCTCTGTCTCTCTTTCTGTCTTCCTCTAATACATAAATGGAATGGAGATACGCCTTCATACAACATGTGCTTGTATACATAGTCCCACACTATGTGTGAGCATATATATGTATATGCCTATATACCTGTATGAAAGTACAGAGGTTTTTAATCCTTTTTCATCCTCTTGGAAATGTATAATGTTACATAGCATATAACCTTTTTGTGAACTTGAGCAAAGTACTCTGAGGGATATTTTGGCAACTGTAGAAGTGCTGATTAGGCTGTGCTATAAATTATCCAAGATGGGTATTTTTTTTTTTCCCAGAGAGAGTAATTACAGAGTAAAAATAATAAGAAAGGCAAAAGGTCATCCACCATGTATTCCAAGATTCTAGGAGTTATGGCTTTTGTTAATCTTATTTAGATAAAAGTGCATTTTTTCCCTAAATAGTGAACTGACTCCTTCTATGCCGTTGAGGCATATCATGGATAGAAATGGCAAAGCTTCAGGCTGTTAGTCACAGATTTACATTTTGAATCAAACCCTTTAAATTTTCTTCCAAATGTCCTTCAAGTCCATAAAGAATGCCAATTCTCATAAATAACAGGTAAATGAAGGTTCAGATGTAATTACTATTATTCAAAGATGAAAATATCTAATTATTTATGGACTGTTGGATCTCAGCTTTCACAATTCTTAAAGGTAATACTGTATGTTATATGTCTTTACGAGTGGTATTTGCATTTTTGTTAGAATTAGTATTTAGAGTAAGATTTGTATGATATCTTTTCTTATTTTAGGATAATTCAATATATTTCCTCCAATTGTTAATTACACCATATTAAAAATGTGACACATAAAGGTATTTATTGGATTAAAGTTGCAAAGGTACATGTAAATGTTGTGTTTATGTTAAACATAAATATAATAAAACACTTAATCATCAATCATATACTAGGCTCTTTAGAAGGAACCCGGTCCCAAAGATCTTGGTTTCTTTGAAATTAAATTCCTAGCAAGTTTATTTTTGATGTTCTTTGTGACCTTTATTATCAGAGACATCCAAAGTCATTGACTTAATGTTCTTTTATCATAATATATATGTTAAATATGTAATATATATAACTTATATGATATGTAATATTATATAATATCACATATTATATATGCAAATAATGTATAACGATATATTAAATTAATACATGTAATTTATATAAATATAATACATTATTATATTTCATAATGTATATTATATAATACATATTATTATATTATATAATATTATATGATATAGATTTCTAATTTACTCTTCTATTAATCCTATACATGTGCTACATATATATTTCTAATTTACTCTTCTATTAATTCTATAATTCTCTCACTAGAATATCACCTTTTACACATACACACACACACACATACAGAGGCTTGCTGGTATTTCTTATCTTACTAGGGAGGCCTTTATTCATTCTCTTTATTGATTGAGTCATCTATTGATGGTGATTTGAGTTGTTCCCATATCTCGGCCATTGTGAATAACGCTACAGTGAACATGGTAATATAGACATTTCTTTGAGATTCTAATTTCAGTTCTTTGGGATATGTACCCAGAAGTGGAATTTCTGGATCATATAGTAGTTCTAGTTTTTAATTTTTGAGGAACCTCCATATTCTTTTCCATAGCCGTTGCACTAGTTTACCTTCCCACCAACACTGTACAGGGATTGCAATTTCTCCATAATGCTACCAACACTTTTTGTCTTTTGTGTTTTAATAATAGTCATTCTACCAGGTGTGAAGTGATCTCTACATGTAGTTTTGATTTTTCATTTCCCTGATAATTAATGATGTTGAATATCTTTTTATATAATTATTGGCTATTTGAATGTCTTTGGAGAAATATCTCCTTAAATCCTTTGCCAGTTTTGTAATTGGTTTATTCTTTTATTTTTTTAATTTTTAAATTTTTTAAAATTTTGCTCTTGACTTGAAGTTCTTTGTGTATTTTAGAAATGAACTCCTTATCATATAAGTGGTTTATAGGTATTTTCTCCCATTCTCTGGACCATTGCGAGTCAACTGCCTACCCTTTAACAAATCAAATGGGAGCAGAAATGTGGAGCTGTGTAATAATTAGGACCTTCTGCTCTTCACGGGTCAATTAAATATATCAAGAGGTGTAGAGTGTTTAGCAATATGACAAATCCTGATAAAAACAGATGATTAAGGTTAGGGGATCATGTGTTTCACGGAAGAAGGTAGTCTACCCAGGAACTGTTAAGTTGTTAAGGATTGTTGCACTAAAAAAATAATGTCAGGTAGCATCTCACATGTTTATAAAGGAGAACTGGGAAAAATCTTTTGAATAATGAATAAACACAGCTACATAAATCAATCCCTGGTATCCACATATAGCACTTTAAAATATACAATTGTATCTTTAGAAGTAAATTAGAGTACTCCACACATTACCAGATATATTAACTTAAAAAAATATTATTATACCATAGCTAACAAAATATTGGCTTAGGGAAATTATTTTCATACAAGCTCCACTTATCTGTATAGTCTAATTATATCCATGCATGATGTTAAATCACCATTCATTTAATCTTGGTTGAAACTCTTATACAACTACATTTTAATTCAAGGTTCCTGTTATTTACATTGTTATTTGAGATTTGCTATAAGAAATAAATTGTTTCAATTGATATATTTATAACTTGTCAATAAAACAGTTGGTAAGACATGGCCATTTATGCTTCTTAATATCTCATTCATAAGTTTCTGTAAGGAAGGTTCTATAAGCTCTCTCTGAAGAAATTTAGTATCAGGACAAACTTTGAAAACTTTTAAATTGTTCAATGTAAACATTTAATATCAAGACATACTAAAAAATATATTTTTGCATAACATATGAGCTTTATATAATCAATAGTTTTTTAATATATATAGTGTAAAACTTAATTTAGTCACAAATACTACATCATCCTATGTAGTTTTATTTATTTTTCTCATCTTTAACTTAGTCATTATTTTTATTTTAATAATTTAGTTTTATTTATTATTTTATTATAAAACCACTCCAAATTCTTTCCAGAAGCTGACCCTCAATACATGGTAATTAAATACATAAATACATTTACTACTCTTTGTCATGGCTTATACATTTCACTAAATTTAAGGTATTGATCAGAATAATAATCATATTTACAGGTATGCAATATTCTTTTCTTTGTTTTCACTTTGAATTTCAAGTTGTGAATTTCACATTTTCAAACTCTTATATTTTAACTTCACATGCTGTATGGAAGGAAAAATGCACTGGGGATTACACTAGTACTTGAGTAATTTAGTTTTTGCCCAACATAAGAATGCAAATTTGATCCCCCTTGTCTTTTGCTCTGTTGCCTAGGGATGTAGAGCTAATAAAATATTTTATATTAAGATATCTGCAAATTCGTCTTATATAGGTTATTTTACATATAATTTAAAGTTTATGTGAATCTAGTATTTCATTACTATAGAATTTACTAATATTTAAAATGTGAAAACATACCCATGTTATATATTACTTAGTACAATGTTTGTTTGAATATGTGGTCTAACCATTTTCATATCTTTTTCTTGTCAAAATATTTTTTGGGAACTATATTACCATCAAATGATTTCAATATAAAATATTTTTCAGAGCACTATCAGCTGTATGTTCCTGAGTCTGCTCAAGTTGGCTCAGCTGTTGGGAAAATCAAAGCAAATGATGCAGACACTGGTTCAAATGCTGACATGACATATTCTATCATCAACGGTGATGGTATTGGGATATTCTCTATCTCCACTGACAAAGAGACCAGAGAAGGGATCCTTTCTTTAAAAAAGGTAAAAAAAAAAAAATACGTTCTCTGATTTAGGTAATTCAACCATTTTTCCATGAATAATCCATATTGGTGTCAATAATCCATATTGTCAGGTCATTAAAATGATAAATATTTCCTCTTTTAGATGTAATTATATTTTAATTATGACTGTGTCTGCCTCTTTGGAGCCACTCTTAGAAAAAAATATATATATATATTTTATGGTGAGAAGGTGTAGTATGGAATATACTGTGAATGTGCCTGCCATCTTTTTTTCAGATAACAGCTTTATCATGACTGCCAGTTCTATTAATCCCATTACTCTACATTGTACTAATCCAAGTAACATTAAGAGACTTTTTTAACCAATGTAAAAATCTCCATCATGTTAGCTAACACTCACTGGGAGATAGGGTTTTGTTTGACAGTAGTAGATTCATCAAGACAGATTTAGTGGAACCATTAACCTCCTCCTGACTCTTTTTATTGCTAAGAATTTGTCAGTGGACTAAATCTATCAATCACTTTCTTGATTTTAGAGTACAATATGTTTATGTCCTTGTAAAAATGAAGTGGAACACAGAAAATTAGCAAAGAAGAACTTAAATATAACTCCTAATGCAGTGTGTCTTAAATATTGAATGATTTCAGTTTAGAAATCTAGTAATATTCATATCTCTGGGCTTTACGTTCATATATTTTTATTCAGAAACACTGAAGTGGAGCTGAAGAATTGGCCTTTTTAACAAATACTCTCAATGATTCTGCTGTAGAATATATTCAAAACACAGGCTGAGAAATTTTATCCTGATGTGCTACTATAGATATTGAAGTGAATCCATCATCCATCTGTATCTATCTATCGATCCATCCATCTATGTATCTATCAATCTATAATTTAGCTATCTACATAATTATTTACTTGTGTGTTTTGTATGCATTTTTATATTTGAACTATATACAATTTTATTCTGCTAATAAGTATTTTATATTGATTAAAATTGAAGATTAACTTGTTTTCGGATGTTACAAAAGGGACCTGCAGAGTAGATTTTAGAGTGTTTAAACGTAGAACAGAAGTCATCTCTAGTCTATATAAAATATTGATGTCTTTAGCTAAAATACTTTATCATTTTAATCTTTCTCTCCTGAGATTGTAATGAGAAACGTTGTAAAACAAGTAAATGAGAGGGGCATCTGGGTGGCTCAGTAAGTTAAGCATCTGACTTTGGCTCAGGTCATCTCAGGGTCCTGGGATTGAGTCCTGCTTGGGCTCCCTGCTCAGTGGGGATTCTTCTTGTCCCTTTCCCTTTGTCCCTCCTTCTACTAATGCACTCTCTATACCTCACAAATAAATAAATACAATCTTTAAAAAAATATTTAAAAAAAAGCAACCAAACAAATGAGAATATGATAAAATAAGTATTATAGTTGTAAGTTGAGAGATTGAATGTGTATTTCTATGCAGATGAGTAAAAATCAATGAAACAAGAAACTGAATATACTAAAGAGACAGGATAACTGATTTTGAAAATGGACTGGAGTAAAGATGACTCTGTATAGAATCTTGATCACAGGTATAAAGAAACAACCCATGATCATATGCCTCCTTTCTTGAGAAAATCAAATAGAAGTACAAAGTAAATGGTTGCTGATAAATTTGCAATGATATAGCTGGTGTGGAGAAGGTGGCAGAGGGGAATAATTCTTGCCTATTGAGCGCTATGGTCTTTATAAAGTGGGAAGTTAAAACATCTTTACAAAAAGTGAGGGTGATGGATGGTTTAACTACATAAAGGATCTGAAATACATCCCAGTATATAACATGGGATTAGGAATAATGGGGATTTTACCACCCTACATGGCCTCAATTAATTTGATGTTGTTTGTGAAAAACAAAGGCAAAATGGTTTGTGTGCATATGTGTGCACATACATCCAGTTAACATGCAATAGTTATTTTCAAAATGAGAATTGTTTCAATTGTGTAAATGATAGTGAGAATATACTCAACATAACCTCCACAATTAATGAGTTCAAATTTTCTTTCACTATTTTTCCATGAATTTATTTTTTAATGTAGTCTGCACTTGTTCCAAGATGCATTTATGTTTGCATTCATCTAATTTTTTGAATCCTTCAGATTAAGATGATTAATCTGAGTTACTTCTATTGCTATATATTTTATGTTGTAAATACTTGCAATTTGAGAAATAAACTATGTAACTTATTCAGGGGTACTCATTCAGGAGTGCCTGGATGGGTCAGTCCATAAAATGTCAGCCTTTGGCTCAGGTCAATGTCCCAGAGTCCTGGGATCAAGTCCCACCTTGGGCTCCCTGTTCAGTGGGGAGTCTGCTTCTCCCTCTGCCTCTGCCTTCTCTCCTCCCCTATTCTTGCTTTCTCTCTTGCTCTCGCTCTATCTCAAATAAATAAAATCTTAAAAAAAAAGTACTCATTCAGGTGGCAGGAAATAGATCAAACAGTCCTTTGAAATCTGTCCCTTATTTAATCCTCTAAGGCAGCCCACCTTAGCAAGCAAGGCAGAACTGCTAATCTTCCCAAAGATCAAAATCAGCAGTGCTTTCTAAATTTGCTTGCAGGAGCCTCTGCCCATTCCTGTCCATATCATTCTTTTATCAGAAAATTGCCAAGTTGAATTCACCAGTCCATGGTGTGGTACGTTGTAAATACACTTTGATAACTTTCATTCATTGTTTAATGGAGCCTGACTGGGTAGAAAGGGGAAAAAAGGATGAATGCAAGTTGATACACTCTCCTCTGGCAGAAACCTCTGTAGCTAAGGATGTAGGCTTCTTAGCAGCCTTTCTCAGATTCTCTTCCTATGGCTTCCATATCAATTTGTATTCTTTATAGTACTTGTTCCAATTTCTTTTTTAATTCAAGGATCCAGCCCTATTGACTCTCCTGACTTTCATCAAATACCATCTGTAATATCATTTTCTTTCTTCAGATGTATTTAAATACATAGACAGTGTCTATTATCTTAAGCCAAAACATTTAAACTTGGTCTTCAAATCAATGAAGAGTGGTGGAAAATATGATCTTTACTGTCAAAGGAAATAAAATTTTGGTCCTGCCACTGAAAGATTTATGTCATAATTTCAAGTCTTTGAATCTGCTGTTTTCTTATTCAAGCTCTTTGCAAGGTTATTACTAAAAAAATGGATAAAATAAGGTGAAAGTTGTGATCTAAACTGTGTCTGCCAAAAAATTACAATTTCTACTTTTCTCCTCATCTTCCTTTTTTCCTATATTAGCACCACATTTTAGTTACACTTTTCAGACCACTCCATGTAGTTATTATTGTGTCCTCCTTTATTTAAGGTTATCCGATTCACCTTAAAACACACACAAAAATAAAATATTCTGTGTATATTATATAATATATGCATGCTGTCATTCATGTTTTTTGGTAATCTACTTTTCTTTCTTTCTTCTCTAAAAGATTTTTTTCAAAGTTCGAGTTTAATATCATCTTTATAGTTCAACATTTGTTGGTATATATCAGTCACAAATATCTTTTTCTGGATTGTCTTTTCTATTTTATATATCAGAGTAGGCATTTCACTAACTTCTCATTATAGAAAATGTAACAATTCTAGATCCCTTTTAAATCTGCTAGATCTAATAGAGTAGGAAGACCTTATTCTAATTAATTCACTGTGAATGCACTGATAATTTCCATGGATATGTATCTACGTATGCTATAAGTGTATCTCTGTCACCAATACTTGTGAAATATTTTTGCAACTGAAAACTTTGTATTTTTTAAGCTTCATACTGTTCAATGTGTAAAAAGATTGCTATCATTTTATTTAACAAATGATTTGAAATGGATCATAGATAAACATAAAAAGTTATAGAAGTATTTTTATAAAGTTTAAGTTAATCCTAGGAGGAAAAAAATATGAAATATGTTTAATTATAACCATACTAGATCTATTCCAAATAACCACATTTTTGGTTGTTTAGTGGATTCTGTTTATTGAATTTTTCTTTAGTATACCTTTGCATTGACTGATAGAATAAGAATCAGATTGTTCTGGCCATTGGATTGTAAAGTTTTAGGGCTCTGAACCACAATGTGCAATGAATAAGACATCCTAACCTATTGCAAATGCCCACAAAGACAAACACGAACACTCTTAATTTTGAAAAAGAAAAAAGTTTCTGGGACACCTGGGTGGTGCAGTGGGTTAAACATCTGACTTGTTTTTGGCTCAGGTCATGATCTCAGGGTCCTGGAATTGAACCCCAAGTTGGAGCTCCATACTCCTCAGAGTCTATGAAAGACTTTCTCTCCCTCTCTTCCTCCCCTCCTGCACTGCCCCCCCTCATTAAAATAAAGAAAAACTTTTTTAAAAAAGAAGAAATAGGTGTCTTTTCTTTTCTTTTCTAAGATTTTATTTATTTGTTTGACAGAGAGAGACACAGTGAGAGAGGGAACACAAGAGGGAACACAAGAGGGAGAGGGAGAAGAAGGCTTCCGGCTGAGCAGGGAGACCAATGTGGGGCTCCATCGCAGGACCCTGGGATCATGACCTGAGCCGAAGGCATACATTTAATGACTGAGCCACCCAGTTGCCCCAAGAAATAGGTTTCTAATTCTAATGAATGATTTACAAAAACTGAACATTCACTAGGGATTTTATTATCAAAAAATTCATCCAAGCTGCTATTTTCATTTTTATAAGGGTCTAACATCTGGAAAGTAGTTCTCCTGCTCAACCAGACACTAAAGAGAGGAGTCCAAATTTCAATTTAGTGAAATCTATCACTGTATTTGAAATGATTTTTGACAGAGGATTGCTTTGGGGCAACTTTATTCTTACTACTCATATATTGCATGGCCATGATGTTATAGATATCAGTTGAAATTACTTTGGATGTTAGTTGACTACTTTTTACATATGTGTGTGTGTGTGTGTGTGTGTGTATACATATATATATATAATTTAGTACATTAGGTGGAATTTGGTAATCTGTTGAAACATCCTGATGAGATAAGCTAATCACATCCGTAGACTATTAATAAGTTTTCATATATGTGGGCATATGGAAATACACATATATTCTTGTATAAAAATATATATAAATGATATCTAAATATACTTTATATATATTACAAAATATATGTTTATTTGCTATTTGAACTAAAATTGTTCCATTTATTCTTCCAGTCCTCAAATGTGATAGTAAGCAGACATTTAATATTTATTTGTATCAATATTCTTGGAATTATACACACTGAATGAACATTAACTCATCTATACAGAGAAATTTATAACAAGAAAGCTTATATGTGTTCTAGTTTCCACAGAACATCTACCATCCAGGAAAGATCTCAGACAGGAACCACAAACCACGGCATAATAAGAAAGTCTAATTGAAGAAACATTACTCAAATCCATGCCATTTTCCTCATGTTTTGGCAAAATGCTATCATTTAAAATACATTTTTCATAAAGCAAAAATTAATAATAATATCAGTTACTAAGTTACTATCCCAGAATTTGGCTGTTTTGTGGTATGGATGAAATTACATTCCCAAGTGTTAATTATTACTATCAATTCCATTATTATGTTCCAATTCTTACATTATAAAACCTGGATGAGAGTGCAATATAGAAATTGGACCAAGGTGAAGTTATAAGGAGTCACTTATTACTAAAAAAAAAGAAAGAGAAAGGAAAAAAAATGAAAAAAAAATAATTTTAGAACCTTCTTGAACTCCCAGGAGAATGGATTCATAGAGCAGCTTGGCTGAATGCTGTTTTCAGTATCTTTCTACTTCTGTTGGGTATATAAGTCCAGAGGAAGAATATACCAGTGCCATTTAATGAATAGGAGAAGTGATTAATGAGAAACAATTAAAAAGTTCCAAATATGTAGAGCTGGCTGGAAAATGATTGATGGGAATGATAACTATCTACAGTAATGCAAAATGTGTTAATATTAAAGAGGAAAAAGTATTATTTTATAAGTTAGAGAGAGCAATGATATGTAAAAGTAATTACTAGGAGTAATAGGATGAAATTAAGAAACTAAAATTTGAAATGAAAATTGGAGTCAACTCATTGACAGTGAACTGCATTAGGATATTGAGCAGTAATTAAGGAAAAGTAAGAGAAGCCCCAGTGGCTGGGAAAGTTAAAATTATGCCAGAATAAGCCCTTCTAGCAGGGACAGAAGAGAGAGAGGATTTTGTGTAAAAAGCATTTAAGTTTCTTAAGTCTGTGAGTCTGTGAATTAAGGAAATTATAAAGGCACTCCAAGTTCTGGTAGCCAGAATTAATGAAATTATAATTAATGAAGTTGCCAATCATTTTCAATCATTTCAGTTACAGCAAATACTTGAAAGGATGTGTAAATGTGTTTTTTAATGGTGAGGACCTCATATTCCACTAAAAATCTCTTTATCTTTAGTGATCTGTTCACTAAAATTATTCACCAAATTGGAATGTTATATTACACTGTTCATGTGCTAAAGATTTCAGGCAGTAGGGGTGCCTGGGTGGCTCAGTGGATTAAAGCCTCTGCCTTCAGCTCAGGTCATGATCTCAGGGTCCTGGGATTGAGCCCCCCATATTGGGCTCTCTGCTCAACAGGGATCCTGCTTCCCCCTCCCTCTCTGCCTGCCTCTCTGCCTACTCGTGATCTCTCTCTCTGTCAGATAAATAAATAAACTCTTTAAAAAAAAAGAAAGAAAAAGAAAGAAAGAAAAAAAAAAGATTTCAGGCAGTATTATATAGCATAGTGCTTAAGGACACAGCCTGTAGAGTCCCACTGCCTGAGGTCAAATCTCATGTATACCACTTAGTGGTTGTTGCTTCTGGGCAAGTTTGACTTTTCTGTGCCTCGATTTTCTCATCTGTAAATGGGAAGCAATTATAAGTCATGGAAGTGTTGTGATAATTAAATGAGTTAGTATATGCTAATTGTTTAGGTCACACATAGGTGTCAGCTATGCCTATTTTAGAAATAATATAATTTTTTTCAGTCTTCAAATATAAGCCATGTAGTAACACTTATCTATACTCTAGATATAGCTATGTTTGAGATTGAGGAAGCACTGTTCATCATCCACAATGTACTTGGAATTATGCCAGATACCTGAAATATGAAGATGAATTAGATAATATTCTTTTTCTTAGAGAAAACTGAGTAGATATGAAACATTATTATAATACAAGATGTCAGATGCTAATGGTATAGGTTTACTTAAATTGTTATGAGTTCACAGATAAGAGGGCCAATTTTTCAAAGATGAAGAAGGGTCGGAGAAAACTTTGCATGGGAAATTACTTTTAGGCATGCGTGGAGCAATGTGTAGCAGATATAAGTAAAATAAATGTGAGTCAAGGGCTTTATATTTAACTGCATTTTCCTTTAAGTGTGGGGATCAGAGGCAAATGATCTTGAACATTAAAAATGAGGAAATATTATATTGGGGAATGCATCATCTAAGCAATACGGTTGCAGCATGAGTTACCTGATATCTCTGTCTTTCCTGAAGAAACCTTTAGGGCCCAAAGCTGCAGAGAGGAAATTTCTGAACACCAAACCTGGGGTCTCATCCAGCAAGTGGTTGAATGGAATTGAGTTCCCAACCATGCTGAGGTGTCTTCTTCCCCAGGAATGGTAGGGCAGTCACAGAAATTGGAGTTGGTTGTATTCCCTAAAGCTTGGAAAAAGGTCAGCTCAGCCAAATTTCAGACTCTGTTCCCAGAGTTGTGACAGAATAAATTTATGTTGTGTCAAGCCACCTAGTTTGTAGTAATTTGTTGGGGCAGTCCTCAGAAACTAATGCATTAACACAAAAACCTAACAGACCAATAGAAATATTAAGCAACCTCATTTCTGAGTATCAACGGAATCATTCTAAGCCCTATTCCAGTGAAAGAGAGCATATCACAGGTGCAATTATCCCAGGAATGTTTGGATAGTTTAATGTTAGAAAAACAAATATCTTACACTGAATCATATAAAATTATCTTTTGTATATGTCGTACATTGTTGATGTCAGCAATTTCGTATGGTTAATGCTCATTTATTTTAATAGTTGAGGGTTGTCAATACATATCCATGTTTGTGGTAATCATATATTTCTGGTATATTTAGTTACTAACTGTGATTGTTATGATTGTGTGATAGTTAACATTGTTAGGTAAAACACAGGACACCCAGTTAAGTTCCAATTTCAGATAAATTATAATTTCTTAATTAAGTATGTCCCATATAATAATTGACACATACTCTATCAAAAATAATTTTAATTTCTAGATTTGGCAACACTAAACATAGCATTTGTTAAGTTTGAGCTGATGTGGTAGTTTGTGTGTGTAACTCAAAGAGCTTGAAGCACAACTGAACTTGTGCAGAGAATTAAACCCAAAGCAAATAACGTATGAATGAAAAAAAATTTGATTGTGTTCCTGGAATATTTTTTCCTGAATATTAATATTATATTAGTAATCTCCAGTTGAATACCTTTGCCTTATGCTTTCCTATTAAACGCTAAGCCAATAATCCAGACATACAGTTTTCCAAAATAGAAAGCTGAAATAGTTCGGCAGTTTTGTTAAATGAAATAAACTATATATAAATTATAAACCTCTATCCTCCACATCAAGTATCTTGGTGAGGCAGAATTTATTGAGTAGATAATGGGTCAGCAAGTTACCAATTTCTCTTTCAAAGAGTCTTCCGACAGGTCGAAAAGGAAGAACTCTTTCCTCATTTTTTTCTTCAGTTTGAGTCTTAATCAGTTCATTCTGAATGTTGTCAGCATACAGCCAGAAAGACCTAAAAGCATGAACAGTTGACATTTTAATATAGAACTGGAAAAAAAAATACTTTCTTATTCTCATGAACAGTCTCTGGCTATACTATACCCCTTATCAAGTTCATAAACAATGACTCATGTTTATGGAGTTATTCTGTATCTGGTTTTGTTTTGTTTATTTTTAAGGCAGAAAAAACATATGTTTTGTGTTTTAAAACTCTCAACTAGGGGTGCCCTGGTGGCATTGTTTAAAAAAAAAATACCTGTGAACCAGATATTTCGTGTTTTTGTTTTCTGTGGTAACTCAATAATAGCCTGGGCAAATTTTCTTTCTTTTTTAAGATTTTATTTATTCAGTTGAGAGAGAGAGTGAGAGAGAGTTAGAGAGCATAAATGGGGGAGGGGCTAAGAGAGAGGGAGAAGCAGATTCCTCACCAAGCAGAGAGCCTGCCTAGCAGGAGCCCGCCACAGGACTGGATCCCAGGACCAAGAGATCGTGTCCTGAGCCAAAGGCAGATGCTTAAGTGACTGAACTACACAGGTGCCCCTCAAATTTTTTTTAAATCATTTTCCCTCCACTATCTTCTTATCAGAACCAAGATTTAGATGAATAGATTTCACCATTCCTGGTATACTGTTTTTGATATACGATTTTTAGGTTTAAAATAAAAATCTGGTAACTATGGAAAGTATAACCCATAAGCAGAGTTCTAAATAATTTCCCAGGACTAAATGATTAGTAGGAAATTACTAGAAGATCTATTTAAAATGTGTGGATGATAAGTATTTGAATAGTTTTGCCAAAGTTACACAAGTAGCAAAAATAATAATTCTAATCCAATATCTATATACTATTATAGTTTTAAAGTGAAACAAAGAGTTACCATACTTTATATGCTATACATAATCCTATAGTCCAAGAATAAACAGTGGGATTTCTTCCCAGTTTTTCTGTACTTGCAATTTAGCACCTCCAGACTTTCTACATATATGAAGTTGTTAAAGTATTTCCATTTCCATTAATTCATTTGCTTCTAAAGTTCCTATCTCCACTTAAGTAATCTTCTCGTCCTTTAGTGGCTCTAGCTGGATTCCTAACCATCCATCTGCCATCCATCTTGTGGTAAACAAGTCCTACAAAATGATTATCCCTGCCTTGGTGTAGTTAAATATATATTAGATAATCATAAGCATGAAACCATGTGTCTGCATAAACAGCCTGTACCTTAGCAGTAGGTGGGCTAGTGTTAAGATAAATGACATCTAAGTTGCCAAGGGACCTGCTTAAACAAACCAAGAGACACCTGTCATATTGAAAGCACAGCTTGATAATAATATTTGATGGTGTAGAGGTGGCCAAAATTGTCTCTACAAATTTCATTGAGAGTCACAAAGATATAAAAGCCTACAACAATAAATAAATGGAGATGACTTTTGAAATCCCATGTTATAATAAAAAAGATGTTAAGCATTACTAGTAATGCTTACAATTACAATTACAATTCCTATTCTGTTTTTTAGGTATTTGTTTTGTTTTTCAGGTCTCAAACATGCAAGTTCAAAGAGAAAACCCTTAATCGTTATGAAGTTTACCAAATGCAGCAAAAAAAGTTTACCAAATGCACACTTTAAAAAATTACATTGATCTAAACATATGGTAAACTCTTGCCAATGGAGTTACTTTCCATAAATAAAATACCTGGATTCTGACAGCTCATGTTCCTCTGCACCTAGCAAGGATCATATCCATCTACCCAATTCCTGATAGGCAGCAAGTGGGTACTCTTTCCAGGACAGGCTATTTAAATTTGGATGAGATTTGCTGAATTAGTCAAAGACACAGATTCTCATTTACTAATATTAAGGATAGAAGTCAAGGAAGGAAAAAGGATAATTTATTTCTATTTTAAATTCCCTCAGAAGGCAATGATTCCCAATTGATGGAGTCATAAACTTCAGAACCAATCAACCCTTCTTTAAAATATATAAATTTAAAACATATAGTATTTTATCATATGTATATATATGATATATGAGGTCTACTTTTAAGCATTTGAGTCTTTAACTTTTTTTTTACATTTTTCCTTTGTCTTATAAAAACTTAAAAAATATTGCAATGACCCAGTCTCATCCATGTCCCTGAGATGTAGGATACGTTCTAGGTTCTTAATATATCATTTGGAAATTAAATAGTTGTTTCTTCTTTTATGCCATCTTTAGTCTCTAGGAAGGCCAATTTCGCAAGGTAGTTCAGAAGAGATAAGGGAAATAATCATCAGTAGGATTGATCGTTCTGTTTATAAAACCCATTAAGGGCACTCTTTCCTCAGCTTCTCCTTGGCTCTTAGTGTAAAGGAAACTGAGTTCCTCCATAGGAAGTAATCATTCTCTGATCTTTCAAGAAAGAAAGCTGCAAGACTGGAGCATGCTAGTGTCAAAATAGTGGCAGATATAGAGATGGAAAAATATTCTGTTTTCTCATAGTTATTAATCAGGAAGACCAGCATCAATGGATAGTTCACTAGGCTCTGAAAAGGCTGACGTCTGGATCCTTTGCACTAACATCACTATGAAAACTTTTGACATTGTTAATCCTAAATCTGAGCTCATTTTAGGTCTATTATATGCATCATGTCTAACACTTACATTTAGTTATATGAAAAAGTACTTTCTCTTAGAAATAATACCTAGCTGCTTATAGGTACTCCTATTTCTGATTTTGTATCATTATTTTCACATTTAGTATGTCTTATGGTATTAAATACAGTGATATAAATGTCTATTTGCTATTTTATATCCTATATTAGATCATATGTTTCTTGGGGCAAAACACTTGGATGACTTTATTCATTATTGTAAGTCAAATCCATGATTCCTGACCTGTATTGTTAATACAAAAAAAAAATTTGGCTGGATGATTTTAAAAATTAAGACAAAAAACTAAAAAGATTAAGGATTATGAGAAACTATTGATATGAACTTAAAGCTAAAAAGCAAATAGTATAACCAAAAAAATTATCATTTAAAAAATAGAGTGGATCAAAACATTATATTAAAGAACATGAAAACAAAACAAACACATAATATGGTATTACCAGGAAAACAAAATAAATAAAATTAAAACATAAAATTCAAAAGTTTGTATATTTTACTAAAAGTTTAAGGAAATGTTAAATTGAAAACTTAAAAGTTTATCAGATTGTAAAATAAAATACCAAGTTTAAAACAAGCAAGGTGAAAGTAAGGGTAGATTTTTTAAAAATCAGTGATAGAACATGAATTGTTTAAATGCAAAACAAAAATCTATTTTTTAAAGTTAAAAAATTAGTAGCAAATATTTTTAAGATTGCTAATGCAAACTGAAGAGAAGACAGAAGTTACTAGAAACTGAGTCTCCAAAAGGCAGTATTTATTTGCCTATAGGAAATATATTTTGTTCCTAGTTATCATCATATTTCTGTCTTTGAAAAATTATAGTTGATTCAGATGAGTTTTCATGATTTTTGACTTAGATGTTACTGTGAAGACAAACTTCATAGTCTGTTGATAAATGAAAATAGATTGACTTAAGTCTATCCACATTTGTTTGCTTTCAAAAATGCAAAAAAAATGTTTGTTTGAAATGTAATGGTAGTCATAATATTGGAAATCTTATATATTTTTTCCCAACAGCCACTGAACTATGAGAAAAAGAAGTCATATACTCTCACCATAGAAGGAGCAAATACACATCTTGATTTCCGCTTTTCTCACTTGGGTCCTTTTAAAGACGCTACCATGCTGAAGATCATTGTTGGAGATGTGGATGAACCACCACTCTTTTCCATGCCTTCCTATGTCATGGAAGTCTATGAAAATGCCAAAATCGGGACTGTTGTTGGCACAGTTTTGGCACAAGATCCTGACAGTGCTAATAGCTTAGTAAGGTATGGTATGTCTTAAACTTGTAGACATATAAAGATTTTTATTGCCTCTCACAATTATTCAAAATGAATAAAATAAAATGTGAAATATTTTGTTTCCATGTTATATTCTATTAAGGTAGTTAAATTAGAATATTAATTGATTCCTTGACTGAGTAATGTAGCAATGGGTTTCTGTCAAATTTAGAATACATGTAGCTATCTCCTTGAATGCCATTGACTGTCAGTAGCATGGACTTGTACTGCACAGGTCTGCTTATAATAGATGGATTTTTGCTTATAATACATGGATTTTTTAATAATAGTACTGCAAATGTATTTTCTCTTCCTTATGACTTTCTTAATAAAAATTCCTTTTCCCTAGCTTACTTTCGTGTAAGAAAACAGTATCTAATATATATAATGTTTGAAATATAGATTAATTGACTATTTATGTTATTGGTAAGGCTTCTAATCAACAGTAGGCTTAGTATTTAAATTTTGGGCAAGTCAAAAGTTATACGTGGGTTTTCCACAGTATGTAGGCTGAGGAGGTCAACACCACTAAATTCTGTGTTTTTCAAGAATCAGTTGTATATTGTTGATCACTTAGATTACATTTTTCATTTGACTTAATAGATGTGAGTTTAATTGAATGGAAAAGTTATGTAGAAATATTTAACTATAAACTAGAGGGTTTTGAGTTCTTTGTGATAGAAGTATAGCTATAGTACAAACTAATGATTTAGGAATTATACTCATCTCTGCCTCCTGGTTCTGTCACAGTAGTTATGTGCATTTAGGAAATCATCTACCTTTATCTGTAAAAAAGAAAATTAATTTCTGTCTCTGAGAGTTTTTGTGAGAATGCATGAAGCAATGTGCAGGAAATGCTAAACAGAGTTGCTTGCACCTAGTAGTCACTCTATAAATTCTGACTTGTCCAAGGCAGCAGAGAGGGCTACTTAGAGAAGTACCTACTTCCTGAAGATGGAAAGACCAGGGTGGGAATTCTGGTGTCTTGACTTACTAACTGTATCATCTTCTAGTCAATCAACCTTGCTGAATCTCAAATATATGAGCAAGGAAGAGCGCTGTTGCTTAAATATATTGATAGAATTAATTTAAATTGATATAAAATGCCAAGTGCAGTCGGTAAGTGCTCACCATTTTTTATTGTGAATGTCATACAGTAATGATAATGAAAGCTTTTCTTGCATAATCAGAAAGGTGTTTTCTTTTTCTTTTTTTTCTCAATTATGATAAAATCAAAGGGTTGCATACATATACAAGATTCTTTAGTTACCTTGTGTCTATACCCTTGGATAATTCTAAGGCCCTAGAATTTGAATTCTTTAACAAATTTGTCTGCTTTTTCCTATCAAGTCCTTATTCTCAGATTCTTTATTATCCTTTTTAAAAAAAGCTATTATGGCAAATATTCTCCTTGATATCCATGTTATGTTATAAAGGGTTTCAATTTTCTTTTATATAAGCATTATTATTTTGTTTAAAAAAGAAATGCCTGCTGTACTTATCCATGGACAGAAACCATTTTCTGTGCACTAATGTCTATATTCAACAATCGTATTCCATCTGTGAGTACAAAAGCAACACCTTGTCAATTGATGACCCCTCTGTCACACTTACAGCAAGATTTAAGCATTGTTTGAAGTTGCAGGATAGGCAAACTATACAAAATAATATGCATAAACCCAACTATAGAAACTGATCTCTGATTGAAGGATAGAAATATAGGTCAATATGTTTAGTTGTCAAATGAGGGAGAAGCCCACTATGCTTCATTATTCTATGGAATGCCATATTTCAGCAATATTTTTGACATAATAATAAGTAAAATTTTTCTAACAACTATAACATTGTAAAAGAGACTTATAAATTTGGCCATCCTTAAGGAAAAGAAGACAATACACTTTGAGAAAAATATTTCATGCTTAGTTTGATGTGAAAATATTTGATAAATAATGATAAGAGATTTTTTGGAAACTAAAGCTTGATATTAATGATATATCCTATAATATTATTTTTACAACATAATACATTCTCAAAATTCTATGAGGGGTACAATATATATTCCGAAATGGTAGGCCAAAAGGAGGAAAAATTGATGTCAGACACAAACTTCTTTCAGTGTTGTTCTATATATCCCAACATACACAAAAAACACTTATGTCACAAAGAACAGTGGTTCTTACCCAAGGACAGCACCACACATACACCAGAGGATATTTGGCAATATCTCAAGACATGTTTGGTTGTCACAACTGAAGGAGGAATATTATTATTTGTGGGCAGAGGTCAGGGATGATGCTGGAATATGCTACAATTCACAAGAGTCCCCACAACAGAGAAGTAGCTGGTCCAAAATGTTGTTAATGCTGAAAATGTGAAACCCTGACACAGAGCAAACCAAACTGAGTTGTCCATTGGTAAAACCGAAGGACTAATGGACAGAAATTCTGAAAATACATTTACAAGGATTACATACCAGTATGTATGTTTCACATACATGCATAGCCATGTGGATATTTCAACATCTACAGTTCATTTAATAAAAATAAATTATTTATATATAATTGATTGTCCCATGATATTATTGATTGCCTCTGTAATGGCTCCATACTATTAAAAGCTTTTAATTGAATACCTGCTATATTACATACATTCTCCCAGTTTCTGGAATGCAAAGATGATTGGTATATTGTCTCCTAAGGCTAATATTGAGACCTACAAAGGCTAATATCCTTTTTATTTTGTTTTGGTTAGAAAACTGAAATGAATCCTTCCAATGCTGCCTTAAAATAACTAGACTTTATAGCTGCTGTTTGGAAGCATAATTTACATGATATTTATTCTTCATTTTAATAAAAATGTGTCATTTACACGGGCCTCTAGGTGTAAACAGTGAGTAAAAAACAGAGAACATTAACAAACAGAAAAGCAAGCTATACATCTACCTTCTCAGGGACCAAATGTTTGTACTAATTAAGGAAACGTACTTTGAAAAGATGTACCTTGCAATGTGCCCTGAAATACAATTAACTCCAAGTTTGCAGAATTGATAATGAAAGGGAGTTTGAGTCTTACAGGCATTTGTGCAAAGCTTTCTGACTCCAGTCTTTGTGTTTCAATTTTCTAAGCTATTAGTAAGATTCTTCAGATTTCTAAGAGCATACCAGGTCTAACTTTTGTCTCTTTTAACTCAAAAGAAGAATGTGCAATTTGCATCAGTATAATCATCACTTTCATTTTGAAAATAAAATCAGAACCAGGCTATTTACTAGCAGGGAAGAAACCCTTGATTTAAACAGACTGTACTCACTTGCTGGTGTCTTACAAATAGAATTCAGGAATTTCCTGTGTAGCTATTGAGAGATGAGCAATCCTGTCCATCAATCCTGATGCTGGACATGAGAAGCTAGAGGGCTTTCTAGAAAGTGACTGTTAAAAATAGTGGTTGTTCACTGCTTGCTATCTGTGGGCCAGGGGCTTTATACAGCATGCCAAAAACCCCTGTAAGAACCCTAAAGTGTCTACATGATTAGACCCATTCTGTAGATGAAGAATTGAGGGCTCAGAAAGTTAAGAATTACTCAGAAAAATTGAGTAATTTGGCCCAGTTTCCATAGTGAAATCTCAGATTTGAGATCCGTTTTTACTTTCCCCCCCAAAACCCTGTTTTTAAGGAAAGCATGAACAGGGGGGAGGGGTAGAGGGAGAGGAAGAAGGCTCATTAGGGAGCCTGATTCGAGTCTTGATCCCAGGATTCCGGGATCATGACCTGAGACTAGGGCCAACACTTAACTGACTGAGCCACCCAGGTGCCTCCGAGACAGCCCTGTTCTTAAAAGATGCTGATATCTTAGATCAAGAAGGCTGAGTAACTCACCCAGCTAACTAATCATAGAGACTGGATTAGTATATGGTCACTTTTACCAAGCTGCAATAAAGATACAAAAACTCTTGCAGATTTTTTTTCCGTTTAGGGGTTCAAATTTATCTAACAGCCTAGCGTGTGGTGGTGCCCACCCTAAATCACAGTCCTGATTCCAGGAGAAGAACTCATTTTCTGGGTTAGTGTGTGTGTAACTCATTGAGCCCTGGAATGAGTACATAAACCCTGGCTTAGTGACACTTTGCTAGTCTACTGACTGGAGACTAAACACCCAAACAGCTTGCATGTAATTTTTGGAAAGAAATGATAATTGCTTAACATGGTTCCATAGCATTCTAGAACTCAGGAGTAGTAGAATTTGTGATATCTTAGTTACTTAGAGGCATGAATAACAGAGGAAACAATTTTTTTGTGCAGAGAATTTTCTTCTTTAGATATTTTTGTTTCATTGGATCAGGGTTTTGGTTCAGGAAGTTAAAAAGCTCCTAAAATATCTGCGTGCTATATGTGCTGCCCATTTTATTAAACACAGTACACACTATCAGGTGGTAAATGGTCCTTGTGTTTTTCTGTTTGTTGTTGTTTTCAGAAAGATTATTTTCTGGATACATGGATTGTGTAGTAAATTGCATTCCCAAAGTAAGCTAAGGGAACCTTAAATCATTTAATGAATCTAAGCTATACCGCAGGTGTGTGACTTTTTGTTAAATTAAAGATGAAGCCAAGTTGTGTAATATCCCACAGGGTGTATATTGATTAAACTTTACCCTATCTATTGATCATAGTCAGTAAAACTTATAAAAGCTGCTGTTTGGGAGGCAAAATCTCATAAATTTTCTTTGCCACTCACATTCTATATCTACAAGCGTCTGAAGTGTGGCTACTGAAAGAGGTCTCCTATACTTTAAGCCAACTGATGTTTCTCTAGGTAAATCACTGTAAAAATAGATTTCCATTACATAAGTTTTAAATTAATTTCTTGTAGTGAAATGGACAGAGTATAATGAAAATAATAGGTGCCTCTGATGATTGAAATTTTATTATTGAAATGAAAAATAACTTTCCAGTGCACTTTAACATGACAAATAATTATCTTGAGTTTCTAGCTACATAATCAAAGGGACATTGAGTGCCAAATGATGAACTGGGTAGTTTGTTTAAAATGTCTTCTGTTAAAGAAAATACTTGAATAAAGGGAATCATTATTCAGATTGACCATTTGCTCTGGCCCTAACTTGACTGCATATTTGTTGATCCATAAATTCTAATTTGAATAATGAATTTTCATCAAATTTCAGGGTAATGCATTTTCTCTTTACTTACTGGATTAATACATATTTACCAGAGATAAGAGATGATGCATATGTTGTATGACAGAAAAGAGAGTAATTGTAGGAATAAAAATGATAACCTAGAATTATAAGTTATGATGGCAACATTGCAAGAAGGTCTCCGATGCTAAATGGGCCCATGTATGTGCCACTGTGAAATTAGGTCATGTTTGCATAGGGAACTGGTCCAGGTAGAGGGCCCTTAGGGACAACTGGACAAATCTGAGCTGGCACAAACTTAATTGCATTTACTCTAGTTGATAGCCAGGAGATTACCTCACAGATAACATCTTATTGATCATATAATTTCTCAAATAGCATTTAATATAGATTGTTCCCTTGATGATTATTTCATGCAGAATGCAATGAACATATAGTGCTGGTAGGGATCTAATGGTGTGCTATACTCATCATATTAGACTAGGGTTGTATCTGCCTCATTTCCTCTGTCATAATAACTCTTTGGCCACATATACCTGTAGATTGGTCCCAGAGATTAACTAGATATACTATCGAATGTCACTGTATTACATCTTAAAATTATATCCAAAATGATGAGTTCAGTAAAATACTGTGGGAAGTGTAAACAAATCTGTCCTTTTTTCAATGTTCAGGTATTCTCGATAACAGAGGAAAGTAAGCTAAGCACTTACTCTTTAAAAAAAGTTTGTTTCCCAAATTAACAAATTTCAAATATAATATTAGGAATATGAATGAAGGATATAAGGAACCCATAAAAAACTGTCTCTATCTGAAAATACACTGCTCTAAATAAGTAAATATGATGACTTATTGGCCTGCTTATTTCTACCAAAATGGATATAAAAGAAGTAAAAGCTACTATGGAATGCCTTAATTAATTTCATACTAGATATTAACAGGTTCTTTATATTTGTTGAATAGTTTATTAGTTTATTGATTCACTTATAAGGCAAAGTCATACACCTGTGATATAACGGGTGAAAGCAAAAGAGCTTTATTCTCATATAGTTTCCAAATAAAAATGACTCATATGTACCCAATAAGGAATTACAGATAATTTCATTTTCTGATAGATTTTTTTTAGAAATGAACAGTTCATGCTATTTATATGGAGACTCATGTTCATTCAATAATAATCCTTATCCAGATCCTATTGTGTTTAGATTTTGCCAGAAAAACAAAACAGAAAAGAACTAACCAAAAATAGCAGTTACTATTTGTGAACTTTCTCATCAAAATAGACTCGAGGTTTCCAAGAGAAAAAAACCTTCCTAAAAGACTTCAAAACAAATGTATTTATTTTGTATTTGTACAAAAATACATTTGTAACAAATGTATTTGTGATAAGGCCTATCATTTGATACTTAACCCCAAAATGCTTTCAAATATTACCTCACTTAATCCCACAGGAAAATGAGGATGTAGGTCATATCTGCATTTTGCTTGCAAAGAAAGTTCAGAGAGGTGATACATTGATTAAGTCATGAAGCTAAGAAGTGGTTTAAAGATTTGGGGTGCCTGGGTGGCTCAGTGGGTTAAACCCTCTGCCTTCGGCTCAGGTCATGATCTCAGGGTCCTGGGATCGAGCCCCGCATCAGGCTCTCTGCTCAGCAGGGTGCCTGCTTCCCCCTCTCTCTCTGCCTGCCTCTCTGCCTATTTGTGGTCTCTCTCTCTGTAATTTCTCTCTCTCTACCAAATAAATAAATAAAATCTTAAAAAAAATAAAAAAATAAGAATTTATAAGCATCACATTTACTAGGTTTTCAAACCTGTGTTAATTTCTTTACTGCTTAATACCATTTTCATACATATTCTAGATCTATTGTAGAGACAAATTTCCAGAGTTCATCTTTGCATTTTGAATCAATCAAGGCCCATATCTACATCTTGTAGACAGAGAAAAAGAATATAAATGTGTTTCAGTGTCCTGAAGAGGTTATTGTCTCTAACGTATCTGAAAATTGGGAATTTTGTTCTTGATAAAGGTCCCTACACATTCTTCTTTCTTTTCTATGTATATTCAAGAGCCTATCTGTGTATTTAGCCTTTGAAAATGCACCTCTAGTCATTGCTGCTACAAAGAGAGTAGTGAACATTTTCTCACTGGCTTAGTTGATGATATGATTAAACCAGTCTTCATTACTCACCTAAGTATATTTTATTTTAAGGTAAGCTCTTATTACTCAAGCGTAACAGTATATGTAGGGCAATCATGTTCATGGGAGCATTAATGTATGTCTGAAGGAAAAGAAATTATTTCTGTATTTTATGTACAAGCTACAAGAGGAAGCTTCTCTTTCTCTTTTGCTCTTGCTAGTCTAGTAGCCAATAAGAGAACAGTGGTCTGAAAAACACCACCCACTTCTGCAGCCAGATCTAAGATATCTCACTCTGTCTCTCTCTCTCATAAAATTATTAACTTCTGTACTCTCTAGATGATTTATAATGCACCTCTTTTTAATGCTTATACTTCCAGACTGATCAAAACCACTTCTGAAGACTTGTTTTGTTTAGAATTTACTCTTGCCTCTGATTTTTGTTTTGTTTTGTTTTTAAAAGGTTTTATTTATTTATTTGTTTGTTTATTTATTTATTTGACAGATTGAGAGGACGAGTGGGACGAGAGGCAGAGGGAGAAGCAGATCCCCTGCAGAACAGGAATACTGTTATGGAACTCGATCCCAGGACCCTGGGATCATGACCTGAGCCCAAGGGAACATGATCCCAAGATCCTGGGATCACGACCTGAGCCAAAAGCAGACACTTAACCAATGAACCACCCAGGTGCATTTAGTCTCTGATTTTAAACTCTTAGTATAGATCATGTTAGTTTGTAAATTCTTTCCTTTTCTGTTTCTCTAACTAAATCATGTCTAATTCCCAGGTCTCATTATTTCCTCTTTTAAATAACCCTCATTCCTTCCGTGTGCTCCCTCAAATAAATACTTTTTGAATGTATAGATAAAACCTTAAATATTGTCTACTTTTTTTAAAGAAAGAGAACTTATAAAAATTAATGGACTTAAATTGTATTTTAATCACTTGCCCTACTAGCTTCATGATGTCTAATAAAATTCTTCACTCCGTCCCTCACTTTCCTCCTTTTTAGAAAGGGGCTGTTAATAGTACTTGTCTCATGCAGTTATTTTGAGTTTATAATGAACTAATATATAGAAAACATGTTAAGTACAATATGGTATACTGTGAGTGCTCCATGAATGTGAGCTTTCTTTACCTCTTATTAGACAGATTTTGTAAATAACTCATGTATGGGTATTTCTTTTCAGTCTTACCTATCATCCCTGGATAGTCTTATATGAAGAGAGAAAGTAGAATTTGAAGAATAATATCTTTAAACATCTTGCCAGTTTACATGTACTCTTGCCTCAGTTTATGCTGGTTCATTTTTTATAGCAATGGACAAGACTATTTAAAAAAATCTGAGGGTGCCTGGGTGGCTCAGTGGGTTAAGCCTTTGCCTTTGGCTCAGGTCATGATTTCAGGGTCCTGGGATCAAGCCCCACATCGGGCTTTCTGCTCAGCAGGGAGCCTGCTTCCCCCTCTCCCTCTGCCTGCCTTTCTGCCTACTTGTGATCTCTTTCTCTGTGTCAAATAAATAAATAAAATCTTTTTAAAAAATTAAAAAAATAAAAATCTCGTAACTGTTTTCTCAGGTTTTATCATTAATCCGAATTTAGGGTTTATATCATCTACAGAAGTGGTTATTTGATTTTATGCTTGTTATATATTCCTGAAAATATCAGATTAACATTAGCATTGCAAAAAATCTAAGTATTTATATTTCAGTTCATAAAGTATTAAGATGCTATGTTGACCTTTTAGGAAGTTTATAGAAAGAAGCAAATGGATTTTATTCTGAAAATATTTTTAAAAGTTACCTACTGAGAATATTTTCATCTATTTTTTATTTGTTTGATAAACAGTTTTATGGACCCATGCTATTTCTTAATTTTAAGTCATTATCACTGAATGATTCTACATTAAAAACCCCAAAATAGCTTTTAATAGTCTCTTTTATATTTTCATTTTTTTCTTCGTTTTTCAATTTTTATTTGTATGGCTAGGCAGAAATCTAAGGTTAGAGTAAAGCAGAAATATTTAGTTCTACGTGAGTTGAAATTCAGTTGCAACTCCAAGTTCAAGATTCTGCATTCAAGCATCCCCTAATATCTAGCCCTTACATTGTAGATTTCCCAGGAGAGAGGTCACAGAGAAAGCTAAGAAGTAAATAACATGAAACTGAAGACACATACCTAGCATTATACCTATGATTTTTAAAAAATATTTAAACACATTTTTTTTAATTCAAAGAAAAGCATTTGTATTCTGAAAGTATTTAACCACTGCTGCTAGCATTTATATTAGAAAGTCTGTATGTAGTGCTTAAAAGAGAACAGGTTGCCCTGATAAAAACACTATCCATTTCTGAGTTTTCATTTAGCTTAGAAACAGAAGAAATCCAATTTTTAAAAAAGATTTTATTTATTTGAGAACAGGAGAGTTGCAAGCATGGTGGTAGAGTGGAGAGAGAGGGACAATCAGACTCCCTGCGAAGTGCTCCATCCCAGGACCCTGAGATCATGACCTGAGCCACCCAGGCAGCACCTACCCCTAACTTTTCTTCCAGACTGACAGTTCTGAAGCAATCACATTTCTAAGATGAGGGATGTCATCCCATATTCCATAGGGGTGTGTTGATAACAATGAAATCTGAGCTTTGCTGATAGTTGATGCAGGAAACTTTGGAATTGAATATGTTTTAACTTTAGATCTAACTTCCCATACAGAAATCATGGTTCCTAGGGTACCAAAAAATGGAAAGTGTCTCAAAGACAGGTTAATGACAACTAACTTTAGATGATATAATAACCAGATTTCCAACTGCTGACATTTTAAAGGAAGGTATCCTTTTCGTGTGACGAAACCTCTCACATCTTCGAGGTAATCCAGCCTTCATCCTCAGCATCAAGGTTTCTGGAAAAAGAATATTTTGAGAAGGATTCTTTGTGATATGAACTCAAGTCAAAATCAGTTTCAGGGTACCAGGACCAAATGCTTTGGAAAAGCCCAGCGACATTACTCTTTCCTACTTTTCTGTAGTGTCTGGATCTCCTGTCTTTTCTCTGAATCGGATTTGCTTTATACCTGTACCTCTTCCCATTTAAATTCCTTCTATATGTTCAGCTTTCTTCAATTATCATATAGTTATTATTAGAACAATCTATGCAAAATGGTCTATTTCTTGTTTTGATGACACAGTTGCGAGGGTTATATTCTAGCTCTTTAAGGTGTTCTTTTCCCTGAATGGCATTTTGTTGGATGCTCTACAGTTTGGACCTCCATGATGTTTTTAATATCTTCTGTCATGTGCATATGTATCCACAGGTTGTTATAAGGATTCACACCTTAGCACCATGTTCTACATACTCTGTTGACACAGTACACCTAGAAGATACATGACATTGTATTTCCTGGACACTTGGGCTTCATAGATTTACATTCAATATACTCTTGAATACACTGTTAAAAATAAAAACAAAAAACAGTTTATATTTTATTGAAACCATTCTTATCAAGTTAACTAATGCTGTCCATCTTCCCAAATCCAATCAACCCTTACTAACCACACTCAATCTTTTAATAAGATTCACTATCATTGTTCACATGAAACACTCCTTTCTTGGCTTCTGTGCCACCCACTCCCACTTTGCCTCCTCCCCTGGACTCTTCTTCTCCATTGCTACTACCTGCTCTTGTACAGATGCTGGGATGCTTTAGGCTCAAAAATTTGGGTGCTGTAGTGCTCAATATTTCACTTTTCTTCCATAGTTCTCTCCCAGATGAAATCATGCTGTTCCCATAACCTTAAATTTAGGCTAATATATCTCAAATGGATATTTCCTGTTCAGAAAGTACACTTGATCTGAACAGACATTTCTGCAAAGACGACATCCAAATGGCCAACAGACACATGAAAAAGTCCTCAACATCACTTGGCATCAGAGAAATACAAATCAAAACCACAGTGAGATACCACCTCACACCAGTCAGAATGGCTAAAATTAGCAAGTCAGGAAATGACAGATGTTGGCAAGGATGCAGAGAAAGAGGAATCCTCCTACACTGTCGGTGGGAATACAAGCTGGTGTAGACATTCCGGAAAACAGTATGGAGCTTCCTAAAAAGTTGAAAATAGAGCTACCCTACAACCCAGAAATTGCACTGCTGGGTATTTACCCTAAAGATACAAATGTAGTGATCCAAAGGGGCATGTGCACCAGAATGTTTATAGCGACAATGTCCATAATAGCCAAACTATGGAAAGAACCTAGATGTCCAACAACAGACGAATGGATAAAGAAGATATAGTAAGTATACACACACACACACACACACACACACACACACACACACACACACACAAAATGGAATACTATGCAGCCATCAAGAGAAAGGAAAACTTGCCATTTGCAACAACGTGGATGGAACTAGAGGGTATTATGCTAAGCGAAATAAGTCAGTCAGAGAAAGACAATTATCATATAATCTCTCTGATATGAAGAATTTGAGAGGCAGGGTGAGGGAGGGAAATGAAACAAGATTGCATCAGAAAGAGACAAACCATAAGAGACTCCTGAACTCACAAAGCAAACTGAGGATTTCTGGGACATAGGGGGGATAGGGATAGGGTGGCTGGGTTATGGACATTGGGGAGGGTATGTGCTATGGTAAGTGCTGTGAAATGTGTACGCCTGATGATTCACAGACATGTACCCTGGGACAAATAATACATTATATATTAATAAAAATAATAAAATTAAATTTAATTAAAAGAAAAAAAAGTACACTTGAACTCTGCACCCATATTCAATTATCTGCTTTCTATTCCACATGTTTATCTAATTAGTTTCTAAGGCATAGTGTGTCAAAATCAGTGATTGCTTCTCAATTTTTTTTCTCTCAAAGGGAGATTATTTGTTGTTTCTCCTACCTCTATCCAGCTCAGTAAATAGGCTTATCAATTACGTGGTAGATCAAGGACACATACGCACACAAACACACAAAGCACACCAAAATTGAGTCCTTTGTAATTTCCCCCCTTTACTAATGCCACTCTAATAAAAAGTTCTATAGGCTGTATCCAATATGTAGCATTATTTTTTATGGTTCTGTCCATTTTCTTCCTTTTTTCCACCTTTATTCAAGATAGCATCATTTCTTTTCCGAATTGCTTTTAACTTTCTGCAATCTAAAAATCAAAGTAGCCAGGGTGGGGATGCCTGGGTGACTCAGTCAGTTATGGGTCCAGCTCTTGGTTTCGGCTCAGGTCATGATCTCGGGGTCATGGGATTGAGCCCTGCCTCAGGCTCCATTCTCACCTCAGCATGGCAACTGCTTGAGATTCTCTCCCTCTGCCCTTACCCCAGCTCATACTCTCTATTTCTCTCTCTTTCATATAAATAAATAAGATCTTCAATGTAGCCACTGTGATTTTCCCAGATATAATTAGGTATGTTATTTCCTTTGTTTAAAAATTCTCCCACTGCTTTTTTTTTAAATAAGAACTCTTCAGCATGGATTGCTTGTCCTACCGCCTGGCCACATACCACATCCATTAAGCCTAGCCACATTGAAGCATACATTGGTTTTTAGACCAAATCAAGCTCTTTCTTTAATTTGGATAATTGGACTTTGGTTTCTTGGATTTCAAATATTCTTCCCCTAGTATTTTGTGCCTAATCAGTTTATTTTTGTTCTGCAGATCTAGATGAAATCTAGGAAGAGGGAAGAAATAATAGAGGAGAGGAGGAAACACTCCCTTCAATAGTTCTAGAAATAGTTTGGAACATTTCTAGAGTATGTGATGATTATTTACTATATTTTAAATTCATATTTATGTCAATAAACTGTTGCTGGATAATGTAAAACTCCAATACTTAGGGGTAAAGAAATAAGTAATTAAAAAAAGAAAGAAAGAAAGAAAAGAAATGAGTAGTTTATAACCATAGTGTATGTGTCCGAATTAGTGAAGATCAGCTAACCTAGACTGGCTTTTGTTTGCCAGCTCTGCTTAACTCCAATGCATTCAATCATGTATCTGCTCATTTACTAGGTAGATCTGCTCTAGGATGAGGTATTTGAACTGAGACAACTTTATCCTTGTGTCTCTCATCTTCCTTCTGGCTCCAGCATGATCTTTCTCGTGTCAGTGGCAGGGCATAAGAAGGAATAGGCAAAGTCCTATGAAACCTTGGCCCAAATATGGAACAGGACACCATCATTCCCAAAGATCATGATGATCACATTCACATTCAATTACTTTTAATATCATTCTTTTTTAAAAATTTTTTGTTTAAATTCCAGTTAGGGGGTGCCTGGGTGGCTCAGTGGGTTAAAACCTCTGCCTTCAGCTCAGGTCATGATCTCAGGGTCCTGGGATTGAGCCCCACATTGGGCTCTCTGCTCTGCTCTCTGCTTCCCCCTCTCTCTCTGCCTGCCTCTCTGCTCACTTGTGATCTCTCTATCTCTCTGTCAAATAAATAAAATCTTTTTTAAAAAATTCCAGTTAGTTGACATACAGAGTAATATTAGCTTCAGGTGTACAATTTAGTGGTTTGACACCTACAAACACCCAGGGCTCATCTCTTTGCTAAAGTAGGCGAGAGGCAAAATCTGATGTGAGAAATCTCTGCAATTGGAGAGGGAAGACGATTTGTGGCCAGTAATGTAACCTACCTCTCATTTAGTAGTCTTCTCATTTTCTCACTCAACAAGGGGGCTAGGTGATGCACATACAATGGTAATTAATTGAAATGTTTTTATTTTTATTTTGTATTTATCTTCAAATCTCAGCTATAATGAAACTCTAGGATAAACTAATCTCTGACATTTCCTATTTTCCTAAAAATTTTTTACATATAGCAATGGGAAGTTTCATTTTTTTCTCCCAAAGTACTATAGACTTCTCAGAGTCTTACTAATATTTAGTTATTAATCCCAAAGTTCCTACTATCTATTGTTCTATTCATGGAATTCAGAAAAGCATTTTTTAAATTTGAATTAGTAATTAAATTAAACATTAATTAGAGGTTGACAGATAAAGATAATTTATGTCTATCCTGTGCAAATATAAAGTTGCCAAGCAAATCTTAGGAGGCAAATATAGAAACTAAAAATATACATAAAAATATATGAATATATCTGATGTAATATTGCCCTTGTCTTCGTTTTACTTTCTTCATTATATAATCAAATGAAAAAAGAGTTATCTGTTTTTTTCCCAAGGTACTTCATTGACTACAGTGCTGAAGATGACAGATGTTTCAACATTGATGCCAATACTGGAACCATTAGGACTACAAAGGTCCTTGATAGAGAAGAAACTCCATGGTACAACATCACAGTGGCTGCTTCAGAAAATGGTAAACTACTTTATGTCTCATAATAAAGATGTCACTTGTACATAAAGATTTATACCGAGGTTTTTCTCGGGAGCTGGGCTCTTACCATTTTTATTTGTGGCACCGGCATGCAGCATCTCACAATGTGTACAGAACATACTAGATGCAGTTACTCATTGTCAGATGCAATGAATAAATCTCATACTTTTTTTTTTTTTTTTAATCCCAGCATACTGGTGGAAAATTGACATCACAGAACACTTCAACCCCATCCCTGAATTGAAAGTATCTGGTTTGCCTCCTAAATGTGAAGCTTGTTCTGTGGGTTTTTCCCATAGCTTGCCTACTGTGAAAAAAATATTTCTATGACCATTAATATGAAAGCTTTTTGTAGGCATGTTTTTATTTATCCTGGGTATATATTCTCAAGTGAGATAGCTCAGTCACATAGAAACTCTATATTTAATTATTTGGTGAACTGCCAGGCTGTTTTCCAAAGTAGCTACATTTTACATTCGTAAAAGCAGTGGAAGGTTCCAGTTTCTCTGTATGATTACCAGTATTTATTGTTATATATCTATTGATTATAATCATTCTAGTGAGTGTGGGGTAATAGCTCCTTTTGGTTTATGCATTTTCATAATATCCTCTGTTATCAATCAATAATTAGACTACACTAGCCTTTTATATCCTGCCTGTATATTTATGTTTTTACATCTGCAAAATTAGCTCAAGTGGCTTCCATTTAGATAATTTTTTCAATGTAATATTCTCTTTGAAAATAAGCATGCACTAATTACTTTTAAATGACTGTTATAAAGAATACATGAGTGGGTTCATTTATGATCATTCTGGTTAATTTTCATTTTCAAAATAACCAGACTAGGAATAGAAGGCATACTTTCTGTCACCTAATGACAATTAAGTGACTGTCAAGTGATAAGAGCTGATTCAATATTAGTTAAAAAAATAGAAGAATTAATGGGTTGATATATCCAAGAAATGATAAGGGCATTGAAAAGATTCAGAAAAGATTATGCACTTTTGGGGAACAGGCTCTGTGTTAGAAGATGGAAGGGAAGAATCCCTGGAGAAAATGATATTTGTTAGAAAAACAGAAACTTACTTTAAAATAAGTTCAAATGTAACTCCAGAGGTATTTCAATCAGAAACCATACTTTAGATTGCTTCTATATCTCACATTATTCCAAATAATATTTGCATCAAGTAGAAACTAATTTGTGAATATACATGAGTTCATGTATACAATGAGAATTATATTATTTGCAAGAATCATTAAAGGAAATGCTTGTTTTTACTTAAGTAACATCTTAAATATATACTTAATAAGTTATTTTTCTTTTTTTGCTAGTACTTCATATGAGAAATGGTTAATACATAGTTATTAAGTAAAGCGGTATAGTAGATCATATTATACTGGATTATGTAGATATTTTCTAAAAAAATTTAAAAAGTCTTGGGCGCCTGGGTGGCTCAGCAGGTTTAAGCCTCTGCCTTCGGCTCGGCTCATGATCTCGGGGTCCCGAGATCGAGTACCACATCGGGCTCTCTGCTCAGCGGGGAGCCTGCTTCCCCCTCTCTCTCTTCCTGCCTCTCTGCCTATTTGTGGTCTCTCTCTCTGTCAAATGAATAAATAAAATATTAAAAAAAAAAGCCTTAAGGACACTTCGATAAGCATTAGTAAAAATAATTTAACCCTAATTATAAATAGGTGTGTAGAAAGAATGAGCAGCAGTCGAGGTTTTATAGCCATGTAGACTTGTTTTGGAAGTGCACATTCATACACAGATTACTTGGCATAAGTGCCTTATTGAATATCACTGGGGGCCCTTCTATGTACAGTTGTTTGTAAACATTAACCTCAAATTCAGCCACACTACCAAAGTATTTACTAATATATCCTGTTTTGGAAATGTACTTAATGTTTTTTATAAACTGGATTTTTTTAAGGCCTTATTTTTTTGTAGAGCAGTTTTAGGTCTATAGCAAAATTAAGAAGTAGGCACAGAGAGTTTCCAAATAGCCCCTACACCTACACATGCATAATGCCCTCCATTATCAACACCCTCCACCAGAGTGACATATTTGTCACACCTTTGACACATTATCATCACTCAATGTTTGTAAGTTAGCTTACGTTTCATTCCTGGTGTTCTATGAGTTTAGATAAAAGTATGGTGGTATGTATTCATTATTATAATATCATACATAGTATTTTCCCTGCACTAAAAACCCCATGTGTACTGCTCATCTATCTCTACTTAATCTGATCTCTGGTAACCACTGATTTTTTTTTTTATTTTTTATTTTTTTTACTGGAACAAGTTTTTCCTTTTCCAGAATGTCATATAATTTGAATTATTCAGTCTGTAGTCTTTAAGATTGCCTTTTTCCCTTAGTAAGAAGCATCTTTAAAGATTTTCCATGTCTTTTTTATGGCATATACACTGAAGGACATCTTGATTGTTTCCAAGTTTGGGCAATTATGAATAAACTACTACAATAAAAACATTCATGTGTAGGTTTTTGTATGGACAGAATTTTTCAATTCTTTTGGGTAGATACTAAGGAGTGCAATTAGTGAATCAAATGGTGGAGTATATTTAGCTTTGTAAGAACCTGACAAAGTGTTTTCCAGAGTGATTATGGTATTTTGCATTCTCCCCAGCAATGGATGAGAGTTCCTGTTTCTCCATATCCTCATCAGCCTTTGCTGTTGTTAGTGTTCCCCAGATTTGGGTAACTCTAAGGAATAGAACGGTATCTCATCATTGCTTTAATCTGCATTTCTGTGATGATGTATATACATGGAACATCTTTTCATACATTTATTTGTCATCTGTATGTCTTCTTTGATGAGGTATCTGTTAAGATCTATGGCCCACTCTTTAATCAGATTTTGTTTTCTCATCAGTAAACTTTAAGAGTTCTTTGTATATTTTAGAAAATAGTCCATCAGATTTGTATTTTACAAGTATTTTCTCACAGGCTGTGTTTTGTTTCTTCACTCATTCAACATTGTCTTTTCCAGAATTGAAATCAGGTCTTTAAAACTCTTCTTAATGTAAGTTTCTGAGGAGCTTGGTGTTCTATGGAATGGCATCAGAAGTTAATACTTTAAAGAACTTTTTTTGGCCTACCTAGAGTATTGTGCAAGTAAGAGAAAGGTGCCCCCTTCTGGGCAGATGAAGCAATGAAGCAGGGTTTTAGAGAAAGTAAAAGCAAACCAGTTCTGTACACAGAAAAACAAAAAAACCCTTTCTCCAGGTGAATAGGCCACATGCTAAGGGACTGATGTGAGAATATGGGGTGTAATAAAAAAGTGTGTGGACCTCTGAAGATGTAGGTAGGGTCCGAATGCAGTGCAGCTCTTATTTACATGGTGTTTGATTCTGCTTTCTTTTATCCTTTGGTTCTAAGTCCAAGTGACTATTCAGCTGCCCAATCATATGGTAAAGGGCAGAACACATGTGTCTGGTCTATGATATCCTTCCCTCTTTCCCTGCTACTGCTAAGCATAGCTGATAGCTATCTTGCTTTTGTACAGTGCACATTTACAGAAATATCATTCTAATAAAAATCTCTGAAATAGAGAGGACAGGTATTATTTTCATTTTATAGATAAGGAAATTGAGACTCATACAAAATATGAATCTAAGTATTTTAGCTCCTAGGTCTATGCTCTTCCTCATATGGCCTTTAGGGAAGCTGATATTCATTAAATCCAAGTTTGGGTCAGATATTTTAACTAATTGAGGTTTATTTTATTATTAATTCATTCTGTGACAGAAGATTATTTCTACGATTTTAATGAAGACACTAAGAATCAGAGGAATTTAATAAGTTGCTTTCAATTAAAGAAGTAGAAAGTGTATTCTTATCACATACCACAGTTCTTGAGGAACAATGCTTTCTAAATAAATACCTGGAATATTTCTGTTATAGATAACAATGCTTTCCCTCCATGTAATCCATAATTTAGCTATTTAGAAATTTCTATTACATTTCTAGTTTTGGGTAACAAATAACCACATGATTTCTGTAGGTCAAAGATCTAGGTAGGTTCACTGGATTCCTTGCTTAAGGTCTGGTAAGACTACAGTCAGCTGGACTGGGCTCTTACCTGGAGGCTCTGGGGAAGAATCTGCTTTAATGCTCCTTCCTCTTGTTGCCTGAGTCTACTCCCTTAAGATGTAGTTGTGATGTCTCCATTTTCATCCCTTGTCAGCTAGAGCAGCTTTCTCCTCCTAGATGTTACCTACATTTCTCCTCATGTGGTTTCTACCTCCTTCAAACAAACAACAGTGTCGAGTCCTTTTGCTGCTTTGATCTCTTTGACTTTCTCTTCTGCTACCAGTTGGAAAGTCTTGCTTTCCACCTGGGGTGCCTGGTGGCTCAGTTGGTTAAGCAATCACCTCATGAATTTACTCAAGTCATGACCTCAGGGATTGAGCTCCATTTCATTGAGCCTGCTTAGGATTCTCTCTCTCTCCCTCTGCTCCTCCCCACCCTGTACCTGCACACACATGCTCTCTCTCTCTCAAAATAATAATAATAATAATAAAATAAAAATACAGGTATCCACCTGATTTGGCCAGGGCCACCCAGATAATCTCTGTACTTTAAGGTGAACTGAATTGGAACTTAACTACATTAACAAAATCTTTTCACACAGTACCTAGATTCATGTTTGGTTGAATAACCAAGGAACAGGAATCTTATTCTGTCTTCTTTAGAATTCTGCCTACTCTGATGCTAAAATAGCTAAAAAAAAAAAAGAAAAAAAAAGAAAGAAAGAAAGAAAGAAAGAAAGAAAGAAAGAAAGAAAGAAAGAAAGAAAAAGAAAGAAAGAAAGAAAAAAAGAAAGAAAGAAAAATAAAAGCTTATTCTTCTTACTGGATAATAAATATTCTTTCAAGATTGCATGCTATGGCTTACTTTTCCTTTTATATGACTCCCTAGGAAAATAATGGGACTATTAGGCATTCAGTAAATAGTTAGTAATATAGTTTTCTCAAGTAAATAGCTACCATCTCCCTCCATTTCCTTATTTATGCCTAAGGTCAAGATAATGTATAATTTTATCTGCATTGCTTTTCAAAAATTTACATTATGGTCATAACTTACTAATAGCTAAATCCAATGAGTACTTTTCATTTCTGACCTCTCCCTGATTTCTTTGTGATATTTGACTGTATTAATCACTCTCTTTTCACTTGGCATTTTCTACTTTCTTAGCCACCATTCTAGGACTTTGGTATGGTATAATTTATCATTTCTATCCTAAACTACACATTATTAATTCACTCAAAATGTATTAATAAATGATACTTACTAGGCAGGGTCACATGTTAGGCACTAAGGATATTGAGGACCATATTTCACTTTTGAGGAATTCAAGAGCCTCATGCAGAAGACGAGGTAAAGAGATGATTGTACTGTGGATAATTATTGTGGCAAAAAGGTTTTTAGGGGCTAAAGAAACATAAAACCATGGTAGTTTAGTCTCCCTAAGAGGATCAATGAAGGTTTCATAAGTAGGATAATAAATGGATTCAGTCCTGAGATGAAGGATGAGTAAAGGTTAGCCTGCATTCTGTTTCCAACTGCACCACTATTAGGTTTTACAGAGAAATAGAACCAATAGGATTTAAATCTAGAAGGATTCAGAACCAATAAAGAGATTTCTTTTTTTAAGAATTTGGTTCATGTAGTTATGGAGGCTGGGAAGTCAAAACTCTGCAGAGCCAGTGTCCCAGGTCCAGTCCAAAAGCCAAAACCAGAAAGAACCACTATCTTAATTTAAAGGCAATCGGGCAAAAGAATTTTCTCTTATTCAAGGGAGGGTCAGCCTTTTTTTTTCTGGTCAGGTCTTCAACTGATTGGATAAGGCCTGCTCGCATACTCAAGCAAACAAAAACTGAGAACCTATCTTGATCTAGTGTTTCCCTCCAGTTACAACTTTATTATCCCATTCCTTTTCCTGATATACTTCTTGAAAGTTGCCTGTATTCACACCCTGCACTCTCTATCTTTATGCTCCTTAAAATTCACTCTCAGGGGCATCTGAGTGGCTCAGTTAGGCGTCTGCCTTGGCTCAGGTCGTGATCCTAGGGTCCTGGGATGAGTCCTGCTCAGCTGGGAGCCTGCTTCTCCCTCTCCCTCTGCCTGCAGCTCTGTTTACTTATGCTTTCTCTCTGTGTCAAATAAGTAAATAAAATCTTAAAAAAAAAAAAAAAAACTCTTAAAGACTTGTCTTTACTACTTCATCAAAATTATACTTGTCCTCCATATTCTAAAATATGAAGTATAATTCTTTCCTCCATTTGCTCCACAAAGCAGCAACATTTGGCACAAGTGACAAATATTTCAAGAAACAGGATCTTACTTTGGCTAACAGACTTAGCATTCTCTAGATGTTCTTCTTCCTTCGTTGGCTATTCTGCCTCAGTGTACTTCTTAGTTCTTCCTCATCTCTCCATTCATTAAATCGTGTGGGGCATCCTGATTTCCGAACCTTAGACTACCTGGAATTATTGCCCACGTAATCTCATTCAGTCTAATGGGTTTCTCTAACATCTACATATAGATAATTCTCAAATATACATATGTATTGACTTTTCCCCCCAAATTCCATATTAGCCACTCCAATATCTCTTCAGAGTTCTCAAACTCAAAATGTTCTAAGTAGTTTCCTCAAAATCCAATTTCTCTCTAAATCCACTCCTCCAGAGGCATTATCTATCTCAATAATGATGGCTGTAGTCCAGATTACTTCTGAAAATCACTCAGTGTCATATTTGGCTCCCCTTTTTCTCTCATGCTACACATCCAGTTCATCAGAAACTTCTATCAGATATACTTTAAAAATATCTATAAGTCAACTACTTCATAACATTTCCATCACTCCCATCCCTGTCCAAATAACCACCACTCCTCAGCTGGAATACTGCAGCAGCTTCCGAAATAGTCTTTTGCACCTAACCCTAGCTTCTTTTAATCTATTATCCAGAGACCTACTAAAATATTCCTCTTTAAATAAGTAGCACCATGTACTTCTTCTTCCAAGTTTTATTTAAAGTCTTATTAGTTACATACAGTGTAAATATTATTTTTAAGAGTACAGTTTAGTGATTCATCACTTACATATAATAGCCAATGCTCATTACAAGTGCCCTCTTTAATATCTATCACTCATTTAGCCGATTCCCCACTCACCTCACCTCTGGTAACCATTAGTTTGTTCTCTATAATTAAGAGTCTTTTTCTGGTTTGCTTCTCTTTCTTTTTCCCCCATGTTCATCTGTTTTCTTTCTTAAATTCTACATATGAATGACATCATATGGTATTTGTCTTTTTCTGACTGATTTTGCTTAGCATAATACACTCTAGCTCCATCCACATCATTGCAAATGGCAAGATTTCATTCTTTTTGATGGTTGAGTAATATTCTATTATACACACATACATACACACACACACACACACACACACACACCCCACATCTTCTTTATTCATATAGCAGTTGATAGACATTTGGACTCTTTCTATAATTTGGCTATTGGTGATAATGCTGCTATAAGCATCATGGTGCATGTGTTCCTTTGAATCAGTATTTTTTTTTATCCTTTGGGTGAATACCTAGTAGTGCAATTGCCGGGTCATAGGGTAGTTCTATTTTTCACCTTTGAGGAACCTCCATATTGTTTTCCAGAATAGGCTGCACCAGTTTGCATTCCACTAATAGTGTAAGAGGGTTCTCTTTTCTACACATGCTCTCCAATATCTGTTGTTTCCTGTGTTGTTAAGATATTCTCAAAACATGATACTCATAATGAATGACTCAAGATAGATACACATATATACAGTCCCAAACAAAGGGCACAGGTAATACATATCTTCTGTTTTTACCCTAGTTCTGAGTAGAGGCAATGAAAACGTGAAAATGTTACCCATCAGAAATCATGTATATGACACTTCTTACAAATCATTTTAGATCATATTGGCCTCAATAAGTCTGTAACAACAGAAACATAAAATATGTGATGCAGAAGATCTTTCAAACAACCAAAATTGAGAAAGTACATTGCTGTTAAGTAATTTATTAAAAAGAAAGAAAATTATCACGAAAAGATGATATAAGCTTCAATAAGAAATAATGAGAAAGAAAGTGGTACACATGAGGACCCCTTTCTTTGTAATAATAAAATGTCAAATTTGACAGATTATCAAACCCACAAGAATCATCATCATCATGATCATCATCCTCATCACTTATAGGCATAAATTTGCAAAACTTGATCCAAATTAAAGCACTTAGAAATTATTACAATGTATAGAAAGAGAGTAAAGATGTTCCAGAGATACCCAAGCATGTTAATATTTCTGGGTTAAGAAAAGAAACTAAATTTAGTATACAGATTTAAACTTCTTAACAAGGATAAAGCCTTAAACATAATACTGGAAAATAATATTAGGAGGAATAAAAAATATTAGGACAAATAGGAAGCACACTATAAAGTGGCAAAAATATATATATTAATAACCCAAATGGTATAATTGCATAAACCCTCCTGTTAAAAAAAAAGTTACCATACTGAAGCAAAGTAAGAAAAAATAAAATCATCTTAGGCTACTTGTAATAGGTACATATGAGATATAAAGATATAGAAAGTTCAAAAAGAGAATACAATAATCATTTAATTTCAACCAAAAGAAATCAGGCAAAATGGTTAATATTAGACAAAATATATTTTAAAACAAAATCTATCATGGTGATAAGAACATCATGCCATATTGACATGTAGTATATGTCACCAGAGCGATGTAATCATTTGAAACTTAAATGAACCTAATAAACTATCTTCAAAATAAACCATAATCTTGGAGGAAACTGCTAATGCACCTCTCTCAGAAATGTTTTATGAAGTAGACCAAAAAATTCAGTAATGATAAAAGTGTTTCATAGAACAAAACAAAAACACTTGATATTTGATTATCTGTCAAATACAAATATGTATATTTGACTATATATATTCTATTTTTGTAATATATAGTGAATAAACTTAATACATATTATTTTCAAAGATTTTTTTTAATTTATTTTAGAGAGTGTGAGCAGGGGAAAAGACAGAGGGAGAGAGAATTCTGGAGCAGACACCCTGCTGAGCACAGAACCCAATGTAGGGCTCCATCCCAAGACCATGAGACCATGACCTGAGACAAAAATAAAGATTCAGGTGTTCAACTGACTGAGCCATCCAGAACTCCTAATGAAGATATATCATTTTCAAGCATACAGAGCAAAAATATATTGACATTAATGACACACTTTTCTACACACTTCCAGTATATAGAAGATAAACATTAAATCTTAGAAGAAATGTAGGATAACATTACTATGAATTTGGAACAGAGAAAACTTTATAAAAATACAAATTGTGCAACCTAGAAAGGAAGACATTGATAAAACAATGAAAATTGTGCTTACTTGGAAATTGGACCATAATTTGATAGAGTGAATGAAGTTGTGTATCCATATATGAGGCATGTGTATGTTATGTATACACACATATAGGATAAACTGAAGTAATTGTACCAAATGTTTTCTAATTAGATTTATAATATATATACAATATATTGATATCTTAAGCATATAGTCAGTCCAAATAATAAAATGAACACCAAGTTAAGAGCCATCACCTCAAAAAAATAAGCTTTAAATACACCTCACTAGGAGTCAGTGGGTGGCTCAGTTGGTTAAGCATCAGACTCTTGGTTTCTGCTCATGTCATGATCTCAGGGTAGTGAGATCTCAGTGTGGAGTCTGCTCTATATTATCTCTGTCCCCCTCCCTCTCCCTTTACTCATCCCTGTGGCACTCCCTCTCACTCAATCTCTCTCAAATAAATAAATAAAAATCTTAAAAATAAATAAATAAGTAAATACGCCTCACTATTAGATCCTTCTTCATTCCAACCAGAGCTTATCAATATTGAATTTAGCATTATTCGTCTCTTTCTTTTTTTTAGAGCTTTATCAAATACGTTTTGGACATTTATATATCTATATTTATGTATATACTATAGCTTTGTCTCATGGATATTATATATAGATGGGTTAATATATGCACTTTCTGTAGTTTTTTCTCAATGCTGTTTTTAAGATTCATTGAGGTAAAGAAATATAGCTGACTTTTTTTTCACTATGATGAGAAAATAAATCTATTTTAATTCATGCTTAAAAGTACCAATGTATTTCAGTTGTTATAGCTTCATATATTATTAATATTGCTGATTTAAAATGTTTTGTACATGTTTCCTATTATAAATATGAAAAACTTCTCAATTCATGTAACTTGGGTACATATACCAAGATCATATAATATATTCTTAGAAGTATTCTTAAATGCTTTTCAAAAAGGATGTTTAACATGTCTTTAATAAATACATAACTATGATCAATGATTGACTTAGAAATTAGTATGTGTGTTTAATATATGGGTTAAAGCTCTCTTAATATATTTCATATTATGCAGAAAATTTCCACTCTAAAATATACTTGTATTCAGTTCCAAAACTTTATTAGCTGTCCTCAAGTCTCAGATTTTGTGTTACTTGAATTTGTAAGAATTAAACAGTTCCAGAAAGGATGTTTTAATATCTTGTATATGAATCTGAACCCTTTTTAGGGAATTCTTTACTAAACACAAGGTAGCAAAATATTTACCCTATTTGTTCTTGTAAAATAAATTGAAGGTTTTATATTTTGACCTATGCTTTACTTTGAGTGATATTGTATATACTATAAAAGTCAAGTTTAATTTACTTCACATTTTAATTTCCAGCGAATCCATTATTTGTATATAAATGCTGTTTCTCCATTTAATAATCATGGCAACTTTGTCCATTAACACTTGACTATTGTTGTTTTGATTAATCTGGACTCTCTCTTTTTGTATGTGCCATTAATCATATAAGCATGTATTATACAACACTATACACGCATACACACACACACACATACACATATAGTTTTATGCTAATACCATTTTCTTGATGATTGTGGCTACTTACTAACACTTAAAATTAAATTCAACATCACTCTTTTACCGAAATTGGGCTAACTTAGGACATTTTCGGATAAATTTTAGAATCAGCTTGTCAGATTCTTCAACAATATCAGTTAGAATTTTTTGTTGGTATTGCAATTAATCTACAGTTCATGTTTGGGAGAATGGATGTTTCAAAAATATTGAGTCTTTTATCTATGAACATAATAGGCGTTTCCGATTAAGCATTTTAAATTTATCATAGTAATATTTGTAGGTTTCAGCATACAGATATTGAACATATTTTATTTGGTTTCATTTTTTATGGTATATAAATGTGATATTTATTTAAGTGTATCTTTATTTTTATTGTAGAAATAGATGTTACTCTAAGCTTGTATTGGTACAAGTTACCTACCATATTGATAATTCTCGTATCAGCGGTAGCAGCTTTTTGTAGATTATTTGATCTTTTCTACCGGGATGATGCCCTCTTGAAGAAATATAGATTTCTGGGGCACCTGGGTAGCTCAGTCCTTAAGTGTATGCCCTTTGGCTCCAGTCTTGATCCCAGGATCATGGGATTGAGCCCTACATAGGGCTCCTTGCTAGGTGGGGAGCCTGCTTCTCCCTCTCTCACTTCTCCTGCTTGTATTCTCTCTCTCTCTGTCAAATAAATAAATAAAATCTTTATATATATATATATATATATATATATTTTGTTTCTAACTTTGCAATTGGCATAAAATTTATTTCTTTCTCTGTCTAAATGCACTGACTATAAGTTTTAATATGATTACCAAGAGAATTGCTACAGGCTACATCCCTGCCTTTTGTTTTTCTGATCCTTAGGTTAAAACATTAAATCTTTCACTTGTAAGTATGACAGTTATAGGTTTTTGTTATACAATTATTCAGGCTGAGGAAGTCTCTTTCATTCTTACTTTATTGAGTGTTTTTTTTTCTCTTTAAATCAAATATGGTGTTATGTTTTGTTCTAATTTTATGCATCTTTCAAAATAATTATGTGTGCATGATGAATTATATTCACTGATTTTTAAATGTTAAATAACCAGCCTTTCCTTCCTAGAATGTATCCCTCATGGTTATAATGAAGGTAATCAAAGCTGGAGGAGATCTTGCACTCAGCTTATGGGTCTCTTTTTTCTCAAGGAACATAATTCTTACATGTCTGTTTGCCCAAGTATGAGAAGACTATCTTCATACAATTTCAGTTTTATAGTCATTTATAACACAGGTTAGTCTAGTATCAGTTGCTATTTCTGCCCTAAACCTGACATTTATTTTCTTAAATTCTATTTCAAAACCTGCTAACCTTATCTTTGTAATTATTTAATTTATTTAAATATTACACCAAAGAATGTCATGAATGTGCTTAATGGAATCAGGATTTGTGTAGTTCAAGCTTAAGTTTTCCTAACACTTGATAAAAGTGATTTTAGCTTAAAAAAAAATGTGTTGCAATTTAGGAGAAAAGTGAGACTATTGTAATATTTCAGGGAATTTCATTAAAATGTTACTATGCTAAAACTATTGTCTTCCTTCACTTGGAATAAATTTGGGGCCCAAAGATGATGCACTGAGTGTGATTTTTTTTTAAGAATGGTTATGTTGAACTCCAAGCAGCAGCAGATCCATTCTCAGAAATAAAGCCTTATCTCTACACCAGAGTTGAGACTGCTGAGTTATTAGACATTCAGATACTTTAGTACAAATGTTTGAAATATATATGTATTATTTTCATTAATGATGTCCTATGTTAGTTGTTCTTCTGAAAATAACAAAACTACTTTCAAATGCTGACTGTATCAGATAAGAAAATATTTATTATCCTTACATTGCTTACCGCCCCCAGAATGCAAAATGATGGTCCATTCTATTAGTGAGGTTCTGGCAGCATAAAAAATATGATTGCAAATGTAGTTCAAAGTCTAGCATGAGTATAGATGAATAGACTAAAATGTAAAATAAATGTAAAAACTCTGAATTATCACAAAAATTAGAAAATAAATGGTGCATTTGTTAGATTCTTCCATGCAAGTGAATGGGCCAATTTTAAAGATTTTTTAAAACTATTTTTCAATTTATTTTATAATCAATAGCAACATCATCCCAGTGTAATTTCACTTAGACATGAATTACTTTGACTTTATGGTTTTAACTTAAAGGACAAAACAGCATTTATTCCTAAAATCAAAGGTACAATTTAAACTTTGAGGCTTCCCAATTATGCTAGTCTCAGGCAAAAGTTCTAAAATATTTAAGGAATCTTTGGAGGATTTATGGGTAAGGAAGAAAAAATATTGTAAGAGAGTTGAGAGTCTTTTTAGGTAATTCACTTAAAAGTGAGTTCTTTATGACGACTAGGCCATTAATAAAATTTTATATAGCAATCTGACAAAAAGTCGCATAAATACATTGAGTTCGGGGTGATGTTTGGGGGTATTCCTAAATACTTGGTAATTTTTGAAAGAGCTTCTACACAACTACCAGGTTTCTTGAACTACTATAAGTAGGTGATCTAAAATGTATAGGGTCAGTTCAATTTTTTATCTTATAAATCTCATAGAATGTTTTATTTTAAACCTTTTTTATCTGGCAACAAGAAAAAATATTTAAGAATTAATCAATTAGATACCAGATATGAATTCTTACTTATCCATTATAACAAATTATTTTGAATACAATATTTGATTTCTCAATATTTAAACAAGATACAAAGAGATGGGGGAGAGAAAAGGAGCATCTGAGGCACACCAGGCTTATACAAGGTATTGTGATGGTTTTATTCATGAAACAGTTCTTAAATAGATTACACACTCATATTAGTAAGGAGTATCAATTATTTCTTAGTTATTTTATCTTAGTTTTTTGCCTAAAAATGATATGTGACTTTTATATACAAAATTTCAAAATACCAGTTAAAATTAACAAAACACTCTCATTTCAAAACAAATAAAATATGTTGAATGACAATTTGCAGAGATGCCTTGGTGGCTCAGTCAGCTAAGTGGCTGACCCTTGGTTTCCACTCAGATCATGATCTCGATGTGGTGAGATCAAGCCGCACGTAGGGCCCCACACTCAGTGGGGCCTCTAATTATCTGGAATTAAAGGCATGGTTTTTAGACATCATGCTACTTTTAGTAAGTAGACTGCAGGTATTCAATTTGCATTGGTAATGACAATAAGCTTACTCTAACATTCTGTTTTTCGTAACTCTTCATCAGTACCTCCCGCGGTTACCCCTGGCAGGGCATGGCACATGGATCTTTAGTCTCAACCGCACCAAGTTTAAATTCAGTTCAGCTTCCCCACAGAACAACTAAGGGTAGTAGATCTACAAATAAACCAGCATTTGATTCTGAATGCTGTGCTTTTAATCAGTAGGTTATAGAATAGTAATTATACATTGGAGTAATAAAATAATATTCGATCAACATAGAATCTATTTCCATCTAGAAGAATTGAGTCCCTTGTACCCCAGTATAGAATGAGTGGAAGATCATTACAGTCCAGAGTTCAGCGTGAGCAAGACAGAGTGGGGACAGTGAGAAGGTGAATGCTGAACACAGATGCCTAGTTGTTCTTTTATTCTAGCCTTTTGTCAAGATGTAGTCTTTCCAGAATCTTCTACAAAACAGGTTTCTTTCTTTTTCTTTTTCTCTTAACTTCACTAAGGTTGCTTCTAATTCTGTCTGCTCAGAGAATGAGCAGAGAACAATTTACTCAGGAACAATTAAGGCTGCTGATGCTAATGATTAGAGCCAATAAAATTATCCTTGCCTCAGATTTCTAGAACAGATTACTTTCGTCTGCTCTGAAAAGGTGAGCAAGTACCTAGTTGGAAAATGTAGGAATACATGAAAAAAATCATAGATAACATTTAGAGTAGAAGAGATATGTTTATATACTGGCAAGAGTAAGGCCACAAGTATCATCTAATAAGCCTTGATAAATTGTAGAGCAAGTATGCTTTATTGTTCTTTTCCATCCAAGTCTAAATGATCGTAGTACTTATAAATTTTAGAATCAACTTTGGACAACTATGGACATTGGGATTTGCAACAGATTACATTGAATACGCACATCAATTTGGAAGAGTTTATTTTATTTGTGATATTGTGTCTTCCAAACCACACACATGATATAGCTCTTAATTTCTTTAATGAAGTTTAAATAAGCTCAACTAATATAACACTTCAATAAAGTGATCTGCATATAGGTCTTTCACATCCTTTGTTAGATTTATTTCTAGCTTCCTTACAGCTTTGTTAATTAACTCTAGTTAGTTTTTCACCATTAAGAATAATGTACATTGTAGTTTTCTTGTTATTTGTTTGTTTGATGTGCCCATAATCAGTTGGAGAAGGCACATTTCTACTTACTTGCTGAGAGTTTTTGTTTTTAGTCTTTTTTGTTTGTTTGTTTTGCTTGGTTTCATTGTGTTTATTGGATATGGATATGACATTGTATTTCTTGGCTTTTCCGTATGTGTTGAGATGATTATTTCTGTTTGTCCATCCTTTAATTCATTAAACTTGTGAATAATTTTTACCCTTTTTAAAATGCCCTTCCTCATTTCTTCCTTTGTATCTTCCTTCCTTCTTTCCTCTGTTGCTTCCTTCCTTTAATGCTTAACGTGGAACTAAATTGATAAAGATAGATTTTTTTTTAACACAGCAATGGAATGGGTTTGCTATCATTTTGTTTAAGTTATTTACATGTAAAATCTCCCATGAATGAGAATGTCTGGTATTGATATCCACAGGTCACAAGCCACAAAAAACAAGCTTTCAAGTATTTCCTCCTTCCTCTGTTTTCTGAGAAAAAGATACATAGGACTGAAATTACCTATTTCTTTAAGTAAAATAATCTAGACCTGACCTTTTTCTTTTGCTTTAGAAAAATTATGTTTTAAATGAAATTTGATTTTCTTTAATTACTGTAGTACTCCTCAGATTTTCTATTCCTTTTAGAGACACCTATGGCATTTTTTATTCCATCCATATTCTTACTAGTTTTAGTATCTTCTGTATAATATCTATGTATATCCATAACCCCTTTTTTCAAATATACATTCTCATGTTCTACTTTGACAAATTGATAAATTTATCTAGATTTTTAGGTCTTTTGTTTTAGTAATCCTTTTTAAAATTAGTCTATTTTAACTTTAATTTTGGATTTTTAAAAATAATGACAAAAACATCAGCAATAAAAATATATCTATTTAATTTTCCCATTATTAATTCTGCATTTATAGCTTTAACATGTAAAATAAACCAAACGCTCGCCTTTTCCTTACATCTCAGAATTAATAAACTTACTGAAAAATGGGAAGACAGTGTTTAAGACTTATTTTAAGGTGTTAGCTATAATATTTTGATATCTACCAGAGTTCTATATTAATTCTATGATAAGTTCTGATTTCAATTATTATTTCTCCCCAAGTATGACTTAACATCCCACACTGTATGAATTTTTTCTGTAAGAATAAAATTATTCTTTGTGCAAAATTATAATTTTTTATTTTCTCCAAGTTTATTTAAACTTGAAAACTCAAACTTTTTAGATTATGTATTTTTATTTTTTTACCAACGGCTATGCTTTTCTTTGATTAATGATGAAACCAATTGTTCATCCCTTAGACTCTGACAGCATACAATGAATCCTGACAACTTTCTCCCACTCCAGTTCCTGAATAACATGTAATTTCCTTGATGTGACAAAATATCATTTTAGCATTCATGTCATGCCTTGGTGTTCATTTTTCATTTTTCTGTAAGTGAATGAGTTCTAGCAAAGAGTGCCATCATAAAGTTGTCTTTTGCCAAAAGTCCTGTTGCAGCATATGGAGCTAGTGACAAGCTACAGTATTAAGGAGATTTGTTTTAAACCAAGCCTCTAAAGTGTGCATGGAAATACTAAATATATCCCTGTGTGTTTTGCAGACAATCCTGGTTTGCTGAGCCGTGTCACAGTGGGTATTAGAGTTCTGGATGTCAATGACAATCCACCCGAACTTGCCAGGGAATATGATATTGTTGTCTGTGAAAATTCAAAGCCTGGCCAGGTAAGTTAATTGTTTCCTTCCTATCATTGGCATGGAAGAAAAACAAGCAGCTCTATTTCTATTATTTTTAGATATAATCCTCAAAATCCCTCAATGTTATTTTTGTGCTCAGTGAAAATAATTTTACAAAGCTTTATTTTAAGCACCAAATAGATTTTTTTGAGAATTGTTGAAAATAATTTTGCTCCGGAACCCAAATGTAAATCAAAAGATGAACTCATTCATGCGTACATTCATCATACCAATAAAATTTTATTGGATGCTTTGTGTGAAGCCCTGTATTAAATGAGGAGGAAACTGTGAACTTTCTTGTCCTAATGAAACTTTGAGATGAGGTTATGGAGAAGGAACTGGTTGGCCCATTTTGGAGGGCTTGCATGTGAGTGACCATTGAGTAATCATGGTACTAAAAGATGATTAGGTTGGAACAACACGAAGAGTGTGTACATATTAAGAAAGTGGGGACAGTGGAAGAAGCTGAGAAGACTTTAAACATGGGTCATGAGTTTGGATGTAGCATGGCAGCTAGCTAAAGGAGCATGGCAGTTCTGAAGGAAGTCCAGTGTGGTTGTGGCACATAAAAAAAGAAGAAGACTGCAAGGGGATACACATTTGGTTTTTTTGTTTGTTTTGTTTTGTTTTCTGCTATATAACAAATCACACAAACTTACCAGCTTAACACAACACTTCTTTGTGATCCCAGAGTTTCCGTAAGTCAGATGTCTGCTCATGGCTTAGTGTGATCTTTGCAGGGGTCTCATAAGACTGCAATCAAGATTTCAGTAAGGATCATGTTCTTACCTGAGGCTTGAGATCTCTTCTATTTGTTTTGTTTTGTTTTGTTTTTGAGATCTCTTCTAAACACACCTAGTTATTGGCAGCATTAAGTTTCCTTCAACTGTAGACCTCAGAGCTTCAGGACTTTCCTCAGCTCTTCAGTGTTCCCTGGAGTTTCAACATGCCACCCATTTTCTTACTGTATGTATGGGTTTCCCTAATGTAGCCACTTCAACAAACAAGTAAGGAGAGATCTGTAAAGTCTGTTAGCAAACAGTCTTATATAATGTAATATTATCAGGTGAATGATGTATCAACACTTCTGCCATATTCTATTGGTCAGAAGCAAATCACAGGTCACACCCTGACTTAATGGAGACTACGGGGAGGCATGGATTCCATGAGAGGCACTTTAAAGTCTGTCACAGGTGAACCTAGGGAGGTAGAAAAGTTCTAGGTCCATCGGAGTCAGATGATCCCTTTTACAGTCTTTGGTAAGCCAGAATGACTGTATCATCCTTTGTTTACTTATTATTCGTTTGTTTGTTTGTTTAAAAAAATTAGGGGAGAAGGGCAGAGGGAGAGACAGAAACAGAGAGAGAGAATGTTAAGGAAGCTCTACACGTGGTATAGAGCCAAACATACAGCTCGATCTCACAACCCTGAAATTGTAACCTGAGCCAAAATCAAGAATCAGACTCTGAACCAACTGAGCCACCCAGGCATCCCCCCATCCAAAACTACTTTAAATCATTTTAAAGCTGGGTGCCTGGGTGGCTCAGTTGATTAAGCAACTACCTTTGGCTCAGTTCAAGATCCTGGAGTCCTGGGATCGAGTCCCACATCAGGCTCCCTGCTCTCTGCAGGGAGCCTGCTTCTCCCTCTGACCTCTCCTCTCATGTTCTCTCTGTCTCGAATAAATAAAAAAAATATAAGTATTTTAAAAAACTCATTTTAAAGCTTATCCTAAAATTATAGTACTGAGAGGCATTGTCTCTATATTTTTGTAGAAGGGACAACCAATAATGTGCTAAAGTAATCATTGCTTATGTTTTAAATACCCTCCGAGGAGGTATTTATGTATATATAAATGGACAACAGTCTTTTTCATAAAGTTTTTTCATGTTCATTGCCCACAAGAAAATTAGAAAATATAAGGACAAAGTGGATAAAAATTATATCCAAAAGTACTTACAGATTATATATCATATTATGTTATGTTAATGATCTTATATGTTATACCATATAACAGTATGTTAATATATATTATGTAATATATTAAGAGGATCACTTCAGATGTTTAAGCATTTTTCTATATCACCACTTAAAAACAGGAAGGAATTTTTCAGTACAGATATATAATGATTTATTTACCAAAGCCTATTTCAGTTGTGTCAGAAATGGATGTACACATTCTAAAATTATTTTCTTAACATACATTATAAAAGTATAGTTCATGAGAAAAATGTAAAACTTTCAAATGGAAAATTTAGATTTTAAAAGATACAGTCATTGAATATGGGCTCCTAATCTTGGTAACAGCAGATTAGACATAGCTAAAGAGGAAATAAATTAATTGGAAAATCTATAATTATCAAAAAATAGAAAAATTTAAAGGTAAAAACATTTTTAAAGATATAACACCTTTAAAAGAATAATACCAAAAGCTAATTTTTCATCAAGAAATATAAAATTCAGGGGTACCTGGGTGGCCCAGTCGGTTCAGCATCCACTCTTGGTTTCAGCTGGGGTTGTGATCTCACAGTGGTGGGATCAGTCCCCCAGACAGGCTCTGCACTAAGCATGGAATCTGCTTGGGACTCTTGCCCTCTTCCTTTCCTTCCCCATTTGTTCCTCCTCCCACTCCCCTCCTCCCGCCTGCTCATGCACATACACACACTCATGCTCTCTCTCTCTCTCTCAAATTAGTAAATAACATCTTAAAAAAAAAAAGGAAAGATACAATGCAGAAAACAATGGATAGATAGTTCCCAACAGTTGCAAAATAATAACGGACAACCATGAATTCTTTTTTTCTACCAAAATATCCCTCAAAAACAAAAAAACAGAAAATCTCAGAGTTAGGCCAACAAAAATGTGAAAATCTCTTACCATACGACACACTCTAAATCTTTTACTGGGTAAAAAAGAAAAATAATTATACTGGCAGCTTGGAGTTGTAAGGAACCTTCAAAATAAACACCAATAAATATATTCATAAAAATTAAATCATTGATGAATAAATAGAAATCAAAGGAACATTTTCCAGAGTTTAAAATAGACATCATATACATGGCAACAAGCGATTATGAGTTAAAAAGACAAATGAAAAAAAAAAAAAAAGACAAATGAAGGGCACCTGGGTGGCTCAGTGGGTTAAAGCCTCTGCCTTCGGCTCAGGTCATAATCTCAGGGTCCTGGGATCGAGCCCCACATCAGACTCTCTGCTCAGCGGGGAGCCTGCTTCCCCCTCTCTCTCTGCCTGTCTCTCTGCCTGCTTGTGATCTTTTTCTCTCTGTCAAATAAATAAATAAAATTAAAAAAAAAAAAGACAAATGGAGTTAAAATATTCTAAAATCCTTAAATTTTGGTTCCTTAAAATTTGAGAAACTTGGCCTCTTAAATTTTGAGAAATTGATAACACTACTAATTTATAATAGATTTTATATGTCCAAAATGCATGCTGTTAACTCTAGCTCAACTAATGAAAATAGTAAAAAACATGTAACTAATAAACTAGTAGAAATTGTAATTAAAAAGACTTAATCCTGGGGGCCTGGGTGGCTCAGTCTGTTAAGCATCTGCCTTCAATTCAGGTCAAGACCCCAGAGTCCTGGGATCTAGCCAGGAGTCTGGCTTTCCGCTCAGTGGGGAGTCTGCTTCTCCTTTTCCCTCTGCCCTCCCCACCAATTGTGCTTTTTTTCCTCTCAAATAATTAAATTAAAAAATATTTAAAAAAATAATAAATAAACATACTTAACCCTAAAGAAGGCAATGTTTACATTTCTATTTCTTGACCATGACTGTCTTCATGAAATTGTTTGTTCACTTTAAAATAATTTATATATTTAGAAACTTGTTGCATATAGTTTTATCCCACTGGAGTATGTTTTACAGTAAAAAAGTTTTTCATACAGGAGCAATCTTCAAGGATTCTAGAAGGACTATTTCAAAACTAAAATATAATCCTAATAAGATATGAAGTTTATAACCAATAGTAATTCCAAAATAATCCAGAAACTTCTGTGAAGTTTATAAAGCTAAAAATTAGAATGAAAAATTCTCATATTTGCTGCTGACATATAGATTGTCACAAAACAGGCAAAACAAAAGATAAAAGTTTTAGTACACGAAATTCTAATAGCTAGGTAAAGGTCATATGATTTAAAAAATCAAGAAATAAGACCAAAAAAATAGAATAAGTGGAAAAATAGAAATTTTTTTTTAAAAATGATATAAATTTAAAGTGTATGTTAGTATCTATGTTGAAATAAAATCACTTAAATACTCAAAAGATGCATATTGTCAAAGAAGAAAGAAAAAAGGTAATTTAAATGTTTTTATACAAGGCATAAAATGGGTGGCTCAGTCGGTTAGTGTCTGCCCTCAGGTCAGGTCATGATCTCAGGATCTTAGGATAGAACCCCAAGTGGGGTTCCCTGCCCAGTGAGGAGCTCCCTGCCCACTGATCCTCCCTCTCCTTCTGCCCCTCCCCCCATGGTAAATGTATGCTCTCTCCCCTAAATAAATAAATAAAATCTTGAAAAAATAGAAGTGTAGGCACACCTGGGTGGTTCAATTGGTTAAGCGACTGCCTTTGGTTCAGGTTTTGATCCTGGAATCCCAGGATTGAGTCCTGCCTCAGGGTCCCTGCTCAGTGGGGAGTCCGCTTCTCCCTCTGACCCTACCCCCTCATGCTCTCTTTCATTCTCTCTCTCTCAGATAAATAAATAAAATCTTTAAAAAATAAAGGTGCAAAATAAACATAGTAAAGGAAAAGAGTTTGAAAGAAAATATATGTAAAAATATACCAAATAATTACTTGAATAATTGCTATATACGTAGTTGCCCAACTACACACACACACACACACACTTGCACACATTTCATCAAAAGAATGTTACAAGATATAAATAAACACATTCGTTGTGATAAAAACAGTTTACACACCAGGTAGAAATGACAATTTTAAATTTATATATACTTATCAATGTTCCCTCAAAAAGGAACAAACCAAAAATGATAGAAATAACGAAAAATAGACTAGTCCGTTATTGTATTGGGAGTTTTAGTATGCTTTTACCAGAAAATGATAGAATAATTGTATAAAGTTTTGGTAAGGATATTGAAAATTGAACACCACATGAACAAATTTTACTCTTCAATAAATATAGAATAATGCATAGAACAACTTTAGATCACACAGAAAAGATGGACCGAAAGTTTACTGTACATAGGGCCACAAAGCAAGTTTTAATAATTTGCACAGGATTGGCCTCGTTATTTTCTGTATGACAAAAATAAATAGGTAAATAGATGATAGATAGATAGATGATAGATACACGATAGATAAATAAAGCTAGATATTAATTCAGAAGTATTGCTAGGGAAAAAAATGTATTGCCAGCAAAAAATTCCATTGGAAATAAGGGTACCTCTAAGTAACCTAAGACTCACTTAAGCAATATTTAAATGGAATGATGTAAAAATAAACTATATTGAAAAGTACAGAAAGGGGAAATTTGTTTTCTACTGTTTTTATGATGAACGATAACTTTAGTTATCGTTCTTTGATACTTTAGTATCAAAATCTGACAAGGACATAATCCCTCACAGAATCTTTGTTTTTTTGGTCCATAGGTTATTCAAAGAATTCAAAATTGGATCATTTGAAATGTGATACAAAGATTTAAAAATCCAAACTTAAGCTAATGATTGCATCAGCTATTTTTAGATGTTTTCTTTTTAGGTAATATATTTCTTTTTTTCTTTTTTTTTTTTTAACTTTAAGGTAATTTCAAAATTTATAGGATAGAGTGAGATGCTGTATTGGGAACAATACATACTTACTAGTCCTGCCACCCTTGCAGGTAAAAGCATTGAAATTTGGGCAAATAATACTCAGTCCTTGTTCTTGGGTTAGTTGATTTTTCTCCTGTGAATGTTCATATGCGCTCCCAAATCTAAAACACTAGCATTAGTTTTCTAGATTGAACTCTCCCCATATTGGCCGTTTCCCATTGACCTCTTGATCCCAGGAAAGCTTATTCAGGCACTTTTTCCAGGTCACGCTTTCCTGTCGGTGCCAACTTGCTAGCCTGGGTCCTTCTGTTTTACTCTCCACACTGACCACATAAGCTCCATAGCATTTCTAAGAAATGATTCATGTGACATTGGCAAATGTTTTCTTCATCTCTAAAATGAAGAAAATTGTCGGAATTTTAGGGCCCTTCCAAGCCTGAAATTTTATGAGTAGATGAGTAGATGAGTCTCAAATTCCTTTAAATGTGAATTACTCCATTCTTCTCTCATGGGAAGCCATTCCATTTTTTAGAGAAGGCTAAATTTGTGACAAAAATGTATCTTTATCTTCTGGGTCCCATTAGCCATTTAGATAGTATTTTTCTTTTCTTCAGAGAACTGTTACTGTTTTCAGAAAACAATCACGACACTTAGCACCCTTAAAATCTAATGTATATAGATTTATTTATATGATTATGGTTATTATCCTTTAAAAGTTATATTTGTAGTTAGCATCATTGCTGTCTTTAATATTGTATGATTTTTAGATGTCACATTGAGATACTTGGGTTCTTTATACTGCTTAAGTATCTGTTTCTCTAAACATTTGTTTCACCAAAATGAATTAAAACTTTTTACTGAGGTAATGAAAAGCCATTTGAAAATATTGTTTATTGCACCCTTATTTAAACAAACCATTGTCAATCTGCACGGTCAATTTATATGATTAACCTTTTACAAGGGAAATGGTCTGAATCTTTCCATTGTTTAATTTTGCCGCCTTTGGTTCATTTAACCTTATGTTTGTAGCATTTCTGGAGAAACTTTGTATGTTTTGCTACAGAGTAGGAATAGGGAACTCTATTTAAATAACGATTTGTGAAATAGGTTTTCTAAAGTCTATTTGTATTGCCCAGCTGTACAATGTCTCCTCTTTCTGTAACAATTGCTTTTAGAATTACAGGCATCTTTATTATGGATGCTGTGTGTCTAAATATAACAGCATGTGGCCATGGCAGAGAGATGGGTCTTTTGTGAAGCAGAGGTTTAAACCACATATAACAGCAGAGTTCATATTGAATCAGGTATCAATATACCTGAACTGCAACATGTATTTCTCTGACTTAATAAATTTTCCTGTTCTGAAAAAAAAATCTTCTAATTACCTTACATGAAAGAAATATTAAGAAGAAAATCATGCCTGCATGAAATTTGAAGTCAGTCCCCAAAGTCAAGTGAATTCATAATAAATTAGATGGGTCTACCCATAGAAACTAAAATATAAATGACGGGAATTCTTTCTATCTTATCGATATTGACTTGCCCCTCTGTGTGTGTGTGTGTGTGTGTGTATATGTGTGTGTGTGATTACAAAGTAAACTTAGGAAACATAACATATTTTTTATTTATTTTAAAAATTTTATTTATTTATTTGACAGAGAGAGAGAGGGTGATAGCGAGAGAGGGAATATGAGAAGGGAGAGAGGGAAAAGCAGGCTCCCCACTAAGCAGGGAGCCCTATGCGGGGCTTGATCCCAGGACCCCAAGATCATGACCTGAGCAGAAAGAAGGTAGATGCTTAACGACTGAGCCACCCAAGCACCCCAGGAAACATAACATATATTTTAAAAAATTGTATTGCTTAACACCAACCTACCACCATCATGTCCACTTACTAACAATAAACTTTGTATGAAAAAAGTACCTAGATCAGTATTTTATATCAAGATTTTACAAAGATCAACTCATTGAACCAACAGAAATTACTGTTATTATTAAATAAATTTATGATCCCACTTGAGATTATATTATAAAGCAAATTATTGATTAATAAATGAATAAATAGAATGTTCTTTCAAATTAAATGTTTAGTCACACTAGCTCATTTATCTAACAGAAGACTACATTATTTGTATATATCTGTGACACTGACTAGTTTGATGTTTTCTCCCTTTAATAAAGTACTCAAGAAATAATAGACCATAGAAAACACATTTAAACAGGGTGATACATTTTTTTGATAAAAGAAATACAAAATTGATTCTAATTAGTTTACACTAAAAGTGAATCATTATTCATAGGCATTACCAAAGCTGCAGCAGGTAATCATTTATAAATACCAACTATCAAGTTGGACTTCCTCCCCACTTTAGTAGAATAAATTTGTGGCTATGTTTCTTTCAGATCTTTCAAAATAATCAAACACTTTGTGCATTAATTACATAATATGCACATGATAGAAAAACATCTAAGTTCAGTAAGAAAGAATGAGAGATAGAAAATAAATTGTTATGGATTATACATCACCCACAAATTACACAAATGGAGGGCACAGGTAGCACAGTGTAGATAAATCAAAACTGACAAAAGGGTAGAAAATATTGATGACAGATACATGACACTTATTAGATATCTGCCAGAAGCTTACATCTTTTAAAAATCACAAACATGTTCACTTCTGAGGTGGTTTTCCTAATAAAAGTCGAAGGAAACAATAAATTGAAATCTATCTTCTCCTGAAAGGGAAAGGTGATTAGTAAACAGAAAAATTAAATATACCTTTTCCCACCACGAGGATAAGAGGGTATCTCCAAGTTCTAGATAAGAGCCAAGCAACATTGTAGGTTTTTGGAAGCATTTTTCAGAAGCATTATGGAAGAATAAGTATGGATGCATGAGGAACATTCTGCAGGAATTCAAGACAAGTGTTTCACTCTTAAAAGAAATGTAGCAATCAGCTCATCATTTGCTATGGAAACGAGATCGATAAGTTTTTGAGAAGGACGAATTTGCCATGACTGAGCTTCCTGGTAAATTCAGATTTGAAATTACTTGTATGAAAATGGAAAGTATATTTTACTAAAGATAACAGTAAAACAGTAAAGATATAATATGAATTATATCAGTGTTTAACAAATAGAATAAGCTCGTTTGTAAACATTTTAAACAGGAAGAAAATAATTGTCCCAAAGAAGTCATAAGAGGAAATAGAAAATAATTTAGTTGGTTTAAGTTAATTGTTCTTTGCCAGTCTCTTCCAAAATCACATTCCAGGATAAGAAGTGAATTTGCAAATGTGTTAGTAGGTTCTGAGGTATCATCGAGAAATAGGATTGTGCATTGGAGAATTACAATGAGCAAGGGTTAGAGGAGATAGTACATTTATTTTCAAAAAGAAAAACATGTATCTATTTTATTTAACCCCAAAAACAATCTTGAAAACTTGATATTTTTATTTCAGTTTTATATTAAGTACCTGACACGTAGAGAACGTAGGTATATTCCTCAGATTACCCATACTCTGAACTCTATGGAACTTTTCATGCACTTGAGAAAAATTTTCAGTTTGCTTCTGGTTACCCATCAATACATTTTCCTGTCAAGTCAAAAGCCAATAACAAGGGAGAGAAAAAGGGTCTACCTAGAGACCAACTGTATTTTAAACAAAAAAGAAAACAACAAGGAGATATGTAGATTTTTCAGCTCAAAAGTAATAGTGTGAAGGGAAGTAAAGAAGAGAAGAATGATAGAGACTTCTTGGGATGTATGGGGGGTAGGGGGAGCTTTTACCTAAATTTCTTTCTGAGAATACATTCTGAGCAATAGAGAGCCATATGCAGATATGGATAAAATAGATCACTTTCTATAGCCCGAAGCACTTTCTTCACTTCCACTTCATGAAGACACATGCTTTTCTGGTCCTACTGTCACTGACGACTCCTTCTTCGTACTTTTACATTCATCTTCATCTACCCGACTAACTAATGGACTCAATGCACGGATAGGAATTTAGCTTTTACCTGTAGTACATATTGGTATACTATTTCACTTGGGAAAGAGTAAAATGGGATGAAATTGAGTAAGATGTTTTTAGAAATCATAGCAATTTTTGAAATGAACACAGTATATTTCACATGCAGGAAACATTCTCTTTTTTAAGATTTTATTTATTTGAGAGAGAGAGAGCATGAGCGGACGGGCGGGGTGCAGTGGTGGGGGTGGCGGAGAGAGGGAGAAGCAGGCTCCCTGCTTGGCACAGGGCTTGATCCCAGGAACCTGGGATCATGACCTGAGCTGAAGGCAGAGACCTAACCTCCAGAACCATCTAGGCCCTCCAGGGAACATTCTTTTTATAGCTTCTTTTCCCTCTCTTTCTTTTAACTTCTCTAAGGAAGGGCTAGAAAAAGGACACCTAAGCATTAGGATACTAATTTTTTTTTTAAGATTTTATTTATTTATTTGACAGAGAGAAAGATCACAAGTAGGCAGAGAGGCAGGTAGAGAGAGCGCGGGAAGCAGGCTCCCTGCTGAGCAGAGAGCCCCATGTGGGGCTTGATCCCAGGACCCTGAGATCATGACCTGAGCTGAAGGCTGAGGCTTTAATCCACTGAGCCACTCAGGCACCCCTAGGATACTAATTTTTAAAAGAGGAAAGTATTATCTTGCACATTAGTTTGGGTATTTCCTTGCTATGAGTGTAATGGCGACCACTGTTGGAATTTGTGTTCTGTTCTTAAGTCACCTGGAATAGCCATTTATATATTCTAACTTTCTCTGGTCTATAATGTGCATAGTCCGAATGTTAGAACTGCTTTCTCTCAGCACTGAATATAAGAAGTATTCCGAAAAACTGTGAGTGGTCTGGTTTTGCTTCTGCTACCATTTAAACAGTTTGGGGGCACATCACAATCCTTTGGGGTCTCATATCCCTTATTTTAACCATGTTAAAATAGAGGGGCTAGGTTATGCTCTCAAAGGTCCTCTGAAATGGTGTACATAATATGACTCCACTGTTTTTGCATTTTCTTACTGAGAACAGCATACACTGCAAAGTTGTGCCACACGAACACTAGGATATTTATATTTGTACAAACAATACTTCCTGTTTCCTCAAACAGGTGTTCTTACAAAATCTTGCAGTTAATTGGCCCCAAGGTACTGTAGGTGATAAAGAAAAAAAAAATTAAATGTGTGTGCTATGCTAGAAAATAAAGTATGGATGATTATAAATTGTTCCATAACCTATTTCCTGAACTCTCATACAAGAACAAGCCAGTTAACTGGAACATTTATTATTTGAATTTGAAAAGGTGGATAAAGGGGTCTTTTAAAAATCCTTTTGTGATGGCATTGAAAAATGCTCTAAAATAAAATCAAAGGAGTAAGTCAAATTAAGTTTCCTATTTAGTCTTTGCTTTTTCTCTTCAGGTGATCCATACCATCAGTGCCACTGATAAAGATGATTTTGCAAATGGACCACGGTTTAACTTCTTTCTTGATGAACACCTATCTATAAACCCAAACTTCACTCTGAAGGACAATGAAGGTGAACGTGATTTACATATACTCTTTAAATCTATGTGATATCTGTTTTGACCTCGTGTGAAATAGGCCTGAGCAGTTTTGCTTTACGCGTGCATGCCCATGAACAGCTTGCAAATCAGCATTCAAAGTCAGTTTGATGTTAATGTGTTATGATCTGTGAATAGCTTGTATTTAAAATTGAGCCATATGTACAAATAACTTTCATTGAGTTTAGTCAGAAGCATCCCTTTAAACAAGAGATGTACATGTAATATGCTCTTGGGCAAATTTTAAGAGAAATCTTAGCTGACAAACATGTTTATGAGAGCTGCTTGCAATTGCTAGGAGGTAGAAAAATTTTAAATTAGGAAAAATGAAAAATATGTCCTAGGGACAGTTAGGAAAGGAAATGCAATGTTTGAACTCATTTTGCATTAGCAAGGCTATCAAGATGTGGTGTACAAATTATATTTCCTCTTGTTATTATGAATATTTTTCAAAATGTGGGTAGAAAATATGCATAATTGCAGAATATTGTAGAAATTTTGAATTACTTTTGTTTAAACTTCTGTATTGTGTGGAGGAAAAAAGAGCACCATAATTTAGTAACTAGAGAAGATTCTCATGTTTTAGATTCCCTATTTGGTAGATTTCTCAAGGTTGTGTAAAACTCCACCTTCTTGAAAAGGAAACATTAAATCAGTCAATGTGTGCAGTGTCCTGATTTGTATCAACTTTATTCTTCCCCAAAACTATCTTTGATCATGTTTATCTGAATATGTTATTATTTGGAATTTAACACTTGCCTCAGAATCCTGTGAGAAAAATAATGGTGGATACATTTAGGAGAAAACATTTAATTTCCTCTCTGTACCGTCAGGGAGATGTATTATATATATAATATAGGTTTTATGTATTATTATTATATTATATTATATTATATTATTATATTATATATACAATCACTAAATGTCAACTCATTAAAACATTATGTCCATTTTCCTTAGCTTCTTTAAATTATAACAAGGATACTAAATTGTACATGTGGCCATAACACAATTTATATGAAAATACAAAGCTGCTTGTTTGTCTCTTATTTTAACTACCCTATGGTCAGCTCTACCTATGGAAACACATATGTGTGTATGTTTTTGTACGATGAATTGTATTGATTGATTATTATACATTTATATGCATTTGGACATCCCATTCTACGACCCCAAATATATTTAATGTAATTAACTATGTGAAATATGTAAAAAACCTATTCATATTTCCCATGTTTCGGATAATTGCATAATTTGAGGAGCATTCAACTTTCTGACTTGGTAGATTGAAATCATATCTAGATCCCTATATTTATATTTCAGTTGTTTCTTTTCCCATTCTGATAAGGATTTTACTTTACATTTTTAAGTAATTTTATTTTGATATTATCATGAAGATTTGACTTGGATTTAAAGGTGTGTTATATTCAAGTTATTTAACCGATATAAGTATAATTCCAAAAGTATTTTTAAAAGAAACAAGAGAATTTTACTATTGTTGAGACCCACTCAGTGACTAAAAGTTCTTCATAAAAATTTTTATATCTGTGGTGCCTGAGTGGTTAAGCAGCTGCCTTCAGCTCAGGTCATGATCCCAGGGTACTGGGATCGAGCCCCGTGTCAGGCTCCCTGCTTGGCAGGAAGCCTGTTTCTCCCTCTCTTTCTGCCTGCTGCTCTGCCTACTTGTGCTATCTCTCTATCTCTCTGTCAAAAAAATAAGTAGATAAAATCTTTAAAAAAATTATATCTAGAATTTGTGAACTTAATGAATGGATATATTCAAAAGGGCTTGATTCAATGATCTGACATCACTAGTTGTGGGAGGTCATCTTAAGGGATACCCCTCAAACATATGCACACTTTTAAAAGGGTTTATCATGCTGATGTAAATTTTTTAACATTCATTTTAACCATACCTGTGAATGCTTAAACCAGCACTACTATGTTGAGTATGTGAGGCTTATGGACAATTGTGTAGGGATAAAGATGTTTTAATCCATTTGTAAGACTATTTTTAAAAATATTGAGAATTGATAAAATTATAAATAACACAGGAAAACTTCTTTTGAATAGGTAACAACAATTTCTAGAAAAGATTCAAATGCATAGCTGAAACATGTGCTTATAAAAGCAGACTTGATTATGCTAGATAAGCCAAGCCACCTAACTTTCCAAGCTTCAGTTTTTACATCCATAAATTATGGTTTAAAATATCCACATTAGGAGTACCTGGGTGGGCTCAGTCAGTTAAGTGTACGACTCTTTGACTCTTGGTTTTGGCTTAGGTCATGATCACAGGTTTATGAGATTGAACCCCGTGTGGATCTCCATGCTGGGTATGGAGTCTGCTTGAGATTCTCTCTCTCCATCTCCCTCTCCTCTTGCCCCTCCCCTCCCAAATAAATAAATAAATAAATACTCACTTTGGAACATTGGGAGAATAATGATACCATATATAAAGATGGTCTTTTCTCTAAACACAAGGCAGCTACAGATAATAATATGTAAAGATGATATGAAAAATGGAATAGCCATACCAAAATGAATATATTCATACAAATATATGGACCCTTATGATAAACATGAACACCAAAGCCAAGCACAAAATTAAATCTATACTTGCATATAAGAATTTAAAACTATTAAGCCTCAAAGAAGAGAAAGAATTTTATACTGTCAAAAAGAAAATGTAAAATAATTAAAAAGCAATAATAATTAGATTGTAATTTTTTTAAAAGATTTTATTTATTTATTTTTGAGAGAGCCTGAGGGAGGGCAGAGGGAGAGGGAGAGAGAGTCTTAAGCAGGCTCTGTGTTGAGTGTGGAGCCTGAGAGGGGGCTCATTTTCACCACCCAGAGATCATGACCTGACCCAACATCAGCAATCAGTTGTGTAACTGACTTGCCACCCAGACACTCCAATAATTAGTAAACTAGATTACTGATTAAAAAATAAATAGCAGAAGTTGATATAAATCATCTGCTCAAAATGCTGATGAAAAAAAATTTGCTATTATCAACCTTCTCTAGAGTTTGTTAAAAATAGTAAGCTAACAGGAATCAAGGGGGACTCATTATTAAAGATTTTTTCCAATGTATAAAAATAAGCTTTTTACTTTTAGTTACTGACATTTTGGCAAATATCATATTAATCTTTGCCTTCAGGATCTCTACAATATATAATAGATAAGAAAAAATCTTGTAATTCATGTTTCATTTCATTATGTTAAAACTTGAAGAGTAAACACTAAATTAACAGCATAAAAATCTGTATTTTCCAAAGCAATAAATGATTTTCAGAAAACTAAATAATGAAACTTATTTTATCAGAACAGAAAACCAGAAAGGAGAATAAAAGATGGAAAGTAAAAGCATGGAAAATGAAAGAAAGTAGAAATCAGTTCAAATATACTGTAGCCATTATCAGATTGAATATCATTTTTAATTAAAGCTATCTCATACTTAAATATATATAAAATATATTCATATGCTGCTTAGGTGAAATATACCAAATTCAAAATGATATAGAAAGTTTGATATAAAAAGTTAGAAATATCTAGCTTATTGCTTCAAAAGAAACAACCATTGCTGGAAAAAGAAAACAAGTCCAAAACTCGGTGTCTTAAAATAAGATCTTTATTTAGGTCACATTTCTACAAATGAGCAATTTCTGATAGGTTCATCTAAGCAATTCTTCTTGTCTCAGGATAACTTCAGTCACTATAACTAATCAGTATTGTACAGTATTCTCGATTCAAAAAGAAAAAAAGAACAATGGAGAACAATAATAAGTAGAAACAAAACACAAGATTATCCTTGATGGCAAAATTGCCTCAATGAAAATTTAAGAGAACCTACAAAAACACCTTAATAATGGGATACTTTGCCAATTTTTTTGAATACTAATAAATGCTTCAAAATGGTTAGATTTCCTATATTTAAAACATATGGATAAGCAGTAAATCAGCTACAATTTAAAATGGGAAAAACAAATCAAATAAATTTGCCCCAAATCCTTCTAAAATCATTATAGGAAAAAAAATCCAATATATAATGTTCAAGTTTATCCTATCTAAATAGCAATGTTACTGGAAATATAAAACCATGCAAGAAAAATAATGTATTTACCAAATTAATGAATCAGAGTGCTCAGATTTTCATATTAACCTATAAATTAAATATAACTTTAATGATAAACTGAATTTAGTAATCTGTTATAAAATGCAAATGGCAAAAGATTAAGAAAAGCAAGAATGCATTGGAAAAGAAGATGAAAGAGATATATAGTTCTTAGAAAGAGAAGAACTGAGGGCATATCCTAACAGATATCTAGACATTATAAAGATGAATGTAGTGAGTGTAAGCCCAGACAGTTGGATTTTCTTTTTCTTTCTTTCTTTCTTTTTTTTTTTTTTTTGGTAATGCAAGTGCATGATTTAGGCTTCCATTGCCAAGGCATCCACTTCAAAGAGGTATCTACTTCAAAGGGGAATTCACTTCAAAGAGAGCTAGCTGGAATAAACACATTGCCAGCCACAGGACTAGATAAAGATCCAGCCCTCTTCCCTCTGCCCCCGAGACTCTTTGTTTTAGAGATCTTAATTGATTTTGATAACTGACCATTTGGGCCTTCTCTCTCTCTCTTGTTTTTTAAATTCCCACTCTTATGTTTTAAATTCATGGATAGAGTGAGCCCCCAAACCATACAACCTACCTTTGACCTCAATAACAACAGAACTTCAAGCCCCCGACCACACATTCTCTTTCTCTCTACCCTCCACCTCTGTGTGGACCCAGGTGTGCCATGTAATTTCCAGAACATGAAAGTAATAAGCCTTGTTCCAAAGTTTCCTGATGGTTATTGCTGAAGAGTGTCTTGTAATCATAATAAGAATTATCAGTGCTGGTCCAACCACAACATTGGTATTGATAGGCTGAAACAAAACACATGAAGTACTCCTTAAATGTGGTAGGAGTACAGAAACAGATAAAGAGAAGAGGAGAACAAATTGAGGGGACTGAAATAAAATGATTAGATATCTAAATCTATATATAAACATATGAACTTGATAGAAGACAAAGGTAGCATTTTTAACCATTGTGGAAAGGGTAATCCAAAAAAGTACATAGAAATGTACCAACTGTGTATAGATCTAGAGAAACTAAAATTAGAACCTCTCAAATACAAGCACAAAAGTAAATTATACATATATTATAGGACTACTTGTATAAGCAAAATTCTAAGAATTTTAGAGGAAAATGAAGTGAACTAATTTCATATAATTGGGTGTAGAAAAGGATTTTATATAAAAGACACAAATAGCACATCCATAAAACATTAACAAGTGTGATAATGTTAAAATTATTATATTTCTGCGTTAAATTATTTCTAAACAAAACTTCAAAACCAATTATAACCTAGGGTAAAATATAGCCATACTTATAACCGAGTAAGGATTAGTATTATGAATATATTTACAAAACAAAATAAGCATTCCAAATAGGAAACAAAATAGTGAAAGGATACAAATAAGTGATTAACAGAAGAGAAATAACAAAATAGTAAATAAACCTATGGACATATGAGCATCTGTTCAAAACTATTAATGATCTTACACACAAACATAAGAACACAATAACATAAATGTCACATACATCCCATTAGTCAAAAATAAAAACAAAACCTGGGAATGTCAATGGTACAACAACCAAGTAGTCATTGACAGTGTGTAATAAAAGCCTTCATGCCTTGATGTTGAGATTATACCTCACTTATGGTAAGCAGTGAGTCTTGACCCAGTTTCGTGGATCCTGGCACAAGGCTCTATACTCCTGGTTCATAAATGCTTCATTTTTCATGGCATGGGAAGCAGTATGAACTTCACGTTTTCTCTGATTCCTCCAACCCCAAAGTCTCAGAGTGACATGGAGCTGCCCAGGTGCCCATGGTAAGCATGCAGTGGGTTTGCTTTATAACAGGGGAACCTTAAACTAGGAAATTCCAATATTCTATAAGGGGCTGCCAGGAAATTAAGTTTGACTTGGCCCTAGAGGTTGTCCTTGTATTTATTTAATGGGGTGATAAATAAACCTGCTTTTGCTTTGGAAGAAGGCACTCTCACTATCTTCTAACGTTATCTTCCACATTCTGAATGAGAGTCCATGCTGCCTGCTGTGACATGAGTAATGAAGTCCTTTCTGTCTGACCCAGGAGCCTTGTATCTTCTGGCCACATCTGTAAATCTGTAGCAGACTAACCTGTTTGCACCTGGGTCTGGTAAAATCTCAATCCCTCTTAACACATCATTGAACTAATTCCTACAAAAAGTATTGTAAAAAAAATTACTTATTATAACTTACTCATCTATGTATACTAAGCTTATTCCAGAGACATATACCTTACCCATATTTATGCCTGCAATCATATAATGTCACTAATGTCCTCATAGCAAGTCCAATCTTGGAGAACAAATGTCCCTTCACATGTCCCATCCTATTTGTATAAAAAGTTCTTTATTTGGGGCCTATTTTTCGGTATTCCCTGTGACATACACTGGGAAACACCAGGATGCAGCTAATATTCTGCTCAAAGACACATGAGTCCTATCAAAACAAATATGTTCATTTAAAGAAAGCATAGCCCAAACACTGATTGCTTTGGTTAATAGCAAGTTTTTTTCCTTTTATAGAAATATAAATCTCTAGTGAAATTATCTGCCCTTCCTTTTTTCCTCTATTTCTTAAACATATTAATCCTAGCAATTTTGCCATCATTGTCAGCTAACTCTAGTGTCTCGAAAAGATGACAAGTTTTTGTTTCTCATCGGGGAGATTGGACAGACAGGACTGGGACACATGGTCTTGTTTCTTGATATATCTAGTAGTTTTTTTTGTTAGATGTCACATGTAGTGTATGAATGTAAGAAAGTCTCACATGACAATGCCTTTCTTCAGGGAGTATTCACCATTTTCCCTGACAAGCAAGGAGAGAGGGGGATCATTATGTTAACACAATCAGAGTTGAGCAAAATCAAGGTTGATTTGTAGTTTTGTTTAGATTCAATCTCTGCCCTGTTGCTAGGACATGGCCCTCTAGGACTTTTAACTGGGGGCTTGTTTGTATACTGGGACCATAACCCTGGTCCCTAACTTTAACTATTATCTGTTCAGTACAAAGAGAGAGAGAGAGAGAAAAAAAGCTCTTCTTTGTATTCCAGGCCTTTTCCACTTAGAGTTTTAGATTTCTGCTCATCTTTCAATTTAACTTTCAATTTAAACTTTCAATTTAACAAATGTCTTTAGGGAAAGTCAGCCGTGTGTTTAAGGTCCCTCAATTTCCAATCTGACTGCAGGCCCAAGGAGACCTCAAAAAGTTTGAGTTTCTCTGTCTCCAGGTTGGAATTCCATCCTCCTGTTAGTTTCTAGTACAAACAAATGCGTTGTAATCAGCAGACCCCTGTTCATGGGCTTCCCCTCTCTGGAATCTTGCCCCATTCGGTTATCTTGCTTCAGGAGTTCCTGAATGCCCTTAAACAGATACTTCCTTGGAATGTTCAGGCTTTTCTCTTTGTTATCATTAAGAGTATTTGTCAGTCAAAACCCCTTTTACCTCGACCTCCATTTTATAAAAACAAGAACTGTTTGGCAACAGTTTTGTTAAATAGTTGGCATATAAACTGGGCTCAGAAGAAAGGATGTTGTTCGGTAATAACCTAGTTGCCCTAGAGATGCTGGCTCCCTGGATGTTCACTGATATGCTGCAGATAGTTATGTCTTAAAATTTAATTCAAATTGGTTCAGAACCCCATCCCATATACTGAGTAAAACCAAGATCCTTTGAAAAAAATTCTGAAAGTTGGATTGGGTAACAACATTGTCACTCCATGCCGGTTACCACCTCAAGTGATTTTTTTGTATTTCTCTGGCTTTTGTTTGCCCTGCTTTTGTCTCCCATGTCTGCTACAAGCCTTCTCCCAAAGTACCATGTGCTCAAAGCACACACTAGCACAAAAAGTATGGGTGGACAGAGTGCGGTGAAAAAACAGCCCAGCTTAGCAGATATCTGAAAGAAATGGCAGATGAAAGAAATTGTAGCCTAAAAATAGATTTCAAACTCATTCTTCTAAATCTTTAGGGCTAACTATGTGCAGCTAAATAAACTTGGCCTGGGGATAGATCCAGAAAGTCATCCCCAAAGCAGCGTGACATTGAGATTCACAAGAAGATATTTAACTACTGGCCCAAATCTACTCACTACCCCTTACGGTGTTGGAGAAATTGCTGGAAATCAGACCTCAAAGAACTTCCCTAAGTGGAATCATTGCAAAGGTCAAGTAGGTTGAAAGAGGCAGTTGGTATACATTGGGATGCAATTTACTAGTAGAAAGAGAGAGACATACAGACTTTTTGAATGGACACATGAAAACATTGCCAATTTAAAATTTCTGGTAAGATAAGAAAGTCAAATAGTGCTGAAAACTGAACTAGTGATCAGAATGTTGGAAGAAGAAGCAACACTGCCAAGAGAACAGTGCTTTTCCCATACTCTCAAGAGACTTGAAAGGTGGAGTCTATGTCCTTGGGCACCTCCTGCTCTTGAGTCCTGTGGCATTTTGCTACCTCTCCTGGTTTCTATTATCTCTCAAGCTTCAGTCACTTCCCTCTTTGCCCTAGAGTCTGGGGACACCTGACTCCATCCACAGTCTGAATTATAACTGGAAAAAGTTAATGCCCTTACGAGCAAATGGACCTATACCTCAGGCACCCAACACCCAGTACCCAAGAGATGTCAACCAGAGCAGATCCATTTTTTTTTAATGACAGATAGTTATATGATAACTGGCATCTCCCTAATCATGCTGTGGGTTCTCTCCCCATTTAGACTGTAAGATTCAGGAATACAAGGACTTTTGTCTGACTTTTTGTCTGACAGGTAAATACCTACTGTATTCCTAACTCCTACCATGATGTCTGACACAGAGGAAATTTTAAGTAAATATCTGTTAAGGAAAATAAGAGGGAAAAGCAGCAAAGAAGAATGTTTTAGAGGTAGATTCTGGAAATAGGTTGCCTCTATTTGAAACCTAGGTTCTCTGCTGATTATGTGTGAGACTACTGCCAAGTCCTTATTCTCAGTGAATCTCAGTTTCCTCTTCTGTAAAATGGAAATATGGAGACAATTATTACTATTTCATGCTTCTGAAGAGAGATTGAATATAAAGAATTTGAAATTACATATGAAGTGTTACAGGTTATAAAGGGGACGTTGAAGGTAACTAAAAAATAAGTACATAGATGGAAACATAATATGAAATACCCAAATAAATTACTCTGAGTAAAGAAATATTTAAGATTGATAGAATATATATATATTGCTATATATATTGATTTATATAATATTGATATTGATATATTATATATATTATATATATTAATATTGATATATATAATAATATATATATATTCATCAAGTTAGGGAATTTCTCTGGTATTATATATGTATATATATATATATATATATATATATTCATCAAGTTAGGGAATTGCTCTGGTATTATATATGTATAGATATATATATATCTATATATATTCATCAAGTTAGGGAATTGCTCTGGTATTCTATATATATATATAGAATATATATTCTATATATATATTCATCAAGTTAGGGAATTTCTCTTATATACATAATACCATTATGTATATTGATATTCTCTTATATGTATTCTCATATGCATTCTCTTATATACATAATAATTATATACATAATACCAGAGAAATTGGTATTTATGGTATATATATATATATATATATATATATATATATATAAAATACCAGAGAAATTCCCTAACTTGATGAATAATAAAATAACTTTACCAATGTCCAGACAATGAATTTAAATTGTAAAGAGAATAAATGATCCTGAAGTACTCATTTGGAAAATTACAAGCTAGTAGTTCATGGGTCTTCTTTTAGTGACATTTGAACAAAAGAACTACAATAAAATAAGCATCTTCTTATTAGGATATCTCTCATTTAACAATTAGGGAAGAGTATTTTAATATGCTGAATGACTCAGAAAAATCTAAAAACTACCAATTATAATAAAATTCCATGGATAAAATATTTGGAGCTATAGCAGCCGCATGAAAATAAGATAAAAATAAATATCTGAAAAGATGGAGACAAAGAATAAAATGAACAATATATGATTACACATCAATCAGAAATAATGATTTAAGTGTAGAGTTTAATCACATGTATGAGCAATAGTGATAATATAGAAAACATGCTTCTTATGAAATGTTTATGAAATGGACATTGGATATTTTCAATAAGAATATACTTATTTGCTTTTAATTTTAAAATGAAGAAAAGCAACTGAAATACACACACACACACACACACGCACACACAGCTTTATTTCATTGCTTGACATTTACACTGGCTTCCAGCATTCTATAGAAGACTGACACTATGTTACTATTCAGCACATTCTTTCTCTTCTTAGAAAGAATGTGCTTCTTTTTATCTCTAAAAGAAATTCTGTAGTCAGCTCTTAGATTAACATCATTTTTCTCCTACCACTTAATCTCTAAAGGGGTGCACATCGTCTGTGGTGTATAAGGTCCTGAGTGATATAAGCCGTCCAGAATGTTAGGAGTTAAAACACAAAGCTCCTGCTTTCAGGGGACTTGCCATCTAGTTGGGGAAATGAGGATGTCATGAAATGTAACTTGAGACTGAAGGCAGTGACATTTGCGTTACTTTAAAGAGATCACTGAAGGTTGTATTGTTCAAAAGACATAGAACATGATTTGACTTTACAGGATAGAATCTGTACTTCCGGGTAAAGTGAACCTGAGAACACTTTTCAATTAGACGGCATTGTAATCACTATTGAGAACATAATAAATATTAAGCATTGTGCTATATTCTACGCTCGAAAATATATCCTTTAGTTAATCCTTTAGTTGCTCTACTACCAAACTGTGGTGGATAGAAAATTTTGTACCTAACCAAAATCTTCAATATTTATCTGGAATATTAGGACCCTTACCTATTAAATACTAAACTTTGATTTGGAAAAATAACCAAGTGAAGGATTTCTACTTTTTCTTTTTGAAGCATATACAGTATGCTTAATAATGTATCATTATGTATCATTAACTAATATCAATAATAATTTTAAAATAAAAAAAGGAGTTCAGAAGATAATTTTTAAGTCACAACATTTCAAAATTACATTACTCTGAAACAACAAAAAAAGCAAGAAATGCTTTCTGGTTAAAATGAAATTTTTCCTAAGACCACCTAATCTTTGTTGATATTTTTCAAAGATTTATTTATTTATTTTAAAAAGAGAGTGAGAGGGGAGGGGAGGGACCAAGGGAGAGAGAGAATCCCAAGTAGACTTCCAACTGAGTGCAGAGTCAGACACAGGTCTTAAACTCATGACCCTAAGATCATGACCCTGAGATCATGAACTGATCCGAAATCAAGAGTCCGACACTTAATGAACCCCAGTCACCTTCAACCACCTAATCTTAAATTGCAACAGATTAACTTCATTTTAGCCTCAAAAACTCCGTTGTTTAATTCCAACTTCTTAACCAAATATCTATAGCAAATGAACTACAGCCATAATGTCACAAAGTCTGTGAAAACAAGCTGATACCAGGGTTCTGTGCACACAAAAACTTTGTTCATTTATTTTATAATATAAAAGTGTACTCTAATCCCCCAATATAAAATTATCATTAGTCTATCAGGTAAATCTGTTCTGCTTCATGGTTTTTATCCTGCCTCTTGAGGGACTAGGTTTTATTTGATTCAAGGAGATTTGCCAGCCTAATTCCTAGGCTTAATTCTAATTGTCAAGTGCATTTGTAAATCTTACAGATTTTACTAGGGGAAGAGATCATTTATAACTGTATGTACACACGTATCTCTGTTTGTTCGCAGGGCTCTAAATCACATTTAATATGCCTTTCAAATCTGAAAACCTTTATCATAATTTTGTTGATAATTTGCTTTCAAGAACATCTACTACTCATATTTGTCTCTCAGTTTTCTTCTTTAGATATGCATTTTCTACTTATGTAGCTACTCCCATTCTTTAAAAATGAATGAGTCCAAATCTACATTTTTAAATGAATGAGCTGCACTGAAGATTACCATTTTAATCATACAAGACAAAAGAATCTATAGACTCTCATATTCACCTTGTTGCAGGATTTTGAAGATTTTGTTTTTTCCTTCTTTTTATTACCTTGTATTGTTTCTTTGCAATATTCATTTATACTTCTAAATATGATGGTCATATTATTTATAAGTTGTTTTATGATTTTTAGCAAAATACTGAAAAGGCAATGCTGGAAAATAGTTTTTCCTTGTGGCTATTTGGGTTTGGTGAAAGGATATCTAGGTTTACATTGAGTTTAACATGAGGACTATTTTCAAATTTGACTCTGTTAAAAAGTTGTTAAAAAGGTGTCTTTTGGGGGAGCCTGGGTGGCTCAGTTGGTTAAGTGTCTGCCTTCATCTCAGGTCATGATCTCAGGGTTCTGGGATTGAGCCCAGCATCAGGTTCCCACCTCAGCCGGAAGCCTATCCCTCCCTCTTCTCCCAGAGCTCCCTCTGCAGCGCCCTCTCTCTCTCCATCTCTCTTCAAATGGATGAATAAAACCTTGGGGGCGGGGGGGGGGAGTCCTATCTGTAAAAAACAACAACCACAAAAAAAAAAAATCTTTTGGGAGCCTTTTCTTTCAGATTTCACAGTCCATTAGTAGTGAAATGCAGTTATTTAGTTTGATACATACTGGGAGCCACCAGAGATTTTATGTATATTTTGTACTTCTTTGGCATTATCAGTTTTGTAGTAGTCGATATTCCCATAGTTTATTTTTGTCCTTCAAATGAGAACTCGCAGCTGGTGGTGTAATGTGCTTAATTTCTCTACAGAGTATAACCATTTAAAATTCTGTTTTTATCCACGGGGCTTCCAGAAACTAGCAGTTTCTCCCATTCCTAAATAAAATAAGACACATAGTCTGAACTAAGAATATAGTTACAAATGACACCTCAAACATCCTTCGTGGATGTGATTGCAGTTTGCTTGCTCAGACTTACCTGCAGTCCGGTGAGGCTGAGACTCGCTGTTTTGGTTCTCCTAGGCATCTCCTTCCCCTCCTAGTCAAGTCTCAGTCCTCCTTCCTCACATGAGTGCTGTCACCCCTGATAGAATCACACTGTCCCTCACGAGAAGGTAGAGACTCAAAATGGGACTTGCGAGAAGGCGAACAGTTCACATACCATCATGACCCTAAAATGGGGAAGCATGACTTGCAAATGTAGTGACTTGTTTTAGTGGCCCTTTTGCTCTAGATAAAATAGTCTTTTATTTTCTTCTTAGTTATTTTAATCTCTGTTTTTTTTTTTTTACGTCTTTATATTTTTTCCTAAAGTAATTGTCAGACTCCACCGCCTCTCACCTTTTTATACTCCTACTCATGGTGACAAAAAAAGACAGGTAACTCATATTCTTTGAGAAAAAACATAAAAGTAGAAAAAATAAACATATGACTAGTTGTATCATTCCATGCCTCTTTGTTTTGGTTTCTGTTTGTGAAAATGGAGGTTATTCTCTGCCTTAATGGTTGGAATGACAAAATAACTCCTCGAGGAGTCCTGTACGCCACCCTCTGTCCTGAGGCAACAGAAACATTAAACATAATAAATCATAAATAATAACATCATAAATAGGATTATGTGTTCATTTTTTAAAGCTAAGAATCTTTCCTTACAATTTCCTTCAATGTTTTTGGGGGTTTTTTTTAAGATTTTTCATTTATTTATTTGGCAGAGAGAGAGAGAGATCACAAGTAGGCATAGAGGCAAGCAGAGAGAGAGGGGGAAGCAGGCTCCCCGCCAAGCGGAAAGCCTGATGCAGGACTCAATCCCAGGACCCTGGGATCATGACCTGAGCTAAAGGCAGAGGCTTTAACACACTGAGCCACCCAGGCACCCTTCCTTCAATGTTTATAAATTTAGTGACTCCAAACATAATATCATCTTATCCATTATCCATCCCTTGGATCCATCCCACAACATTGAGATCCATCCACCCACTTATCCATTCCCTACTAAGAATAATAGTAGTTGTTAAAGGTATGTGATCAATCATCACATGATTGTGATGTGGTAGAGGGTTTCTCTTATAGTTCATATATATTTTTTCTTTTTTTGTAAGCTACTCTTATATTCACCTCTACAAGTATTATATTATTGTGAGATGTTCATGAATTATTCTGAATTTTGGGTTGGATTTCTATTTTAAAAGCTTTTTTTATCACCTCCACTGTTATTAACACTTATGCAAATTCATGTGTTATTCATGAGCAGATTTGCTGATATTCTTCAAGATTCATATTTTTGCTTCAGATTTATTTATATTCTAAGTTTTTAATACATAGTCTTGTATATACAGACATAATGAAAGGCAAAGAGGAATTGAGCAGTTTCAAATGTGGTTTTAAAATGTTGATAATAGATGGTAGCTTCTTTATGGGAAAGATGTTTTCCTGCTGTGAGTGGAAGATGAGGGCTTAAAAGAAAATGGCAAAAGAAACTCAGAATAGCTACTGCCTGGCGTCTGATAAAGAATAGATATTAATAGATTGATTACTAATCTCCTTTGAGAGCATAGTCTAAATTTCTCTACACACGGTGGAGCGAATTGAGATGGTTATAACTATTTTATCAACATATTTTTTTATGAATCTGAAAGCAAAAACCTTAGACATTGGGTAGTTGTATTTATGTGGGCTTTAAAGATTAGCAAGAAGGAGTGTGGCAGATGGTCAAAGGAATGACATTCCAGGGTGCAAACTAGGAACATAATGACATATTGGATGATACATTTGTGTCTTGGCAGAAATGCAAGTGAGGCCAGGAGGATGTTTACAAACTTAAATGAACAGGCAGAATCAGAGTCTGAAAATTGCTATTAGGGCAATTTGAGGCTAAAAGAACGGGAAGCCAGGAAGCAGGAGAAAAGGAAAGAGCATTTAGTAGAGAGCATGAAGAGATACTGCTGCCGAAGTGTTACAGGATATACAAGTTCATTTTCGTTTTAATGTCTTAATAAATGTCAACATAATAAGGAAACCATAAGAGAAGACAAGTTCCTGCTGAATGTAGTACAAATCATTATTTATCAAGCACCTATCATGTGAGAGGAACTTTACAGGAAAGAAAAAGAGCATTGTTTCATGCATGGGCTCTGATCACAGTTAAATTATGAGTGGATCTTATGGCTGCTAGAAGACCAGAAAATAAATGAAAACAACATGAAGTCATGCATATTTATTTGTCTGGTAAAATTAAGTTTCTATTTCCTAGCTTTCACTTCAGACATTTTTTAATAATTGAAAAAAGAAGTTTAGTTCAATTAGAGATCCACATCTGGGGAATCTCAAACACTTCTGCTGTTCTAGTGGATTTGAAAATATTATTTTAATAGTCTGTTGGCTACACTTGAGATAAAGCATATCTTTGTACCTGCCTATCAAAGAATCCTATGAAATGGCAGGTAGTATATAGGTGTCTAATAATTTAAGAGTTTTGAAGAATAATAGTTTTAATACTTACCAAGATATAAGGCAATTTTGGACTTTAATATAGGATCTGTTTGGCTCCAGGGAATATTTTAAAAGCATCCTTATTTTAACTTAAATTGTTTTACAGTTTACACAAATAGCACAGAGATTAGAATCTTTCAAAGTCTCTCAAAATAATAAACAAAAAGGGGCGCCTGTGTGGCTCAATTGGTTAAGCATCTAACTCTTGATTTCGGCTCAGGTCATGACCTCAACGTTGTGGGATCAACCCTACATTAGGCTCCATGCTCAGAGTCTGCTAGAGATTCTTCTGCTCCCTTTTCCCCGTCCCTCTGCTCTCTCTCTCTTTCTCTAAATAAATACATAAATAAGTAATCCTTAAAAAATGTTAAATCAAAAAATAGGATACATAGTAGTAATTTCAGAAAATTGTGTCTGAATTCTGGAGCTAATATGCAACTTGCATTGTACCATCGTATTCTCCAGCCTTCTGTCCCTGTGGAAATAGAAAGCTTGCAAGTGTACCTATCTATTCAATAATATATTTTACTGTACATATTTTTTTGTGAATTATCAATCAGTTAAAAAATCCGTGGAGTTCTTTAACTGTTTCTTTAAATGTTTGGATTAACATTTAATCCAAAATGAATTTTATTCTTATGACTGCTTGTCAAAGGACTCCAAATCTTACCTCTTTCACTATTTTTAAAGTGTCCACATGAATCAGAACTTACATATGCACAGCAGTCTCTCTACCTCCTCCTGTATGTACCCATATCCTTTTAAGAAAAAGAAATTGACTATATATTAAAATAAAGAATGCTTTGTCATCTATTTTGAAAGAATAAACCACATTCAAGGCTATTTCCAAATTACATTGAAGATATAGTTGCTGGGAATATCAGGAATGTACTGATTATATTCAGAAAGACATGAATTACTAAGAGAGTTTCCCAATTTTTCTGGCCAGTTTCTGAGACTATTTGGTTGCCTAAGTCCATATAGGACACGTAGAATTTTCACATGATTGCTTCAAAGACTCTTCCCATGATATATTTTTCTAATTTTTTTCTCACCCCAAAGTCTTCTAAAACACCCGTTGGGGTAAAATAGCACTTTTAAGTTAGTAGACTCAACAGTATGCACATTATTCCAGTGCAGTCTTCTCAATAAAGAGATGCATAGATATCCCATACCTTTATTGATTGATTCCAAGACTGTTTTAGTTGTTTTTTTTTTTTTTTACCTCCCTGTGGCCTTATTTCTGCCTTCAGATATATATATATATATTGCAAAATAATCTCTGTTACTCAAGATTTCTCTTATATGATATTTTTGCTGTCTAATATGCATCTTTGGTTCACATTGTTTTAGTTTAAGGTTTTTGTGCTAACTGAACAGCTTAGCACAGTGTCTTTTTAAATCCTAATCAAATGTATTTTCAGTGTCTGAAGTGAAAAAGACACTGAATAGACATTCAGTGTCTTTTTAATTCCTAATCAAATGTATTTTCTTGGTTTCCAAGAGTTCTATGAGCTTCTGTCTTCATCCAAAGTATTGAGAATTAGAATTAAGAACCAAACTTAGGTACACGTTATTAGAGATGGTCCTCTATTTGACCTTGATAATTACCGCTTTTCATTCATGGATGATCCATCCTACTATAGTTGCCCTTTTTTCAGCTCATATTAATTTTTGATCCACTTGGAAGTCAAGATTTTCTATAAAACTGGGTTTATGCTGCTTTAATTATACTTCAAGTTTAGAATTTATTGTTGCTCTTGCCACCCTATTTTTCAGTTTCAACAAGACAGATTTTGTTCTTTCTATATAAGTATAAAAGTAAATAAGATATATATGTATATGCATGCATATGTATCTTTTTACCTCTTTCATTTTGGATCAAAGTTTTCTTGTTTAAGTTCCATGAGCCTTCAGTAAAGTAAATTTTTTGCAGTTCCGGTTAGGTACACAATTTCCCTTTTCAGGAGCCCATTATTCTGCTCAGCTAAATCTTTCTAGGTAGGAAGCTCTTTGCTTCCTGAATCTTCTTTTCTTTTCAAAAGTCAAAACTTCAACTGGAAAAAAAAAAAAAGAAAGAATATTTTTATGTTTCTGTGTCTGAGAACTTTCTATCTAAGAACTTAAGATGTACTAGAAACATCTCCTGGCTTTCTCTTTGTTTCTGATTATGTTTCTGATTGCATTTCCAGTAATTAGTCTGAAAGAGACTAGTGCTTCCAGATTAAGAAGGTAAAGAGAACATTAGGTCAAAGCCATGAAAGGGAGTCCATACCTACCACTGCATGTTAGGTCATTCTACACATTACGAATTATGCTTACTGAAATCAAAGACCAGTGCTTTACATCTCTTCTTCAGAGGCCGGCAGTGAGATTCTCAAACATGTTCGTGCCTGTGAACACTTCGTTCCTATCTTTGCCTTAGACTAGAGAGCTGTACATATAGGCAAATTTATATTAATCATGATGCAACATCCTGCAGCTAAGAAATGTGCTTCCTCAAAGCTCAGGTTTCTGGGAGAGTGCTTGTGAATCTTAAAATTCTACAACACTCATGATGAATTTATGCTCTTTTTTCTTTCTCTATTCTCAGCCTGCTTCAGAATAGACAATTGATACATTATTTTTTTTTCCTTTTGTACTGGGTAAGAAAGACTAATTTCTCATTAGGTTATTTATGTTCTATAACAAACCTTCAAGTATATGTATATGCATACATATATAGCCATATATGTATGTGTGTATATGATTATAAATACATATATAGGATTCGTGTGTCTTATTACCTGTATTATATTGAATATTTGAAAAGTTTATTATCTTTCTATTGCATTAATTTGGCCAGGTAAAATCAAGAAAGCATGGCTGTAAGTTATTGTATCATGACTATCTTAAACATACTATGTAACAGAATTTTAATTTTCAGAATAAAAAAATTGATGAGATAAAAGAATTCCTAAATGTAATTGTTTAATAATCCATTTACACTTTAGTGAAAGGTAATTAACTCACAGATGTTGCTGTAGGTTAGGTTCTGGAAACAAACTCTAAACTGGAGTTTGGAAGGCAGGTTGTTTACGGGAGTGTGCCCTTGGGATCAACATCTGTGGGGCAATGAGAGGAAAAAGGTTGAGCAGAGTGAGAAATTGAACTGTTTTGCAAATTTAATGCCTCACAGCTGACCCAAGAGTAAAGTTGTAGAACTAAACCTGCCATTCACTATGTCCACATTCAATAGAAATGGCTTCACCTTTACAACCTTGGAGCAATGAGTCACTGAGGAAGTATTGCTCCAGAGGGATGCAACATAGTGCCAGGTGATAATCTACAGCTCAGTCAACTACTTATTCCATGTAGAGAATCTGCACAGCACCTCTAAGTGTACACCAGGAGGGTCTTTTGGCCAACAGACTTGCTGGAATGAGGAATAACAATACTAGGATTACCATATACTATGTGCACTTGAGAACACCAGTATAATTAGAGATGAATGGGTAAAAAGGCAGTATGACATTGTGGTTTTGAGCAGGGTTCTAGAATGTTTTGAGGTTGTATCCTGATTATTCACCAGCTCTTTGATTTGGGGCAATTTATCCTCTGGGTCTTAGGTTATTTATTTTTTTTAAATATTATTTGTAGGAAAAATGATTTTTCTTAAAAAATTAGAAATTTAACATCTTCTCCCTTATAAGGTTTTTGTAAGATCAAAATCTTTAATCCACAGATTGCCCATCCAGGCATTTAATGTAATATGTAGTACTTTAAAAGTACATAAAAAATAGAATTAACCATTTTATTCATCATTAACTTTCCATGTTGCACCTACTATAACAAGAGTGATTCAAATCACAATTAAGTCTGAAAAAATTTGTCAACTGGTCTGATCTCTCTGTAATTTATCACCTATACCAGTGGCCCTCTTTTTGTGCATTAACATCCTCTGAGTAGTTTGCTAATCATACAGATGTCTGCTCCTATTGCTGACCTTGAGTCACTAAGTTTGGGATGGGGACCACTATCTCATCTCAAAATCTAGGACCCATTGTCTTGAAGCCATCTGTATTTTAAATCTTTTTGCTATTGTGTCCATGTCCAAAATGTTGACTGTGTGTTCACTCCTCTGTCTTCCACTCTTCCCCTTCTCTTTTAGTTTGGGCTCAATTAATTTTTCCAAGTCAGTATCTCAATTTAAGAACATATATTAGTCCCTCTTTAACTATTGTCCCTTCATGTTGCTGTGTCCATCTCATAAACTAAAATTAAAAAAAAAAATCACACATACCCATTTTATCCATTAAAGGAAATGTGAATCTTGAATGGCGCCTTTACTAAGTACATTTTGTTTTGCTTATGTCTGTCATAGATAACACAGCCAGCATTCTGACAAGGCGGAGGAGATTTAGTCGAACTATTCAGGATGTGTATTATCTCCCCATTATGATCTCTGATGGTGGAATCCCCTCTCTCAGCAGCAGCAGCACCCTCACCGTCAGGGTTTGTGCATGCGAGAGAGATGGGCGAGTGCGGACCTGCCATGCGGAAGCATTCCTGTCCTCGGCTGGCTTGAGTACAGGGGCCTTAATCGCTATTCTGCTGTGTGTTGTCATTCTCCTCGGTAAGTCCTCCTGCATCCTAATGTTGTATGACGACGACTCAGAATGTCCCCGACAGTGCATTAGAAAAGAGAGAGAAAGAAAGTCGTTTTGACAGAACTTAAAAATTTGGACCACAAAATATAGCTGCACAGACTTCTTTTTGTTTAGCTTTCTCAATTCCATAGCCGATCTAGAAATAATTTGGTTCAAATGTGATGAAAGAGTTGAAATATCAGAAGAAAAAACAGACTATAAGAGAAATATTTTGGGGAAAGATCCATTTAAAAAGAATTCATATTAAAAATTCTAAATACCATACTAAAAGGGCTCTTATAATATATTTCAAAGAACCTAAGTGATATCATTCTAAAATGAATCTAAACACCAGATAAAAATAGATTTCTTGTAGAAATTTCTATTAGTCAAAAATATTACTTAATCATCAATGTTAACTGGATTTTAAAGTACTAAGTCTAAATAATTTTGACCTTAGAGATGTTAAATTTTATTAAGTTTAATAGAATTTTTATTTGAGATTTGCATTATATTTCATTTTAATAAAAATAAGGCACTTTCTCTAATTATATATTATCATTTTCATAGTCTAAGTTATCACGACCACATTTGAAGCTATTACTATAAACTCTTTAAAACTGCTATTTCAACAAGACCACAAATCCGAATTTTTCTATAACAAGAGAAGCAGATGTAAGGAATCTTTCTGTTTCATTGTTTAAAGTGGGCACATACTTACTTATCCATCATGTTCTCTTCATTCTTCGAAGCTCTCTCTTAGCAACCTTCTCTTTTGCCAATTTCTCAGTACTCTTCACACATGGGGGAAAATACAAAAACAAGCAAACAAAAAAACTGTATGCTTTGTTGAGAAAGACTCTTTTTGCAAGGAATGTTCTTTGTTTTTTTCCTGAGGTAAAGACAAATGGCGGAGAGGAAGGTAGAATGAGGCTGAGAAGTGAGATGGATATTTAAGCAGCATTATGACAGTTTGAGGCTTCATTGAGCATGGTAAATGTTGGGCTTTGTTCTAGAGTATAAAGAGACATTTAAAGCAAGAGAAGCAAGAGAGCCCCATCGTAAGATTTGTATTTTGAAAAAAGATAACTATAAATGAAGTAGAGAACAAGTCTCACAATGGAGAGAGAGCACATAGACGTTGCAATTCGGGCAGTAGTCTCGCTCAGCATAGTTTGGACTAGCAGAGTTAGAACAGAGGTGAGGAGTAGATAATATCAGGATGTCTTAGGTGAAATCAAAAGAGATCTTGGATAATATGATACAGATGCCTGGATGGAAATTTTTTATCAAAATTTTAACAGAATATTTACGGGAAGTCCCTGAGATTCCATTTGAAAACTACAACATTGATAATTTTATGTCAGTGAACAATTCTCTAATGTTTATGACATGGTGTCCCTTTCTTGGAACAAGTTTCCAAGGGCTAAAAATAAAATAACTGAAATTTAAAAAGAAAAAAGATCTTGGATAAATTAGATATTGTCTGAGTTAGCAATAGATCAAAGAAGAGTTTTCATCTCTTGCTGAATGTGGGCCCTGTTCCTCACTGAGCTAGGGGCACCAGAGGTGCATGTAATTGAGGTCACTATAGCAGGAAAATCTAAAGAGAGAGATAATAAACTAGGCTCAGCTGTGATCAGTTCCAGTGTGGTCATTGACTGTGTCAAGAAGGATGCGATGGCAGGACAGGGTGAAGGGGAAATCAGAGAAGAAGGTGGAATTAAAGTATGAAGTCATCAAAGTCAAAGGGTAAAAAGTATATCAAAGAGGACAGAGCATTCAACAGTGTCAAAATCTGCTCTGAGGTGAAATAAATTCTGTATCTAAATGTACCAAGGGCCCCTGGGTGTCTCCGTAGGTTAAGCATCTGCCTTCAGCTCAGGTCATGATCCCAGGATCAAGTCCTGCACTGGGTTCCCTGCTGAGCTAGGAGTCTGCTTATTCCTCTCCCTCTCCTCCACCTCCCTCCCCCACTCAGGCACACACTCTCTCTCTCAAATAAAAAATTAAAAAATAAGTAAATAATAAATGTACCAATTGCACTTAGCAAAGTAGAGCATGGAGATTCAGTGCCCCACCACTGGAAGTATTTAACTGAGGTATAGTCTTATAGGAGATGCAAGGCGAAGGAAACCAGGAAAATTAGGCTTTCTAAATTTTATTTATGTATTAATTGGTTACAACTGTTGCTTGCTTTAGACACTTACGTATCACTTTTTTTGTGTTTGAAAATCAAAACAAAAATCACAAACAAAACAAAAATGGAAAATAAGATAAAATAAAGCAAGTACAAATATTGATCCCTCCAGCATTCCTAACCTAAACCACAAAGAATAGAACCGTGTGACTTTAGTATAAGGTCTACCAAAGTCCTGATTTTGAAAGAAAGTTCATGTGGAACAGTCACTTATCTTTGCCTTTTGTTTTCATCTAGCACCATCAAACCATTTTTGTATACTAAGGTAAAGGCTTAAATAGTTAATTGAAAACTGTTAATATACAGGTATATTTAAGGTATATTATGTAAAATAACATTTTTTTATTTCATGAAACAATATTTCCATTTAATAGATTTTATAGAAATGTTGCTTCTTCTTTGGGGTAAACAAGAAAGCATTCTAAATTTTATGATCTTCCACAGGACTAATGAAACAGAGGTGCCATTTAATATGTTTATTCCTTCAATTTCTATTGAAACTCAAATGCATTTTTACAGTTATATCCAAGGTTGTGGAATCATTTTGTAAGTTTGGGTTTAAACAATCATTATTTATAATGTAATTTTTACTTTTTGTGACAGTTGTAAGGGCTTTTATTGTTATTCAGAAGATACCTAGCCAACATTCTGACTACTCAGAATGTAGTCATCTGTAATTTTAAAATAATGTTTGTGGCTGTGCAAACTCATAATTTTCCAAGAAAATATCAGCAACACCAGCAAAACTTTATTTTAGTACTTTTTGTAATTCTAAAATAACATTAAAAACTAACAGCTAAACAAACTGAAATTAATATTTTAAGATTGAAAAATGTTCTGACACTAATTATATGATCTCGGGCGACCTCTACAGTCTCTTGTTTCTATTTACAACTCTATAAAAATAAAGTTTCAACTAGTGAAGAACCTTAGAGTCATCTATAAAATTTTGTGGTGCTTATTTATGTTTTCTTATAGACTCCATGCAATGTTTATCGATTATCTGAAATCTATCTGAAATTGTGCTAGAAAATCAGTGGGCCTCACTTTGAATGGTACATATGCACATTGTAAGTCAGGTTATGATTTGTCAGAATTACCCTTTTTTGATGGGATGTAGGGGAGAGACTTTAGGGTGAGCCTTTATGATGCAATCAGAATTTGGTGCTAGAGGAGGGATAACTGGAGTTCCTCTTTCCCATCTCAGGATCTGACATTTCTTTCCCAACTTCATCCCATCCCTTGTGAGACGGTCCAGAGCAAACCTACATCATAGCTTAGCACAATAAACCATTGAGTCAGTCTCTGAATCAGGTCTCTTGTCACCTGCCCTTCAGTCCACACACCACATACAAGCAGGTGACTTAGATGAGTTCACCGCCTGGATTGTTCCTACACTTGGATATAAATTTCTTGATCAATGAGGATCAGGGTAATTTTTTTAAAGATTTTATTTATTTATTTGACAGAGAGACAGAGTGAGAGAGGGAACACAAGCAGGGGGAGTGGGAGAGGGAGAAGCAGGCGTCCCACAGAGCAGGGAACCTGATGCGGAGCTCGATCCCAGGACCCTGGGATCATGACCTGAGCCTAAGGCAGACACTTAAGGACTGAGCCACCCCCCCCAAAAAAAGAGACTGAGCCACCCAGGCACCCCGATCAGGGTAGATTTAATGTGAGGAGTGTGAGGGACCAGGAGCAAAGGTGGAATCAATGTGTAGATAGTGCCAACCTGCTTGTCAGCTGAGCCTCCTGACACAATTGTATGGGCTCCTTTTGGTTTGAAAAAATAAGTTTCAATGAGAAATGCCATTAACTGGTATGACCAATAGCATAATAGCAGCTAATAAAAGTAATCTCCCTGACTTAGGCCACCTCATCTCTGCCCGACTTGGCACCATATACCAGCATACGATGGTATAAAAAAGAATGAAGTGATGTTTATGAGTAAAAAAAAAAAATCTGCTATGAAAAGTATTTTGGGGAAATATGTTGGGAGTCAGTATATAATGTATTCAAATGCAAGCTGTATGACAGGTCAAGTTATGAAAACACAAAACCCCTTAGAACTCTGAGCACTTCGGGATCATGGATAAATAAATTAATAAATGAGCAAGTGGAACGATATGAGAAAGGAAATACAAAAATGTTTCCCCAAATTTGAATTCATTCATGAATAAAATAAATGAATAAAACTCAGTAAATTCATTTTAAGTTTCTTTTTCTTTTTTTTTAAGTTTCTTAAATAAAAAGAGTAAAATGGATTTAAAATCCTAACCAAACTCAAAGAAAAAGAAATATACTAACAAACAATAAAATAGTTATTAGAATAAAATCCTACCCAAATACTACAGTTTAATATTTTAATCCAGATTATGTAAAATTTCAAAACACTGAAAATCTTATATAATTTTGAACAAAGAGATAATCACTATATCTTATTTATTTTACAATGCTATGGCTCTGTCAAATTATCTCTTCCCAGATGACCCACTTTAAGAAGAGGTACATTGTTTCACATGTATGATAGACTGTGGGTGGGTGGGGAGAGAAGTCATTTGAATATACCCTTTTGACTCCCATTTTTAAAAAGAGTTTAACTCTCAAAACTTTGAATGTAATTGTCAGCTTCATTCTCTAAAATACATTTGATTTGGGGATTTTTTTTTTTTTGGCAAAAATTTAGTTTGGCTTTCAAACATTAAAAATTATTATCCAGCAAAATTAGGTGTTTGGTGTTATTAATGACCATCAGCTGACTTAAAACTATATTTAAAAATTATTTTCCTAGTGAGGTTATGCCGTATCTTTTGTTAGTCCACATAAGAATTGTTTACAGAGTATGTACTGTGTGACATTTGCTTCAGAAACATCGACTGAACACACATGAATATAAAGCAATTCATTGGAAACACTCCTTATTATCTGTGTTTCTACATTCTTCTCTGAGTTTCTTTAAAATTGCCTTTGACTAGAGGGACCACATGTCCATATTTGCCCTATGTCCTGGAGTAATTACAAATGAAATCCCCTTTTACTCTTAAACATGTCCCAGATTATATGGTTAATTATATTTTGATACATTAAATAGATATGGAATAAATCTAGAAATCATTAGTCACTGGCAAATGACTATCCATGCCTAGGAAAGAGATAGATGTAAAACTTCAGAGTTCAAACTTAGTCAATATCTATATTTTGAATCCAAATATATCAGGAGTATTTTTTTTTAATTTGGGAAAATAAGTAAATATGAGCAAAAAAGGTAGTAAATATGAGCAAAAAAAAGTAAATATTGAGCAAAAAAGGTAACAAAATAAGGTGCTATATTAGAATATGTCTTTGACATGTAAGTAGCATATTTGAGAAACTACTTTTAAATATCATAATATTTGGGGGTTCCTGGCTGTCTCAGTCAGTAGAGCATGTGATTCTTGATCTTGCAGTTACAAGCTAGAGCCTCATGTTGGGTATAGAGATTACTTGAAAGTAAAAATCTTAGATAAATAAACAAACAAATAGAATAATGTTGGTGAAGCAGAGTCACATATGGTTTCTACATTTCATTTCAGCTTTCTATAATCACTCCAGAAACAGTGACTCACTGTTTCCCCATATCTACAATAATCTCCCTCATTCAGTTCTGCCATTACTGAGTCCTTTTATTCCATACGTTTCAATATGATTTTCTGGCCCTTTCTATAGATGTTTTGTCTTTTTTTTTCTTCTTCATTCCCATAGGTGCTCATTTACCCTTTCTCTGCAAAATTAGATTCTTCAGTACACTGTGACCATCTCTTTCCATGTATAGTAAATTCTCTGATATTTGTCCTTTGTACTTCTGGCTTGAAAATCTCCTTTTCCACTTTCTATTGTTGTCTTCAAAGTTCATATACACTGTGATATCTAGTTTAAAAACAGGCAAGGATAATTTATTATATCATTTAGGTATATGCATAAAATGGGTTGAAAATTATAAAGAGAAACAAGGAGGCAATAATTATAAAGTAAGAGAAGTTACTTTTTAGAGGTATAAGATAAAAGGTCAATTTCTAGAGTACCAGCTATGTTCTTTATTAGAGGATAGCTAACCCGGTATTTGTTTGCTTTACAAGTATTTGTTAAAGATACATATCCATAAAGTTGCCAGATAAAATACAGTATACAGAAATAAATAGATAAAATACAATATAGAAATGTTAGTTTCAGATAAAAGTATATGTCTGTAGGTGTATATTTGTATTTGTGTGTGTATAGCGTAAGTATGTCGCATGCTATATATACAAAAACTGTTTCTATATATATGTTTCTATAACTGTTTCTCTATATATTTATCTGTGTTATGCACATATATATAGACACATTGTATCTACATATATATGCATGCCTTTTGAGTGTCCTTCTTTGATTATTATATTATAGATAATGTTTAAAATAGCAATGCCCCTAATAACTGTTATCATAAAACCTAGATTTCAGCTGACCAAGAACATTCTGTAGAGCTTAAGTAAAGAATACTGGGCCTAATAGCACAAAGTAGAAGTAACATAATTCTTTCTATTTAGTAATGGCTTAGTATCATCAAATAGAAAGATTTGAAAATTCTGAGACACAGCCAAAGCAAAGTGCCCAAGATCCATTTACATCATTTCATCTAATAGTTGTGACATTACTGGTAATAATCCACATGCCCAACTCAGTTCCTTGTTCCACATTTTTTAAATAACAAAATGGAATATGATAATGGAAGCTTCATCACCTTTGGTGTGAGAACTCATAGATTACAGTCTAAGTTCTTCCATCCGCCATTTGTTTGATCTTAGAGTTGGATCTTAGTTATTCATGTAATTTCTCTTGAGCCTCCGTTTCCTTGAGGAAACCTATACTTTGCTGTGAGGATTAAATCAAGATGTTACATAAAAAAACGTTTGGTAACCTGAGAAATTCCTATGAAACATAAGTTAAGTACAAAGAAAATAACATCTTGTGCAGCTTGAGAGATATATGCAACTATTAATGCCGGATAGTATTATTCTAAAAAATAATAGGCAAAAGGGATCAACCATGTATTATATTCCTGCTTTGGTTTCCTACAATGCCTCAAAGGTAAAGGGTTTAAAGTAGGGGCTCCTTCTTCCTATTTAACAGGAACTTAACAATATCCTTCCTATAGTGTATCTGCCTAGAATCTAGACATAGAGCAGCACCCACCATTATTCTTTCAGGCAAAATTCCGTTGTGCTCTTCCATCATCTGTTTCCCTCAGTGTGAAAACTGGATGATAGACCATGGTGGGCCAGGAATCCCAAAGCACAGGCCTGACAAGTGAAAATATTATGTTTTTCTAGAGAAGATCAGTGATTCCCAAGGCCTTGTAGAGAAATCATTTTCACATTCCTCGAGATTCAAAAAAAAAAACAAAACTCTTCAACTGTTATTCACAGAGTTGCAGAGGTCAGGATTGTGTTACAGTACAAGCCTAAATAGAACGTAGTTGCTGATGTCAAATCTCCAAGAACTTCCTTCCTTTTTTCTAACTCTCCATCCTCTTTCCATTTTTCTTCAGCAATCGTAGTGCTTTTTATCACCCTGAGACGCAGCAAAAAAGAGCCGCTGATCATCTCTGAGGAGGATGTGCGGGAGAATGTGGTCACCTATGATGACGAGGGTGGTGGAGAGGAAGACACCGAGGCTTTTGACATCACAGCCTTGAGGAATCCGTCTGCCGCTGAGGAGCTCAAGTATCGGAGAGATATCAGACCTGAAGTGAAACTCACCCCCAGACACCAGACATTGTCCACCCTGGAAAGTATAGATGTTCAGGAATTTATCAAGCAAAAACTGGTGGAAGCCGACCTAGACCCCAGTGTTCCCCCTTATGACTCTCTTCAAACTTATGCCTATGAAGGTCAGCGATCAGAGGCAGGGTCCATCAGCTCACTGGATTCAGCGACCACACAGTCAGACCAGGATTATCACTACTTGGGAGACTGGGGACCCGAATTTAAAAAGTTAGCTGAACTCTATGGAGAAATAGAATCTGAAAGAACAACTTAGGGGGTTAATTCTTGCAATCTTCTAGAATTTGCTTCCTGAGCAAGTGGAGATACAACCTTGGCAATGGCAAGGAAAAAACGTGGAGACAGTACTTGGAACTGAGCAAGCTGTACACAGCTACTGTAGAAACAAGTGCCCTTTCCATGATCGAAACTGGGTTATTTAATCAGAAGACAGTCAAATTAAAAAAAAAAAAAAATACAGAGAAAAAGCTATTGTTCCTTGTGTATATTTTCAATTGCTCAATAAAGTCTGTGGTACTGTTTAATTAAGAATACCTGAATTAAGCCAAACAATGATATTTGTTTCAATATTTTGTGATTTCTTTTCAAAAAGCAAAACTAAATAGAAAGATTCAAAATCACTTATGACTAGAGGTGGTACACCACGAAATGAAACTTGTGCAGGTAATCGGGACCTCTTTTTTCCACTTCTCTGTGTGGACTCTTGAGCCCCCCACTCTGTTATTATCACAGATCTTACTAGCGTTGTCTTGTGTTCAACTGACCTGAGGTATATCCAGTATACCAGGTCACTCCATCATGGACTTGTATGTACCATTTTCCTTTGCCCTCCCCACTTCTTTTCTCCATACAAAATTGATGGAGCATGGGGATTTGCTGCTTGCACTATAATGTATGCAACTTCTGTGCACCTCTTGTGCACCGCTCTGAAGCACGGAGACTACCGTCTCTGTCTTGCCTGCCCTTCCTTTCTTTTAACAAAAGAACCTCCCTTTTTTAAAAATGGATAGGATGAATGGTTACAGTAAGATATACTCAGATAATCTGCTATGTCAGGGAAAGATTTAATTTAAAATATAGTCACAACAAACCTTATCCTGTATAAAACGTTGGAAAAACTCAATAATGTGTTCCATTCCATTTGTTTTAAGACTTTTACATCAGCAGTTTTGATGATGCCAATACCTAAAATTAGTTGTTGGACATTTTTCTGGTTGGTTTATACTTCAGTCTAATTCGCTTATTTATAAAACATGAGTGGTCATAGAAAATATGTACCTCACACGAGAACAATGTAATCTGAAAAGATGATACTCCAATTTACATAAATCTTGTAGACCTTGGATTGACTTACTTTTACTCTTTACACAGGTTCAAATTGTCCCCATCTCACTGACTGCTTAGCCCTTATCTGTTTGGGATCTACAGGAAAATCTATAAAGCTGAAGCAAGAAAGTAGGAGATTCACACTTATTATATTTGGAAATGTGCCTCAAAGTCTCTAAGCTTCAGGGTCCCAAACCACAAAATAGAGATGGTAGACTTCCCTCCTGTCTCGCAGGTTGCGTGAGGATCAAGAAGCATCTGTGAAAATGCTTTGCCAAATGCAAAGTATTCTGTTATGTAAAAGCTTGCAGACACTAATTTTTTGTTAGCTGACAAATAGTTACATACATTTTGAATAAAATATATTATCATGAGAGAATTTCATAAAACCTTCAACGGTATAGGAACTGCTAACTAAACATAATACACAAGTTTAATTATTTTGATATTTTCCCAAATAAACTAATTTTCTTCAAATTTCTTGGTTTTTTTTTTCCTAAAATGGTGTTAGTAATATTTTGCTGTTGTCACTATTGGTCTTAAAATAAGCATAATGGTCCTATTCTCCAAAAATTATCATATTTATGTATTTCAAATAGATTGGAATTTTGAAACCTACAAATTAAAAATTATCTCAAGGAAGAATTTTTCCTTCACTCTTTAAATTTCTCATAATCAAATGTCCTCAAAAGTTACATGGCATTTTCTGTCTAATTCCACCTATGTGCAAAATTTTAAATTTTACCTCTGTTTGCAATTACCCTGTGCTATATTTCAATTTGAAGGTATGGGGAAGTAAGTAAGCTTAGCTTGAATAATTCTCAATATGTGTTCTAAGCCTGAGGAATAAAATTTAATTTAAGTTTTTTACCACATTTTAGCTTTCTAGATGCTGCTTTATCATTTTTTATATCATAATGGTGTGCATTGTGGTATGATGCTGTATCAGAAAAAACACTCAGGGTCCTTGGGGAATAACTTCTGGAGACACATACTCTGATTTTACTAATGTTGGACCACATTCACACTGGAAAAAGGGTACACTTTTGGAGAACTACTGAGGATGCTGATGTTAGGACATTCCCAGGCAAAGAGGAGCAGGAAGGTCAGGTTTGGGAATTCCATTACATTAGATTTTGGATTTAGATTTTTGATAAACTATTCACAGCTTCTATTTTATTTTGTTTTGTTTGGTTTGTTTTCTTATTATTCACCTGGTAACTTTACGGATTCAGTTTGAAAGCTGAAAATGTTCTGTACATTTAACCATTGACATAAAAGCCAAGGTCCTCTGCATGGTTTTGAGTATGAAAATATTTCCCTGATTATATGAAAAAAGCACCTCTGATCAATCTAATTTTAATTATACATTATAATTATAATGGATTGCTCCTAAGCCCCTAATGTTAAATATAATATGGAGGCAAAATGGAGCTTCTGTAGTCCTGAAATACTATGTTTCTGTGTTGATTTATTCTAGAATTTTGTTAATGAAAGCATCCCAAGTGTTATATTTATATGAACTCTGAAACTAGGCAATTATATCACAATTATAAATATGGGTTAAATATCATTTTTTAAAATTCTACTACTTTGAGTCAAGAAAAAAACATAATGATATATAGTTTTTTGCAAATAGATTGAAGTCATCTTAACACTTAATATCTTGTTTTAAGAACTCCAGTTTGTCTGTGTCAGAAGAAAATTCTCAAAGACTTTAGTGGGCAAAGAGTTTGCATATCAACTCTGAGTATTCAGTGGCCACAGATAACCACGGAATCATATGTGATTCCATATAGAATCAGCTATGGAATCACTCATGAGTCTCAACACATTTTGTAAGCTTTAGCAGATATTTATAGATCCAAAAAAGAATATAACTTTGAAATCAACTTCCTTATTTCTAATGAAGTAATTTCCTACAGACAGACCCAATGCAAAATATTAGCTGCTAGCTAGAGGAAATATAAACAATTATGATAATTTTTATCCAAGGTGGTTTTTTTTACAAGAATTCCAAGTATTCTTTTTGCAAACACTGGGAAATTAATAGATCTTGCAGGAATCACTGAAGACGTATCATTGGAAAATCTTTCTACGACAAATCTGTACAAACACAGATCTGAAGTGGAGACTGAAGGCAAAATTATCCTTAAAATAAGGCTCTATAAAAAGTTAACGAATTTACTATAACTTGGTATAAGAAGAAAAATATTCTGAAGTAAATTGCATTCACATAACCACACACAGACATACACACATGTAGAAACATATATCTTCTTGAAAAATATTTGGAGAATAAAAGAATACTCAAAAGAGTGAGTTGGATATTGATATGATCCAAATATGTGGTGTATACAAAATTTTAGTACCAATATATGAACAATTCATCAGGAAGTTAATGAACAGTTTTTAACCTTTATTTTGTATCCAGCCTCAGGCTGACCTTCAGTACTGTTAATGATGAGAGCTGATTCACAAGTATGCTTACAAAAAGCAAACAAAATTGCTAGTTATAAATCCAAATTTTATAAATGAGGATTTAACGGATACAGTTCAGCGATTAAATATTAACAAGTGCTTTGACTTAGACACTTTGTATTCCACAGTATAGTCAGAAATAGTCAGAAATAGCGGGTAGAAGGAGGAAGGTGTATTGAGTCCACCATTTTTAGCCATGTAGAAAGCTTAAATACACAATTAGTCAGTTTAATTTGTTCTTACTGCCCCACATCCATATGTTTGATTTGTTGTCCCCTTTTTGATTCAGCTGAATATATAGGGAAAACAAGCTGAAATTCAGGTAGACTTATTCATTTCTACAGCCACCAAGAAGTGCCAGTTAACTGAGTATGGTAATAGATATCCTGGAGCACGTGGAGCATATACATATCCAATACTTTGGGGTAAGTCTTCTTTACTTTGTAGTGTGGACAGTGCTTAATTAGCTATTCAACAAATTACAACTCTAAAGCTGATTATTCTGGAAAGAGGAAAGAGTCCCATATTTCAAACTGAAATTGTACTAGCTTCAAGGTATGATAACATTCAATTAACTCACTTGGCTTTCAATTTTGAAAATAGAAGAAATCTCAGAATAGTTCTTGGGAGAAATGTGACTTGAATTCAAATTTTCTCTCTTTTTCTTATCCTTTAGGATTAAAGGCAAATTAAATATTATCTGAAGAAAGCATACTATTTCAACTTTTAGTTTCTACCTCATCTGCAGAAGGTAAATCTTTTTGCAATGTAAAATTAGAAATCTCATAAGCCTTATAGGCAAAAGTAACTTACAACCATTTGAAAATAAAACTAGAACAGAGCCCACTCTCATTTTCAAAGTTTCCAAATGCAGCATTTTAAAGTGAAAATATGAATAGCAACACTCTTTGATATGTCAAAAGTTGTGTTCTTACCTTTGACTTATAGCAATGAAAGATGTAGTTTTGTTGTTTTTAAATAAGGTAGAGATAAGAGGATAACAGAACACATTCTTCTTTGGAGCATTGATACAGGAAAAAAAAAGTACTCTTAGGCTAGTACAGAATGACTACATTTATCCACTTTGTGAGTCTACAGAAATGAAGGATCTTTACCTTTCAGTACTACAAAGGCATGAAATCTATTTCAGTAATGATTCGTTTTTAAAGTTTTGGGTGAAAGTGAATGGAGAAAATGGGCATTTAAGGACTCTCAAAATTATATCCTGTGAGGAATGCATGTGCCATTTATAGATTAACGTGGGATCACCAAATGGTTTAGTCTTATTGCCCAGCAATATTAGCTTTAAACGTAGGAAAATGGGCCATAATAGTTAGTGTCACTGAAATAATTTCATCAAGGCAATTTTTCATATGTCAAATGCATCAAATTCTTACCCTAAATTATCTATTCTTTTCAAAGTACTTTTTCAAATGCCTTAGTTTCAAACAGAAATTCACTATAACATTTATTAATTAAGTTCTTCTAATCACGCACTACATGTCAGATATTATTTGAGGCACTGAAAGAGATGTGAAAAAAAATGTCTTGGTAGTAGGGGTTATCATCAATGAAAATTACAGTCTCACTCAGAGGTAAGGTCTACATATAAAAAGTTGTAGAGGAGGGCACCTGGGTGGCTCAGTTGGTTGAGCGACTGCCTTCGGCTCAGGTCATGATCCCGGAGTCCCGGGATCGAGTCCCATATCGGGCTCCCGGCTCTGCGGGAGGTCTGCTTCTCCCTCTGACCTTCTCCCCTCTCATTCTCAGTCTCTCGCTCTCTAATAAATAAATAAAAATCTTTAAAAAGTTGTAGAGGATATAATATAAAGCAAAAAGTGGCAAGAGTTCTAAAATAGTTTTGGATATGATGTTAGGAAAGGTCTCAGGATCCCACTGAAATTGTGTCAATACTGTGTCTACATAGAACAAAACTGAAGGTACTCTATAGGACAGGGGAACGGTACAATGCAGAAGGTAGAAGCAGAGAGGACAGTGTAGGCAAAAGTACAAAGGTAGATTATTCTGTATATGAAATAGAGGATTCATGCAGGGAAATAATGATAATGCAAGATATAAGCAAAGTTGGATTTAGATTTAGGGTGATTGAATGAAACTTATTATTTAACCAAGGTCATTGAGTTTATTTTCCCCAAAATAAGAGATTGATGGTGGCCAGACATCCCTTTTAGATATCTGAGTCTTTTATTAATGTCTGTTATTCAGTGAAGATAAGAAAGATTCTAGAGTTACTTACACCCACAGAAGAAATAGTAGACTACGTTAGTCATTTCCAAAGTATAACTACTTATTTTAGGAGTATATCTTGAGGATAAAAAATTTATTGGTGATGTACATTTCAGGTTTGATTGTTGAAGTCATTTTATTTCATCAATTTATTCATTATAATAATAATAAATTGAAATGAGGCCAAGAAATATACTTTTAAGAACAGTATTTAGTCATATGAATTTATTCTTAACTGGATAAATGTGTCTATCTTCTATAATCTTTGTTTTAGGTATAAAATATTTTAAAGTAAAAAAAAATCCAAACACCAAAGACTGAACCGAGGCTTTATTAAGACTTTATCAGTTATTTTTAATAATTATTTTTAATACTTAACACAAAAGATGTCACAAACTCTGGTATTTCATTATATATAAATTTACATTTGAATTTATTTTTTAAAAGTGGCTATCATACAACAAAAAATTAAATAATTTGTTAATATCTCAGGTAGGCTTAGGCTGAAATCCCTATTTTGATATCTTCTATTTATAACTTTTTCTTCTTTCACATTGACTTACTTTTTTTAAACCTTTGAATAGCTATGTTTGAGCAATTTCTATATTTCATGTATTTTTCAGAACAAATTCAAGAAAATGTTTTTCAGAAATAGAAAGTAGTTATCATGTTATTTTCAGGTTTTGATTTTCAACGCATTTTCTCTTCCTCTGTCACTAATCATGCTCTTCCTCACCAAAAAGTAATAAAAGAAAATTGCATTCAGAAAAATACTCTGTGAAAGTCACTTTTCGAGCTTGAGGTTTCCTTCTATGATGTGATTTTTCTTTTGTAGTTCTTGAAACACTGTACATCTCTAGACTCTTGGAATTCATTTTATCTACCTTCTTTAAAAGATAGCAGGGGATGGAGGGAGGTGAATCATTTTTGTTTCTGTGAAATTTATTTCAAATATTTCAAAGAGTTTTGAATATATGTCCTGAAACATTGGAAGTATAAATCAAATTAAAATAATGTTTTATTCTTTGCAAAGTATTTTCAATATCATGATTTAAATGTTTAAAGTATAATTATCATTTTCAAAAAACAACTATAATTTGATTGATACCCTTTCCTTCATTTAAAAGAAAACTTAGATATTTGGTTTTCCAGAAGAGCTAACACTGAGTAGATCTCCCAAATTTCATCACCTAAGTTATGATTTTTTTGTTTCCTATTGCTCATGTTTCACATTGATCACACAATCATAGTATGTGATAATTAGCATATCAATAAAACACCACATTAAAAATTACTTTTAATTGTATCTAATAGATTAGGCTGAGGTACAGCGCTTAACATTTTTTTAAAATTTGTATTTCATTAAATTCTCCTCAGAATATTATTTCTGAGGCATGCAAATATATGCACTCTTTCCTTTGCCTTCTGCCAACATATATCATTTTCTTTCACCTGGCCAGTCTTAAATTAATCACCTGTCCCACCTGTCCTCAGCTGTCTCAGTTTTGGTTTGAAAGAATCAATGATACAGGACAGTGAAATTCTTCACTGGGACAAATTGTCTTGAGAAAACCAGGTCATAACTAAACTCTCTTGATTCCTACTCAAGGTCTTGAGATAAAATACGAAACTGGACAATATTAGAGGGAAAATAAACTCTCAGGTTAAAGAATCTAGGATTCACAGCACATAGGAATCTTAACTGAAAGCACTTGTATAAGTTTAAATGTCAATCATTGTTCAAATTCTACAATATAAAGTGTAAATAATAATGTCTTTATAGTTATCTCCCAAAATTGTTAGGAGTATACCAGGTAATGATTTTTTTGTATAAAACACAGAAATGCAGGGGGCATTGGTGACTCAGTCGGTTGAGTATCCAAGTCTTGGTTTCAGCTCAGGTCATGATTTCATGGGTCATGGGATCAGCTGGAGATGGGCTCCATGCTAGCAGGGAGTCAACTTGAGATTCTCTCCCACTCTCCTCTCCCCTCCCCAAGATAGTGCATGCTCTCTTTTTTTAAAGATTTTATTAATTTATTTTAAGAGTTTTAAGATTTTATTAATTTTTTTAAGATTTTATTAATTTTTTTGAGTGAGAGTGTGTGCAAGATCAAGAGTGAGACATCGGGTAGGGTCAGTAGGAGAGGGAGAAGCAGACTCCCTGCTGAACCTGGGATCATGACCTGAACTGAAGACCGGTACTTAACCCACTGGCTTCCCCAGGCACCCCAATAAATAAATCTTTTTAAAAAATAAAAAAGTAGGGGCGCCTGGGTGGCTCAGTGAGCTAAAGCCTCTGCCTTCAGCTCAGGTCATGATCTCAGGGTCCTGGGATCGAGCCCAGCATTGGACTCTCTGCACAGCGGGGAGTCTGCTTCCCCCTCTCTCTCTGCCTGCCTCTCTGCCTACTTGTGATCTCTCTCTCTGTCTAATAAATAAATAAAATCTTTAAAAAAAATAAAAAAGTAAAATAACAACAACAACAAAAAAACCTCACACACAGAAATGAGTACAGTTCTTGGCAAATGGATTAATTTTATTATTATGGTTCCTTTTTTGCACCTTCAGTCTTCCCCAGTCTCTGGCCTCAGAAAATTATGACTTGGGTTATATATTACAGGAATAAATTCTTTGCATATTTTCAAGACAGTGTAAGCACAGTGATGCAAAATCTCCATCTGAGGAGGCCAAGAAGAGAGCCATTCTAATGTTAGCCCATTCTATCCTTCTTTTCACCAGGCAGAGGAGAAAGGAAATTATGATCTCTGTTTAACTTGTATGGATTGGATTTCCCTTAATATCTTTCTTTCATAAAAATCTAAGATTAGACTAATAAATTAAAATTATGTTATGAATTATACATACACTGTATCGACTTCTCTGTTTCATAATATTTGTATAAACACGTCTCTCTCATTACATAATTATTTAAAAATATGAAAATTAGTGCTCGTGATTTTTTGAAAAAAAAGTTTAGTGAAAGGATATTTAATGTTTATAAAAACTTATAAAATTCAAGGGAAACAAAACTCATTAGCATAGCCATGGAATATATATTGCATGATCAAAGAAACACATTTCTATGATGTCTGGGACCTCTTTGAGGAAAATTATAGGAGCTCTATCATGTACAATAACACTATGGTATTATAGAATAATTAATAAACATCCAGAATAATAAACAGTCTAATGTCACCCAGTGCTTGCAAATTCTTAAATAGAACAGATATGATCCGGAATATAGAAACAAACCTGCCATCTCCTTTACATTCTATTTTCCTCTCCATTTGACCCGCAATCCAAGAAAAACTGGTTGCTGATTTTTATTTATACATTATTAATTGTGATATTGTTGTATCTCCAGTAGATAATAGAGTCTATAATCTAATTACAATCAAAGAAAATGTTCCTATCTAAGGAGGCATTGAATAAAATTAAAAATGATTTATTAAAGGCTGCTTTATTGAAAGACAATAAAACTTCATATTCTATGTATAGGAAAAGAAACATTTGTTTCATTAAAACATAGCTTCCTTTTAAGGAAATTAATATCAGTACATTTCATTAGCACACAGTAAGTTAAGAATATTAATGTACCTAAAAGCAATTTTACCATATATGTTAACTAAATAGAATTTAAATAAAACCTTGAAATTAAAAAAAAAAGAATATTAATGCAGGCCTTATTGGAAACAACAGTACATTTTGAGGAAATTTCAGCTTTCCTCTATATCCCAATTATACACCAACCCCTCTTTGTTAAATGATAGCCTAATCTTTCTGTTCACTGAAAGGTAGAAGTCAAATAATCCAATCAAATAATAGAAGTGCACATCTTTCTCTTTATCACTCCCAAATCTTATTTTGTTTTCACAAACAAATTTGGTGTCTAGGACATTTCATACCTCCCTCTGAGGTCTTCTTCAGTAGTGACTTACTTTTCTGTCAGTTAAAGAATTGTTCTCTCAAATTTTCATTCCATCTTTACTCCAAGATAATTATTCAGGAAATTTTAAAAAAGCAAATAAAAAAATCAAAATGTTGGTGAATTAATACAGTTTTCTGAGAGTGTTACACCCTGGCACATTTTATCAATGATTTTTGCTAGTGATTTCTTAAAGAGGACTAACCAACAGCCTAGCCAGGTTACACTGAATTTTTTGTAGAAAACATTAAATACAAAGGAACTGAATATTTTAATCACCCAAATAAAAATTGTGACAATATTACTATAGAACAGAACCTGACTATAGGGAAAAGGAAATAAAAAAAGAATTGTGTGTGTGAGGAGGGTTGTTTGTTGGGTGTTTTTTGGAGTATAGTTGACACACAATGTTACATTAGTTTCAGATGTACAACAGAGTGATTCAATAAGTCCATCTATAATGCTGTGCTCACAATAAGTGTATCTGCCATCTGTCTCCATTCAATGCTATTACAGTATCACTGACTATGTTCCTTATGCCGTACCTTTTATTCCTGTGACTCACTGTTTTATAAAATGCTAGTGACCATGCCAGGAAGATTAAAGCCAGAGCTGGGTAGAAAGAGGTGGAACATTTGGAGTCAAAGATGTTTTCATATTGCATTGGAGAGCTAAGCATCCTTAGGCAGCAGTAGGGAGAGTAAAGACAGGGATTTCACTCTGTTCAGTCATACTTTTAAATAAAAACATTTAAACTACCTCTATGCACAGGGGCTGACAAAGGTCAGTGTGGGAAATCAAATGAAAACAGGGATCACAAAAAAACTCAAATCTTTGAAGAATGAAAATGCCTCATATTATCCAAATTATTACAACAAAAGACTAGCAAATTAGGACAGATAGCCAATGGCTGTCACTTTCTGTATGACCTTTAGAAAGCAAAATTTTGTTAATGGGATAAAGTACTCAGTGTGGGTCTCTTCTTAGGGAAGCCTCCAGTGGTTGAATTTCCAGACAGAAATTGGAAGAAGAAATAAAGCTACCATGAAGAACTCATTTGTAAAATAATCTGGGCCTAAATGGGGGGAGGTGAGAGTGAAAAGAGTGAGATTCTTAATTCTTGGCTCAATTGTTTAATGTTTGTAGGAATATTCAGATTTTCTAATTCTTCTTGAGTCAATTTGGCTAAAACTACATTTTTCTAGACATTTATCTTTTTAAAAATGTTTTCAAATTTTTAGCCAGAAGATACTCATATATTCTTACTATCCTTTGAATAGTGAATTTGCATCTATCTCCTTTTTATCACAAAATGTTTTTCTGCCTCTCTTCTCTTCTTTTTATTAAATTTGAAAGAATATCGTCAAGTTTATAACTTTTCAATGAATGGTATTCAATTTTTATATTTTTCCTATTACATATATTTTTTTAATTTCCTAATTTCTTCTCTCAGCTTCATGCTTTTTAAAATTATTTGCTTTATATGGCTTTATTAATTATCTTTATCAAACACTTAAAGCTTAAAACCTAACTAACTGGAATGAAAGTTCTTGTATTTTTGAATATTAGCCTTCCAAGATACAAATCTCTCCCCCAACTGTTTTATTCGTTATGTCAGGGAAATATTATCTGCTATAACAGACAAAAGTGCAAATCTCAGTGGTTTATCAGGAGTTTATCTCATGGTCTAGGAATTCTCATGATCAGGAGTTATCCCCATGATCTAGTCTACAGACTGTGTTCCCAGTCTGTAGTAGGATCTGTGTAGGCATTGATTCATGAAACCAGTCACCTTCCATTTTATATTTCTGATATCCCATAGGTCTTGAAATCACATGCTGGACCTTCTGCATCCAGTTGCCTTCACGGACAAGCAGGCAAACCACTCATATCCTATTTTGTGAGATCTGGTATATGGCTTACGCAGATGCAAGAAAAGGTATGAAATGTTATTGCATACAGCTTGTTTGGGAATTGGTCATGTATGTATACTCTGCCTAAACATGTCAAGATTCCAGACTCCCAGAAGTAAAAAAAGATTTTCAGAATAAATGGTATATATTTTCTTCACAAACAGGTTAGGTACTTTTAACTGTGCTTATCAGTTAGGGAACAGTGAGATGTCTTCCAAAATCTAAGCCCTTAGATGTTATCCAAGGGTCAAATTGCAAGCAGACCTTTAGAAGGAAAGCACTGAAGTATACAATGTGAATTATTTCGTGAAAACTTGCTATGGCATTTTTGGGGGGAGAAAGTGTCCAATTTCTCACCATTAAGTATGTTAGAGATAGGGTTTTTCATAAATGTTCTTTATCAACTTAAGGAAATTCCCAATTATTCCTTGTTTGCTGGTAGTTTTTGTCATAAATGTACTAGTCAGGGTTCTCTAAAGAAACAGAACCAATAGGATGTGTGTGTGTGTGTGTGTGTGTGTGTGTGTGTGTATAGAGATTTATTATTAGAAATCGACTCAAGTGATTATTAGAGACTAGTGAGTCCAAAATCTGAATGTGGCTGGAAACTCAGGAGAACCAATGGGGTACAGATGAAGCCCATCATTCTGCTGGAGAATTACCTCTTGCTCTAAGAAGTTGGTCTTTGTATTCTATTCAGGGTTTTAACTGATTGAATGGGGCTACCCACCTTGTGGAGGGAAATCTGCTTACTCAGAGTTCACAAATTTAAAGGTTAATCTCATCCAAATCATCCTCCAAGGTGACACACACAAAAAAACCATACTAGGTGTCAGATTTCATCAAATGCTTTTTCTGCATCAATTGTTATGGGTACATGACTTGTGTTTTCTTAAGCCTGTTAATATGGAGGACTCCACTGTGATCTCTAAATGTTGAAACAATTCTTGGAAATCAGAAATTATTTCACAAAGTCACAGCATGTAATTTCTTTATACTGTTGTATGATAACAATATTGAGGCCTTGATAGCCCCACATTTAGGATCCTCCTAGACTTCTCCTTTATTTGGCTAATCCTAATCTGAATCTTTGATAATAAAACATCAGTTTAAATCATGGGATTTTTCTGAGTTCTCTACGATATTCTACTAAATTATAAAATCTGCCAGAGTTGTGGGAATCCTAGAATGTGTTAGCTATTTAGTGAAGGTGAAAGTGGAATGGGGACCCCTGAGCTTATGGCTGGAGTCTGATTTGAGAGCAGTCTTGTGCCCTGTACCTATAGAGTCTGGGCTAACTCTGGTAGCTAATGCAAGAATTGTATTGTGATATTTCGTCTACCATGTTGCATTGATTTGCTAATACCTTGAAGATTTTTCCATCTATGTTCATGAGATCTATCACTCTGTAATTTTCCTTTCTTGCAATATCTGGTTTTTGTATTAAGACAATGTAGAACTCAAAAAATGACTTCTGAAGTGTTCCCTCTTCTCTGTTTTCTGGAACAGTTGTCCAAGTATTGCTATAATGATTCCCTACGTGCTCAGATTTCGCCAGTAAAATCAATTAGTTCTGGTTCTTTCTTTTCTGGAAGATTATTAATTATTGATTAAAAAGTTTTAATAGATGTGTCCATTGAAATCGACTTTCTCCTTTGTGTCAGTTTTAGCAGTTTATGTTTTAAGAAATTGCTTAATGAAGCAATTTATGAATGAAGCATCTAATTTGTGAAAAGTTATTTATAATATTCCTTTATGATCCTTGTAATACCCATGGGATAATCTCTGTTTACATTGCCCTTCTTTTCTAATGTCAATTTTTCCCATCAGTAGCCTTAGCATATTACCCATAATTCTTTTATACTCCAAAGTCTTTGTCATATCTGGGTTTGATTCTGATGCTTCCTTGGTCTGTTCAGATTGTGTGCTTGCTTGCCTTTCAATATGTCTAGTAACTTTTGATCAAAGACCAGACATGACTAATCAGGTATCAGAAACTCAGGTAAGTAGGCCTCTAGTGTGAAGTTTTACATTAATCTGGCCAGGAGTTGGATACCATTTAATATTTATATTACCTGCACAGGCCAGAGAATTCAGAATCCTCTAGTGTCCTTGTTTTTATTTTGCCTGTTCTCTTGAACTCCTCCTTCAACAGAATCTGTGTCTTGCAGCTCTTTCAGTTATAATCTACTGTTATTATTCCATAACCTTGTTGATATGGTGGTAAGAAGTAGGGAAGGAGAAGTGTCCTCTAATCTCATGATTAAATCTATGCATTTTAGTCATCTGTCCTTGGGCTGTGATTTTTTCCCCAAATTCTTCTTAGATTACCCCCTTCTTTAGCCCTAGAGATAAATGGAATCAGGTAAACTCTTTCCCCCTAGGTGGAATAACATGATAAACCTGTCCCTGCCCCATTTTCTTTGTTCACAAAGAATACTGTGTGCTTATTTCTCAAGGGTTGATTTTCCCCTCAACCTTACTAAAGCCAAGAAGAAATATTTATTGGCTCTCGGATGATGTAAAAAAAAAACTAATAAAGTTCCTGTAAATAAAACTCCCAAAATTGTGGACTCCTCAAGACTAAGCCTCCAGGAGTTTCTCATGGTCATAGTAGTCACAATCAACCTCTAGCAATTTGTCAGTTACTAGCTGATTGTCCCTACCAGTTCATACTCCAGTGACTTCTCTTCCAAACAAGCAAATCTTGGCTGTTATTCTGTGTGTTTGCATGTCTCTCTACATTCCTGTGTGGCAGTTTGTCCCAAGGACTCATTCTTCTGCTAGGTCCAAGAAAAGTTATGGATTTTTAGTTTATTCAGCTTTTTTTTTTTCTTATAAGAATAGGAGTGATGACTCTCAAAATATGTACATGCCAGAACTAAAACCAAGAGTGGTCATTCTTAATACACTAATTTTTCAATCATAAATGTAATAAGTCCTTTTATTTATTTAATATATTGATTTCATCTATTTTCATTAATTGATTTTTTAAAGTTTTAATTTATTTCTAATATCCTTAGTCTTCCTGTCTTTGAGGTGACTCTGCTGATATCTGAGGAGCAGAGACAGGTTATCCTCCAAAATGCCACCCATATGCAGATCTGTGAGCAAAAGAAATGATTGTTATTATTGTGAACCACTAAATTTAAAGTGATTCATTATGAATTAATAAAATAAAATAAAATATGTAGATTAAGGGAAGATTTTTATTGTTGTTGCCTTATACGGTACTAGATTTACTATTAACCAGGAACTATCTCAAACTAAATAATCTTTGATGACATTTGCATTTTATATGCTTTTCCAACCTCATTTTATGGCTTGCATATGTTCCCCATTCTTAGAGGAAGTTTGTTTATCTGGATCAAAGGCCCAGAACTGAGATGCTCTATTCTCATTTCTCTCTCCTTCACAGTGTGATCATTGATGATTCACTATTCCTGGTCCTAGATTTGTGAGATTTATAAGATTCATGAGGAGGTTTCTAATCTGAATTTTCAACTTGCATGAGCCTTTAATCTTTCTTTTTTTTTTTTTTCCTCTTAAAAATAACTTCCAGGTCATTAGTAGGGGACAGAAGCCCATGGAACCACTGCTAGCTAGAGGGCTTGTTTATCTTTATAGATTCATCCTTTTTCACTGTTTGGATCCTGTTGGGATTTCCTTTATATAGTTGTCTGTTCAACAGTGCTTTTAAAAAAATACGTCTTCATATTTTATCAAATATTTTAAGTGTTTTGCACAGAGGTGTTTTTTTTTAATAAGATACCATATTCCCTTGTTGCTAGAAAGACAATTAGTTTGTGTGTCTACACTCTTATTTTAAAACTCTCATTTCTGAACAATTCTCTAAAGGCTAGTGACCGATCATGCCAGCTCCATCTCAAAAGAAAACCACTTGTTATAATTCCATCAAACCTCAAATTAAAATAAATGAAAGGGAATGGTGAACCATATCCAACAAGTTTTAGCTTGAGAATAACTTCTTTGCTGTCACTTGCTTCCTTTCTTCTTTTTTTTTTTTTTAACATTTAGATAGATATGGCAAATAATTAACCTTTACTGTGGATTCAGAGGGGGCATAAAACAATTTGCTTTCATAGTAGTTGGTGACAATCACTTTATAGGGGAAATTCTCATCACAGCCTATGCTTATGTTGGAAGCATTCTCCTTACTTAATCTATGTAAAAATGTGCTTTAATCAGAAAAAGTATGAAGAACACCTCCTTATCTCATTCACTTAGCTTCTTCATGTGCTGAATATATATGTGTACATACACACATGTACAAATAAAACTAGTACTCCCTACAATCTTTAATTACAAATCCCTGCTAAACCATGTAAATAAATACATGACTTTATTCATCCATTAAAATAATTTATACATTTACCTTCCATGTATTTTTTAAAATTCTAAATATTTAAAAATTGTAGGTCACATTTTCATTATTATATTCTTTTTATTCTTATATTCTTAAATTCATTGTACTATGATCAGGGAATATGACAATATATATTTAATTTTTGAATATTTAAAAAAATTGTAGCCAATGACCTGATAAAGATTATTTTAAATATTCCATAGATATACAACAAAATGCTTTCTAAGTTCAAAGGATGTGATGTTTTAACATTGAAAACTATCTAGTTGGGTGCCTGGGTGGCTCAGTTGGTTGGGCGACTGCCTTCGGCTCAGGTCATGATCCCGGAGTCCGAGGATCGAGTCCCACATCGGGCTCCCAGCTCCACAGGGAGTCTGCTTCTTCCTCTGACCTTCTCCCCTTTCATGTTCTCTCTCGCTCTCCCTCTCTCAAATAAATAAAATATTAAAAAACAAAACAAAACAAAAAACTATCTAGTTATATAATATAATGAATACTTTTATTTTTTCCCCCATTAGCAACCTTACATGGTGTTCTGCTCAACCAGGTTTTTAGTATTTTAGGTGAGAATTCTGATACTAAATAGTTTAGTTTTCTTCATAATTTATTGTAATTATTGGCAGCTTGTCAAATTTTCTTGATTTCAAGACATTTGTGGGGGAATACCTGAATTTGCATTGTTTATCACTATTCCAGTTTTTCATTTTGAAGGCAATTTATTGTAATTATTGGCAGCTTGTCAAATTTTCTTGATTTCAAGACATTTGTCGGGGAATACCTGAATTTGCATTGTTTATCACTATTCCAGTTTTTCATTTTGAAGGCATTTTGAAGGCATTTCATTTCTGCATCTCACAAGTGGATATTGCCTTTCATTATTTATTTCTCTCTTCCATCTGCTCCTTTTGTTATCATAATAATATTTCTATTAACTTATGTCATTAAAAGTGTGGTCCTTCATATTTCTTTCTATTCATTATTTTAGTTTTTAGATATTTCTTCAATTTGGTATCAAAGATCAGTAATTTAGGTATTGATGGTCACTAATCCCCCTCTAATTTGACTGCTTTTGTTGTGATTTTTGTTGTTGATTTTTTTGTGATTCTTCTTGAATCTTTTTTAATATAGCCAACACCATTAATATGCAAATGTAGTCTCTCTCCTTCAGTGACTGCCTTGGTTTGGACATAATATTCAGTTCTTCTGTCTTAATACTAGTGCTAGCCAAGAGAAATATGTGAAATGAAGTGGTAAAGTAATATACATATATGAGCATACCATATATTTACATGAATGTAAAGAATACAATTTTACATATTTTTAGTTTCCATACTGAAAACAAATTATAGAAAAGGTAAATTTAATTTTGATAGCATATTTTATTTACTCAATAGATAAAAGATATCAAATATATCAATGTATCACTTCAACATGCAATCAATACAAAAATACAATATTTTAATTTTGCTATTTATATTTTAAGATTTTATTTATTTGTTCAGAGAAAGAGAGCATGCAAACAGGGGGAGGTGCAGAGGGAAAGAAAGAAGGAGAAAATCTCAAGCAGACTCCCCACTGAGCATGGAGTCTGTTGAGGGCTGTGTGTCAGGACCTTAATATCATGACTTGAGCCAAAATAAAGAGTCAGATACTCAACTGACTAAGCCACATAGGCACCCTATAATTCTGCTGTATTTTTTAAATGGCTTTGTTTTATACTTAAAGAACATTTCAATTCAGCCATCAAATTTTCATCATTTAAAATGAAACGTAATCTTTAGTTACGCTAGTCACATTTCGGGTGCTTAATATCCATATGTATATCCAGTAGCTAATATATTGGACAATTCAATTTGAGTACCTAACCACTTTAATATGTTGTTATTTGGTAATTTTATTCTTGTATTCAGGTCTGGTTCGTAGAGTGCAAGGAGAGAGTTCGCATCCCATCTTTCTTTGTTTTTACTATCAGTATTAGGACAAGGGAAATCTCAGCTGACCTATTTACTTTCTTTCTCTTCAGTTTTTTTGAGGCCAGAAACAATAGGCATTTTGAAGCAAGACCAATAACAGGAGATGAGATTTAATGAAACCTCATTACTGAAAATAAAGGTAGAAATGATTATTTTTGTTGCACAATCTATTAGAAGCAAGAGTAGGATGCTCATTACTGAATCTGCTATTCAATATATAGAAGGTCTGATCAAAAGGAAGGAAGGAAGGAAGGAAGGAAGGAAGGAAGGAAGGAGAAGAAAAAGAAAAAAGAAAGAAAAAGAGAGAAAAAAAGAAAGCAAGAAAGAAAGAAAAAGAGAGAAAGAAAAGAAAAGGAGAAAGAAAGAGAGGAAGAAAGGAAAAAGAAAGATATTTTAATGACAAGAATTGTAGGGAAAGAAAGCTACCTTTATTTGAGATCATTTGACTGTCCAAGTAGAACATCTGAGAAAATCTAGGAACAATTATTAATGGGAGAAAAAAAAAGAAAAGGATGCAAAATCTTGCTAGACACAAGTTATGGGAGATAAATGAACAACTTTTTAATTTTTTAAAGTGTTTTATTTATTTATTTGACATAGAGAGAGAGCACAAGTAGGGGGAGCAGAAGGCATAGGGAGAGGGCTTAGCAAGGAGCCTGATGTAGGACTCGATCCCGGGACCCTGGGATCATGACCTGAGCTGAAGGCACATGCTTAACCTACTGAGTCACCCAGGTGTTCAATGAACACCTTTCTTAAAAATAAAAATAAACAGTGTTTAGGTGTAGTACAAATGAAAGAAGTTATTCATTCTAAATAAAAATAACAATTCTCAAGCCTTGTTTTTATTACCTGAAGTCTGGATCAGTTCCCTTGCAATTCATATTCAGATTCTACATAAATGTGACCTTCAGCAACTAATTATAGCACTTGATATTTATGGTCAGACATTTCCATATTATAATATATAGAAAGATGACTTTTGGGACATCGTAAGCATGGAGCAAAACTGTCAAATTTTGGTGTGTCTTCTAAACAGCTTCTCACAAAATGTATGTCATGATTTATCCTATTCCCATTCTTTTTGGGTTTTTGCTCCTCATTTTTGGACACTGCCTTGGTGGAAAGATGGACTCTATGTCTAATACTTCTGTACTTGGTGGATTGATTACTGTTTCTCTTTCTAATCAACAGCCTCAGATGTTCTATTGACAATGTATTGGAGTAACCAAACATTGTGATAATTTATCTCTGAATACTGTGTCATGATGCTGTTCAATATAATATTTGCTCACCAATAATGGACATTTCTACAATCTATGCTTTCCAGTAAGGTAGCCACAAGCCACGTATGACTATTCTGTAACTGAGAAACTGAATTTTAATTTTATTTAAATTTAATTGGTTTAACTTGGCATAGTCATGTTCATGGCTCATGGCTACTATATTAAATAGCACAGCGATGGATCAATATAGCCATGAGAAAAAATGTATCATCTAGTTGTGTATTCCATGTTTAAACATTAACATACCCTTTTAAAATGTGTCCTGTTTTGAACTTTATGAAACTAATTTCACTCTTCATAGATCAAAATAAAGAATCATTTTCTTTCCTACCAAAATGTATTGAGCTTGATTATAGTATTATCAAAGTATTCTTACACAGCTCAATAAATCAATGAGCCAAGAAACTCTTCAAGGGCAAAAATAAATATTTATTGGTGCCGCTTTCCAATGGCACACAGGAGAAGAATGAGGCACAAACATGTCAACTTTAAGAGAACAGGAGCAGGGGTCCGCAGTTGAGAAGACTGCTGCCCCAACAACTCCTCAGTCCGTATTTATCAGATACAAGGTAACAATTAACAAAGGAGTCAAAGGAGATTATAGATAAGCAAGATATACCTGATCAAATGGTATGGGATTTGTGGTTGAGTAAACACATTTAAAGGGATCATCTAATTAACTACAGGTGATCTCTGGAGAAGGGGCGATAAAAGAAAAAAGAAGCAGGAGGTGTTCCACCCACCCTGGGGAGGGAGGGGCTTCCCAGGGTCTAGGCTTCAAGGACCTATATCACCCTCTCCCCCAGAGGCCTGTTGCTGGTTCACGGTCAAGTATTATTTGTCAGTACATTGTTCTGAGGGATAGTTACATTTTGGGAAAGCAGAATATATTTGTCCTCACTTAGGATTTACAGAGATTTTTGTCTTGCCACTGTGTTAATTCCTACTTAACAACCCATGATGTAGACCTGGTTACCCTCCCACAACTAAAAATTAGGAAAATAGGTAAGTATAGATCCGTTCCTTCCCTTTCTTCATGATCAGCATAAATTATGTGATGCCACATGTGACATTTCTTTAGTCATACGAATCTTGTTTATGGTTTTATCTCCAAATATCCTACGAATAAAAGAAATTATTTAGGTTTAAGCAAAATAAGTTACATTAAAAAAATTTCCCTGGTCAATAACTGCCATGAGAACTTGAATTCACTTTTTTTCTGAATAGCTATGGAATTTTTTTAAGTTTAAAAATTTATCGAGGCATAATTGATGTAAAATAAAGTTCACATGTTAAAACGTTCATTTTGATAACTTTTGACATATACATAATCCTTTAGCAGAAAATTTGGCATTTTGTGGGTCCCGGGTGGCTCCGTGGGTTAAAGCCTCTGCCTTTGGCTCAGGTCATGATCCCAGGGTCCTGGGATCGAGCCCTGCATTGGGCTCTCTGCTCAGCAGGAACCCTACTTCCCCCCTGTCTCTCTGCCTGCCTCTCTGCCTACTTGTGATCTCTCTCTGTCAAATAAATAAATAAAATCTTTCCAAAAAAATGAAGAAAATTTGACATTTTGATTGTGAGGATGGTTTAAAATTCAGCTGCATATAAGAAAAATGAACTGAAATGAAAAATCAGATTTTACAAAAAGTTCACAAATTTTACAAATTTGTACAAAAATTATAAATTTTATAAATTTTACAAGAATTTTACAAATCTTAACAATTGTTATATTCTACATGGAATAAGGTATTGAGTATTTCCATTATTAATGGAAAATAATGTCCATAAACAGTATCTCCACTGTCATCTTTAGTATCCAACTTGTAGAATAAATATTAAATCACCACAGCATGTTGAAGAGATAGAAAGTAATCCCTTGTCAACCAATGCTAGTTTCATTTAGATATAGTCACCTATTATAGTTAGCTCATGCTAGATAAGCGTTTGTAATGGAATTCAAGGCACTTAAATAACCACAGAATGAGAAACTTGATTCTCTGCCCAAAGAGGTCAAGCTCATGAGAGACATTGTCTTATGTGTCCTGGAAGAACGTAGTAACTGGCAAGTGTTGGGAAATGGCAAATCTGAAGAACATAAGACGTCATTTTAGGAAATGAGAGTGGAAGTATGCAATTAGAAATGTTATGTCTTTTGGAATTCTGTGTCGACTCATATATAATTCAATTCATTAGAGTTTTCATTAAGTAGATGTTTATATATGTATGTGTGTGTGTGTGTGTGTGTGCATATTAGAGATTGCTTTCAATACTCTATGATTCACTTGCCTTTCCTGCACTCCAGATACTTCTATCCATTATTTTATAATAAATTAGGGTACAGCTAGACCTCTGAAACATCATATAATCATCATAGCAAAAACACAGTATTGTTGAAGGATAACATTTGTCTAGGCTCTTGCAACTTACAAAAATATCATTCATTAATAGCTTTTAAGGTAGGCAGAGAAAATGTTTTTTAAAATGTTTAATGTGTTCTTTTTTTATTTTATTAGAAAGGAAACTGAAAGTCAGGAATGAAAGAAAATTCACAAGGTGTTTAACAGTGACAAACAAAAGAAAAATTCTCTTTCCTCCTCATATCACACACTCTGTTCTGAATTGCTAATTCAATTTAACTTTAATTTCACTCTCAAATATAAGTAGCAGTCATAGGATGCAAATCACCAAATGCCTGATTGTCAAGATAATCACACAATCATATAAAAATGGCATGATGCAATGGAGGGGAATATCACACTTTAAACAAGGAATAAGACTGTAGTCCTATTTCCATGATAACAAGTCATATGCTATAACATGACTGTTAATACCACTGAGTGTAAGTCCACTCAACTTTAAAGAGGATGGTTAAGGCCTCTGATCCCTATGTTAGTTCACACCTCGAAAATTCTACACTATTTTTTTTTAATTTCCTCATCTGATTTCACTCAATTTAAGGTATCATATTTTAAACATTTAATCATCACTACCATGAAGGAGAATGGATATTCCCAAGGATGCACACCACAAACTTTAGCTCTTTCATTAACATGTTCATTTCCAGATTTCCTGATGCTTAATTTCCCACACAACAGTCTTGGACATTCAGTGTCTGCATTTTATAGGCATTTTATCTATGATCCCTCCAGATGCTAAAACATGTGAATCTGTTTTGAAATTTTTACTTCATTTTGTCATAAATGGTATATGATTCTTCCATAGCTATGATTACTTATTAGGTTAGGAAAAATGTGATTAATTATTCATTGCCATCTGCACAATCCAATGTCAAGTATAATTCCTTGAAGTGAAGTGATACTTACCAATGTCTCAAATTCAGCATCTTGAATGGATTATGAGAGCATTAAGACACTAAACCTTATGGGGAGATGGGAATACCATATATCAGTTTTCTCAGAACTCAATTCCAAAAATTTTTTCATAAACTTCCCATGATAAAGTCAAGTGAGCATGTTAGAAAAATGTAAGTACTTGAAGAAGAGAGTGTATGAACATGAGGAAAATTAACAATATTGACAAATTCTTCCATGATAACATCACACAAAACTATTTATTAAAGTGGAATACATAAATTTTGATAAGGGAAAAACAACAACAAAACCTGGGCGTGCCTGGGTGGCTCAGTTTGTTAAGTGTCTGATGCTAGGTTTCAGCTCAGGTCATGATCTCAGGGTCCTGAGACTGAGCCCCACATCAGTCTCTGCACCCAGCGTGGAGTCTGATTGTCCCTCTCCCTTGGTGCTCCCCTTGCACTCTCTCTCTCTCTCAAATAAATAAATAAAATCTTCAAAAAAAAAAAAGCGGAATACAATCTTTCTTTGACTTTACCTCAATTATAATAACAATGAGTTTAATGTTTGAGTTTTGTTGCTCTTGGTTTTGGAACATATGTTCCATTTTGTGAGAAGTAAACTCTGGTTTTTCACATATGTACCAAAATTTGTGCAGTTTTTAGGTAGGTACAAGTAAGTCAGGTTTTGGATACACAACTGCATGCTGTTTGTTCACACATGTAGTTCACAACTGAATTCCATTGTCAAGTTTGGGAAACTTTAAAAATTCACAGACTGGGTGTGCCTGAGTGGCTCAGTGGGTTAAGGCCTCTGCCTTTGGCTCGGATCATGATCTTGGGGTCCTGAGATCGAGCCCCCCACCGGGCTCTCTGTTCAGTAGGGAGCCTTCTTCCTCCTCTCTCTCTGCCTGCCTTTCTACCTACTTGTGATCTCTCTCTCTTTCTGTCAAATAAATAAATAAAAAAATCTTAAAAAAAAAAAAATTCACAGACTGTGTCTTAGATGATTTAGATCTAATCCCAGGTGGATATTTCTAATGCTGGTGACAGCAACAGTTTTACATGTCTTAAAGTTAAACATAGTATGTTTTCTGTCTTGGGCATTTTGATATTGATTTTATTAAATTTTCTCACCTGATTAATTGAATATTTCCTAAACTTGGTAATCCTGTAGTGCAAAGAATGTAGCCACACAGTCTACTGACCCCAGTTGAAGGACTCCATGGCATTGTACCTATGGCATTTCAGACACGGCAGGGCTCAGTATTGGCTACTTGTGTTTGAAGACAACTACATTCTTTGAAGGTTTTAGATAGGGCAAAATGCACATATTGAAGAGTCAATAGTCTGAGTGCTTTAGTTCCAAAATTTAGTTGCAAATGATACGGCTTAGAAGGGACATGTGAAGTATTCTTGAAACTAATCAAGTACTTGACAACGTAGATTGTTTTACTTCATCTTCATAATGAGTTGATGAGTTAGGTATTAATGTTTACTTTAGGGATTTAGACAGGTAAAAAATATTACCCAAGACCCTACGGCTTTTGCTTGGCAACATTCACATTTAAAACCGGGATTTCTGACTCTGGCAGGCTATTATTACATATGATCAGAATTTCTTTTAGAAAGAGAATAATAAAATAATTAATGTTTACTAACTCAAAATCAAAATATGAGTTATTAATCAGTCCATACTTCTTAATCTAGGCAATCTTTCCTCAAAGAAGACTTATATGAGAGTCTTTATGTGTTAGGGATTATAGTATGGGTTTCAGGATCCTATTAAAATACAAAACTGTAACCAATTAAGACCACATCTTTTACCATTAGTATGTATTCCCTTTGTCCATACATAGCAAAATAGTGAATGTATTTCATCAAATAGTTTTTATTGTGTTCTATTATTTGACAGAAATTATTCCAAGAACTTGACATTTTAAAAATTCAGGTAATTATGTTCCATAATGAGGAACTTTTCAACTGCTATGATGGGCCTCAAAATGGAAATTACCAAACACATTGACTATTAAATTAGCATCCTGCCTTTAGATAGTGGATAATTTTGAATGGTCCTTCATTATTAAATTTAACCATAAGCAAAATATATATATTTGTTCCTCTATGTTTTCAGAAAGACAAATAAATATATATACTGTCATTATCAAATAACATCCAGCAGAAAAAAAATAAACCCTAAAAATAAGTACTGACACCAAAAATTAAATATGAATGGGTCATAAAAATATCGTCACGGTACACAGTGTGGAAGCAATAGGTCACAGAATTCTCTTAGTTACACTCACACACAGATATTACACTACCATAATGACATTTTTCTTTTGAAGATGGTGATATGTAGATATGGTTAAAGACTTAATATAATAAAACATATGCAAACAAATACTTATGTACAAACACAAACTCTGTACGTATGGTCATAGATCCACACACGGCATGCCAAAGAACAACATCAGGAAAGAAAAATAATCAGAATTATGACTTAACCTCTAATTACTCAGGAAAGCATTTAGTTGGTTCTCGAATAATCAATAATTTCAAATAAAAGAGCTTGTACATAAGATAATTGTTCTGTAAAGATTATCCCATACGTATTTATTTGCTTTTCCAGAAAATATATCAAAACTGCTAGACACTTGAAACTATGATATTCTACTTCTTCTGCTTACTTGAACACCTTTGTTCTTTGCTCTTTGTTCAAGCTTTATTATGGGCCCTTTATTCAAGACTTTTTGAACCCTATTCTAACTATAGTTGGAAAGCAAACCAAAGAACCATGCTATTATAAGCAAAGTAGCAACTGACAAATGGCAGACATTACCATAAAGCTATAATGTGTCAATGTGTCAAGCACATTGTATCCAAATAACTACATTACATTAGATATCAAAGTGTATTTTTCAATATATTATTGGATGAAAGTGAATATTTTCTAATGTACAAATTATAAAGCATGAGACGTTCTCAATAAATGAACTTTTGCCCACATTAAGTATTTAGGTTCATCATAGAAAAGGAGACAGAGTACACAGAAAAGTAGAAATAAACAAGACATACTTTATATAAATTAGGTTCATTTTGACATTTTATCATTATTTATCATTATTATTTATCATTATTTAGGGCTGCTGGTCCTAGGTGAAGAGGCATTTTCCTTGACCATAAAATCAGCTGAATTTAACCTGATCGAGAAAAGGAGGAAGAGTTTGCTTTCACATCTTCCAAAATCTCTTAAGCTGTCCTTGCAATGTAATTCTCTTTTCTGTAAGTTGTGTGATGATTCATTCATTTACAAACAAACAAACAAACAAACAAACAGAAAAAGGTCAACCAAGTTGCCAGTGAGGACCTCAAGTACTCAAAATATTATTTTCCACCAAAAGGCAATGAGGCTGCTTGGAAATCTTTTCTTGGAAAGAAAACTGTAAAAAAATCTACTAAAGGTCTATAAAATAGGCAAGGGGTCCAATTTGAACAGGCTAAATAACCAAATAATAGCTGATGAGAAAAACATTTCTACAAAATCTTTCAGCCTAAAGGAAGGAAAAATATGCTATAAGAATGTCAGAGTTATGCGACCTTGAATCACTTCAATAGATCTAACATTAATCATCAACTGTTACTAATTTCACCAAAAGAAAGCTATCTAGCCAGGGCACCAGGGTGGCTCAGTGGGTTAAAGCCTGTGCCTTTGACTCAGGTCATGATCTCAGGGTCGTGGGATCCAGCCCTGCATAGGCTCTCTGCTCAACAGGGAGCCTGCTTTCTTCTCTCTCTCTGCCTTCCTCTCTGCCTACTTGTGATCTCTCTCCTCTCTGTCAAATAAATAAATAAGATCTTAAAAATAAAAAAAAAAAGAGGGGCACCTGGGTGGCTCAGTGGGTTAAAGCCTCTGCCTTCATTTCAGGTCATGATCCTGGGGTCCTGGGATCGAGCCCCATGTGGGGCTCTCTGCTCGGCAGGGATCCTGCTTCCCTCTCTCTCTGCCTGCCTCTCTACCTACTTGTGATCTCTCTCTCTTTCTCTCTCTGTCAAATAAATAAAGAAATAAATCTTTAAAAAAAAGAAAAGAAAAGAAAGGAAAGCTATCCAGCCATCATGTCCCTCTTGTTTGAAACAAAATACTATCTACTGAAGGAGACTTGTTAAGAAAATAAATAATGACAAAATCTGATCAAGCCTCTAATTGAGATACAATTTATAGGAAAAGAGAAGACAGATAATTGTGTGATACATTGTGTGATAATGATATTTTGAACAATATACTTTTATATCTATAAATCTATATCTACCTAAATATGTATGTATCTATGAATGTATCTATGTATACATGTATCTTTATCTTTCTGGCAACTAGCAAGTGGGATAAGAATCTTAGGTAGTCTGATTTCTAATTCACTTGCAAGATCATCTTATTATTTTTCCTGCTTGTATTAGTCGTATTTTCTTTGTTTGAAATCATAGTTAATAGACTTTTATCATTAATGTAAATAAATATACAGAGGTCACAATAGTCATTAAAACCTTTACATCCTCTGTGATGCACATACACCTTTTACTATACTAGTGTAATCACTGTACTTATAAATTCTGAATACATTACTATTTCCAAAGATAGATAATGGCTTCTGATATACTGATAGTATGTATATTTAGCTTATTATAAAAATAATCTTGTACAATTATTACATTAAATATTTTATTTTTCTACTGATTTTTATTTTCGGAATGAGGATATCATATACTGAGCAATAATGTTATGGACTGACTAGTATCTAATTAAGAAATATATTTCTATTATTAATATTTTTAATTCAAAATATCCTGTAAAACAGAGCCAACAGGTTTAATATAAATTTTATCTGTATCAAATACAAAGTAATTTTACCTAGAATTTTACAGGCCAAAGGTAGTAAGTAATCTTTGCATAATAACAAATGATTCATAGGTAAAGAAAGTTTCAACATGGAATTTCTTATATAGATTATGATGCATCCATAAAGGGGATATTGATGTAGATATCAGTATCTATCTATCATCTATCTATCTATCTATCTATCTATCTATCTATCTATCTATCATCATCTATCTGTCTATCCATCTATCATCTATGTATCTCCAAGCTGAAAAACAGAGAATAAGATAGGTATGCATGTACATGACCCCCTCTACTACCACAAACATATATTTATGTCAAAATTGTGTGCAGATGAATGGAAAGACACCGGTTATTGGATTCTTTTTCATCCTCTTTTGAATGCTATTTCTGCTTTCTGGAATATCTGAGGTATTTAGATAGTTAAATAATGAGCTTTCTATATTCTTATTAATAGTAAAAAGTGTTAGCATCCTACATTTTACAGTTATTCTTACTATAAGTAGTATGCAGTGTGGTTCTGATATCAAGTCCATGCTTCAGTGTGGAATTATTTCATTTGTAGTTTCACATGGAGGGTTTTATCTCAACCTTGTTTGAAGTCATTCTTACCCAGTATTTTATGTTCTGTTCTTCCCTGTGCTGGGCGCTGGAACAATTCAAAATGAACTGATCATTTCCTTGAATCATTCCTTTTCTACTAAAGAGAAATAATTCTCTCTTGAAATTCCCCAATTGATATTGCAAGTGTTTTTCTGTTGCTCATTGTTTTTAAATGTTTTTGCTCTAGATATGAGTAAACATGTGATGAGGTTGCCTTCTGTCCATCGTGAATGACCTTGCTTGCTCTCCATGGGTGTGGTATCTGAGCTCTCACTCCATCAGAATTACCAGAGATACAGGGGTTTCTAAACACTGAAAGATTTCTTCCAGTTGAGAAAAAAAATTTAAATTGAGCAAAAACTGAAAAAAGCCGTATCTTTGTCTTCCTCACAAATATCCCCCTGGTTCCAGCAACTGGGGATCTTTTGGTTAACCATTTTTTTTACCCACCACATGTAGACAACAGCAGTTCTATAATGATAAAGAGTCTCAAATTATCTTTTTATTGACTGTAATTACCTCAATTATAGTAAAGCCTACGGACAACTGGAGATACATAATTACAACACATTTGTACTTTAAAATGGAGTTCCAATACTTAAAGATCAGTATTTAATGGGAACTACTCTGAAATAAACTGCCACAAGTGGATTTATGCTAAATTATCCACAAAACTACCAGATGGTTAAAGATGTTTCAATTTTATTTTACAGAATATCAAGTGTAAAACTCCAAATGGCACAGCCAAATTTAGAAAGAAACAAAATACATGTTCAAGACTCTGGAAGTAATGCTTAGTCAGTTTTACAATACCTTGAAATTGATGTTATTCAACTGGATGAATTTTATATGAAAAAGATGCAATCAGTTATATAAATAGTTCATATACATAATGTTGAATTCAAAAGCAGTTGTTCCACCAACAACCTATTGAATCCAGCTAAATTTTCCAGCAGACCTACTTGGAATTCTATAGATTCTGTCTGCAGGGTGCATTTGCTTCACGGTTACTTCCATTCTACTAACCAAGTAATTAAAAAAAAAAAAATCAGGCATGGATTATGGCAGCTTAGTTTAAAAGCAAAAGATACAATATGGTTTTGTTATTCCAAAATGGACAAATCAGTTAGGATTTGTAGTTCCTAGATGACCAGAAATACAACTGGCCCTTGAAAAACATTGTTTTGAGCTGTGTAGGTCCACTTACATGTGGACTTTTTTTTCTGTAAAAACAGTGCAGAACTGTAAATGTATTTTCTCTTTCTTACAATTTTCTCAAAAACATTTTCTTTTCTCTAGCTTACTTTAATAATACAATATATAATACATATATAAAATGTGTGTTAACTGTTTATGTTATCAATAAGGTTTTGGTCAATATAGGCTATTAGTTAAGTTTTTGAGGAGCCAAAAGTTATACTAGATTTTTGACTGTGCAGGAGATTGATGCCCCTAACCTCTGCATTGTTCAAAAGTCGCCTGTATTTCCAAGGGAATCAAATGGTGCATTTCACATATATCTACTACCTGCATCCTTTCAGTTAGGATCATACCAAATTTCTGTGCCTTTTTCTTTTTCTTTCTTTTCTTTTTCTTTTTCTTTCTTTCTTTCTTTTTTTTTTTTTTAGGTAGACTCCACGACCTGCATGGAACCCAACATGGGGCTTGAATTCATAACCCTGAGATTAAGACCTGGGCTGAAGAGTCAAACACTTAACTAACTGAGCCGCCCAGGCACCCCCCAAGATTCTGTAGGCAGAAAGGATTGTGGCTGGATGGTGGCAAATGTCTTTTACTAGATATTTTAGTTTGAAGCTATTTCTGGGTAAGATAGCTTCTCTTCTATAAGACCTATTTTTGATAAGATATCTAGTAATAGTCATTTTCATAATTTGACCTTTTGCAGTTCACAGAATCCAAAAATTTGCTGCGGTAAACTTACACATCTGATAAAATGTATCCACCCTCCATCTGACTTACCATCTCTTCCCCCTTTCCACATTGCCTTACTACACATAGCTCGATTCCAAGAGGTTTGTCTTTTGTTTCTGTTCTCCCCATTGACATGAGTCTTTTCCAACAGTGTAATTTCTTAGTTTTCTCTCTTCTGAGTTTGGTGTCCTTTCTTATTTAACCAAAACTTGACTGATTTTTGGCTTAGATATCGAGTACTTGTTTTTAATTACTCCTCCATTTTGCATAAGTAGTATTTTGTCTTAACCAATCTGCACAGTATCAGCAAAACTATAGAAGTTTAGACCCAGCTACTCTTCAGGGCTGCACGAAGTGGGAAAAAAAAAATGTCAAGTTACATGTTAGAGAATAATGTTTTTCCTCAGTTTGAAACCACAGAGCTAGTTAAGGTGGTGTTTTTCTCCCAATATGCTTGTGACCATGTTTTGCTTCTATTTGGGATTTTAGCACCGAGAAAAAAAAAAAAGGTGAAGGCGTTAGAATCATCCTACAAAAATGACTACATGGCATTCCATGCCAAGCATTTATTTAGGAATTTGAGATGTATTAAGAGATCACTCGTGGATTTTACTATGTGCATGCTTCTGGAATTTAGTTAACTTCTCAAGTATCTAAACTGAGAGAAAATCCTCCTACTATCTTTTAAAATGGTTTCATACTATAAATGTACTCTGCACTATGACAGAAGAAAGATGTTTTAAGGCAACAACTTCTTGAGGACATGGCTTAGGTTCTTTTCTCTTCCTGGGCATTATTAGAATCTTAACAATGATGATGAATTTGGGGTTATTTGCTACAGAACTTAGCATAGTCCTGCCTTCCAAATAGGTAATAGACATTCGATAAGTATTTGTAGAACAGATAAAGAATTTTGTGATGCAAAGAAATAACTACTGAAACAATATCATAGAGAATCACAGAGAGGATGTTTACATAAAGGAAACAGTAATTATATGCCGGTTATATATGAAGTGGGTTTAATTTGGGGTGCCTGGTGGTACAGTTGGTTAGGCTTCCAACTTCAGCTCAGGTCATGATCTCAGGGAAGTGAGATTCAGCCCTACATCAGCTCTGAGCTCAGTGGGGAGTCTGCTTGAGATTCTCTCTCCTTCTCTCTCTGCCCCTCTCATTCCTGCTCTCTCTCTCTCTGTTTCTCTCTCAAATAATTAAATCTTTAAAAAAAATAAAGTGGGTTTAATTTTTAACTGTCAAACACTCTATACAGAGAGTCAACAACAATCATTTAAAAAGGGTTATATACTAATTATGAATGTTTTTCTCCTTTTTGGTCATTTTATACAACATTTTTCAATTTCTACTGATTCTTCTAATGTTCTTGATAGCAATCACCATCAGAATGGCCACTGAATGACACTGAATTTAGTGTCAGGGTTTTAGACTTCAGCCACCAAAATTTTTCAACTCCTACTTTGCTTCAGCAGTGAATTTTTATTAACATTTTCTATAACACACCCCATACTGGCATTTAATAATTGCAGTCTATAAAATGCATGGCTCTGCTTTTATGTGTGTGTGTGGAAATTACTTTTTCTGTTCTCTTCTCCTGAACTTCTCCTTCACACTCTCATTTTCTTCAGTATCCTCAAACTGTCCTGAATTGTGAGATAATTTAATTCCTTCTTCGGTAGGGAAAGATAAATTGCATGGATGAGGGTGACCTGGTCTGAAAATTAAAAGAAGAAAGAATTTACCTTCTTCTCAGACATCAGCACTTTCTCCCCCCCTAAATCCCAAGTAATGATCCATACCTTGCAGTTCACAATTTTAATCTTTAAATACATCAGTCATTTGTCAAACTACATTACCATTTGAACTGTATGTGTATTTAATTAGTTATGTAAATAGTTATGTGTCAACCTAGATGATTATATATATATATACATACCTATATATATACACATACATATATATATATATATATATATATATATACACATACACACACACATATCTATGTATATATATGAAACAGGAATAGTAGCATGCCTAATGAAAATGATTATTCATTCTCGATCGTATATTTTATTGCAATCTATTAAAGAAAGTTGTATGTGTAGCTGGTAAGATTTGGAGTTTTAATAGCAAGTGTATTGACATTTCAAGTCTTTTGATATGTTCCCCAGTCTCCTTGCCTCAAATCTGTATCATTCATAAAAGACTTTTACTGAAGAAAGAATGGTGGGAATAGGGGATTACATCCAATTACGACATGTTCCCTGATAGAATCCTCTCCTAAGAATGGCTTTGCTTCAGTTTTGAACTTGTTGAGTGTTCCTTGAAGAAAGAACTAAAGGGGCAGAAAACATAGTTTTTCTTTGCCACATTTTTCCTCAAGCAATTCTTCCACCTGGAGGCATAGTTCCACAGACCTCTCGTATTTTTGCAACAAGCTGTTTCAAGCAGCTTTTTACATTTTATTTGATGTTATACCACATACTGCTACTTTCCTTTAGTTGCAGTATTTTCCCAAACTTCCAACTATTCAGAAAGCTACTGATCTCACTGGGTAACATGAAAGATTTCCCATCGAATGTTGTCTTTATTCTGCGGAAAGAATGGAAAATTAATAACTGTTTGAAACTATATTACCTGACATTGTAGAAGTCAATGTTTATATTAAATGATGCCTTTCCAAAGAGTGAATGCTACTTTGAATAGCTGGTATTCTACTCACTTGCATGACACAGGGCTAGTTTTTAAATAATTCTGAATTTTAGTTTTCTCATCTGGAAAGTGGAGTGACAGATCAATTGCAATTAGTGTAAATATCTGAGGGTATTCCTTTGATGGGTCATCAAGAGTAGGGAACATACACATAGTGGTACCTGAAAACTCCTGCTGAGTTCTTGGCTTTTCTAACCAATTCCAGGTGAAGCCCAGGATTGGAGTGGAGGGAATACAGAACATGCAATTGTTCTGCCTGTCTTTTCTCCTCTTACTTCTCTTTATGTTATTGTGGTTTTGTGTTGTGTTGTCATTTTTATGGGTAAGGTTTTGTTGACTTTTCTGATTTTCTTGAATACACTTAGTTTATTTTATTTCTATCATCTCACCCAGATAACATTTTTCTGGTGTACAATATATCCCCTCATTTTTCTCATTCAGCAAAAAAGCTCTCCCATAAAGAAGTCATCTGTGGTATTTTAATATGCTTAATAAGAAGGACAAAGAAAGATACTCCAAATATGGAAGCATTAAAAAATCAACTTATTGGGAAATAAAAGCCTAGTCAGTATAACAATAAATCAGAAAACATCTTAAAAGAGAGAGGAAAAAATAAGGCCAAAAAGTGAATAAAAACTATAATATTTCAAGTTTGACCTAAAGAAATTATATAATTTCAGCTGAAATCTAGGAATTATGAAAAGAGGACATATTAAAAATATGATTTTAGCTTACAAATAAAATCAGTAGTTATTGTAACTAAACATATGAGTGATTGTGACTTGGAGACGTAGAAGTAGAATTTAGTAAAAATCTTTTCTTGACAGGCATGATTAATATTTACTTTAGCATTTTGATAAAAAATATAAAAATCTACTACATACTAGATGGAGGAAGTATAGACATTTTAGAATTACTTGCTAAATCAAGAATAAAATAGGGGAAAAGAATAGTAACAATAAGGAAAGCATATGAAATAGTACATACAATAAATATTGAGTAGGATTTGGGTTGGAGGGAATAGATCAATGATAACCATGAATAAGTCTTATTTTTGATTAAGTAACAATCAAAAACCTAAAAAATGAAAACAAGAAAGATGCTGTATAAAACAAATATATGTTAAACAAAAAGATAATGAAACTATGCAACAGATGAAAAGAAAGTAGTAGTTGTATATAAATATTTTGAAACAGAATAATCACAAGGCGTTACATGCTACTAGAAAGGCAATTAGTAGTTTTGCACTATTGGTATTTTGAAAAAAATACACACACACATACATACACACATTCACACATATAGACTTATATAGACTTATATTCATATAGACTTCAATACCAAGGCATATACATAAAAAATACAAAAAATAAAATGTTAGATATTGATATATCCTAATCTGCTTGCAGGAATAAAAGAGAGAAAATAACAGGGAGCTCCATTTTTTGCTCTAGACCCAACCATATTCTCAATTTTATAATGAATATGCACGTGAATGTGATTTTCACACTTTCAAAAGTTAATTAAAAATAAATAAATAAATAAATAGAAAATTAAATTAAGCCAAAGAGATCTTTAGGTAATTTGTAACTCTTAGAATTTATAGTTTAGGTTATGGTCTTATCTAATAATGCACATTGCTGTGACTGTAATATCATTTCAGTTTGATTTGATATAATTTAAAAGGATATGCAGAATAAAAGTAGAAGTTTACTCTTATCTACTTATCCTCCTTGGTACTTGCTAGTTATGAGGAATAATCTGTCATGATGTATTTAAACACTTCTGAATTACACAGGTAGATGCCTACAAAATTGAATAGTAAGGCCATCCATCTCATTGGTCCCAAATGATACAAATGATGTAGAAGCTGTTGGACAAATAACTCCTTGAATGTGTGGGAGGAGGGCGCACATATATTGTTATGTCACAGTCCTGAATAAAAAGTCATTCGGATTAAATGGAAACAATAGTAAACAAAACTGTTAAAAACTTGGAACAGAGGTTGAATACTCTAACCGTGAGTTAAAAACACACTTAAAATAGAAAAGAAAAAAAAAAAAAGAATAAAAAAGGGTTATAAAATTTTGAAAATGCACCTAATTTACAAACAGAAAATAAGTTTCTTCTCATATGTTTATTGAATGAAACATGTTATGTTAGTCATATAATGTAGGTTCAATTATGATTTTATTTAGAATAATATATTATTTACACACCTTGTTTTTTTTCAAAAAGAGCAATATGCAAAATTCATACACTAAATCAAGACAAAAAAACTCACTTGAACAAATAGAAATCAATGAAAGAAGACAAAAATAGGAAAGAAATTTTAGTAAGCAGTTAATATATTGCTATTAAGTAGCTCAGAGTCAAATCAATTATATAACTGTAGTTTCCAGAAGCCAAAATAAAAGACAGGATCAACATTGGTCATGTGAATTAAATTTTCCATAATAAAAAAATCTATAATCTATCAAGTATTTATCTTAAGTTCATAAATATCCTTAACACTGAGACCTCTAATGAGTGTCTTAGGCGGATCCTCACAGCTGTATCAGTAAACACCACTGTATAATTAGTAACTAACCCATAAACTCTTTGTGGTAAATATGACAAGGATTTGTATGTTTTTGTCTAAAATTCCCTCTATGTAGAATAACATCATGAAGTCAAAACGCATGCTAGCAAAAGTTGTTTTTATGGCTGGAATGAGAGGTGGAGGATGTCAACTTAGCATAGACTGTTTCAATTGCACAAGCCTGTAACTTGATCCTCATTTAGATATTCTTCTATAAACATTACCATGAGTTGAATGTATTCTTGAAAATTCATTGGCTGAAGTCTAAACTTCAGTATCTCAGAATGTGAACTTATTTTGAAATAAGATCGTGGCAAATACAGTCAAATTAAAATGATATCATTGGGGTGGGCCCCAATTCAATATGACTGGTATCCTAAAAAGGGGGAAATCAGGCACAGAGACAGATACACAGAGAAGGAAGACAATGTGAGGAGACATAGAGAGAATACCATGTGATGATAAAGGCAGATGAGGTGATGTTTCTACACGCCAAGAAGCCATCTTGCTAACACCTAGATCTTGTACTTTTAGCCTTCAGAACTGTGAGAAAATCCAGTTCTGTCATATAAGCCACTCAGTTTGTAGTAGTTTGTTACAGCAGCCCTAGCAAACCATTTCTCTCTACCACATTTTTGATAAATATTGAGGTGTTGTATTTTTGAGGATATCAGCTTTGAGAAATATCTAGAGATGAGTGTTCTGTGCTGCAAGATAATAGTGTTTTGTTTTAACTTTCTACAACCCTACCGATATGCTTCACAAGGGCAATTATTTTTGTCTTTTCGTTTACTGATATAATATGAGAGACCTGAATGGTATGTTTGGCATATGGTTACCACTCAATAGATATTTGTTGCATGAATGATTGAATCCCCTTATGAGAGTTGAAGAGTCTAACCATTACTTCTCCCCGAGTAGACTGTTATTCAACCATGTCACGGAAGTAGACCCAGGGAATACTTATCAACAGATCCAAAAGATTTCCTCAGCAAATAAGTAGGGGAATTAGCCCTGTAAGGAAAAATAGGAAATTGAGACTCTAAATTCCCATATTAAAGAGAATACCAGAATGCTATTTCCAAACTTGTGTTTCTAAATATCCATCATTAAACCCTGAGGTAAAAAGGAATATTGAGAAATGAAAGCTACCGTAGAAGGTAAGCCTGGAAAATTTCTGCAAGTATCTTTATCTAATCATTTAAAAAATGACATTAAATAGACTTTTTACCCCTCTGTTTCTGCAGAAGCTATAAAAATAATTGGACATATACACAGTTTAGCAATTTCATCCAGACGTACATGTAAAATCGACTGCTGTTAACTCACTGCAAAAGAAAAGTTTGAATGCATCTGACTTTGGCACAATTGGTAAGCAGAAAACAGAAAAACAACCCACACATTGAGTTTCTACAGTTGCACTGTTGTAATAGCATGGGGGCGAAAAGTCCTCAACTTACAATGGCTGGACATGATGATTTAGCAACTTTGTGGTATGATTCTCATATGTTTATTGAATGAAACATGTTATGTTAGTCATATAATGTAGGTTCAATTATGATTTTATTTAGAATAATATATTATTTACACACCTTGTTTTTTTTCAAAAAGAACAATATGCAAAATTCATAAAATTCACTAAATCAAGACAAAATTTTAGGGGTGCAAGGGGTGCAAAAGTGATCCTGACTTTAGTAGAAACTGTGCTTCACAGTCTGAATTTGTATTTTGTCCTAGACTAGTGATAGGGAGCCCAATCCTCTGTCATGATGCTGAACCATGGAAGCCAGTGCGTCTCCCAGTCAGTCATACGATCAGGAGGGTAAACAACTGGTACTCTTACAACCATCTGTACCCATCCCATAAGACCATTCTGTTTTTTGCTTTCAGTATGGTACGAAGTAAATGACATGAGAATGTTGACATGAGATAGTCAACACTTTACCATAAAATAAGATTTAAGTTAGATTCTTTTGCCCAACTGTAGGCTGATGTAAGCATCTGAGCCTGTTGAAGCTAGACTAGGCTAAGCTATGATGTTTGGTAGACTTACTAAATGCATTTTCCATTTATGATATTGTCAACTTATGATAGGTTTAACAGGATAACCCTCTCGTAGCTTGAGGCAGATCTGCAGTGAATTTGATTTGCCAATATGAGCAAGAACAGGATCTTGAAGTCCATCTCTTGTTTTTATTTTTTATCATCTAATTTTCTGATTTGTTGAGACTATTCCTGATAATATCGATTGATAATTTCCTTTACAGAAACTTCTATAAGGAATCTATGCTGAATTCATACAACTTAATTCCTGTTCCTGAAGATAAAATCAAAGTAGACCAATAGATACTGAAAAGAATATATTATTTTTAGTGTGATTCTTAGGTCATAATAAAAAATTAGGGTGGTTTTAGGTGGATTAGACATGCTTAAATCTCATCTATTTCTCAATTAAAATAGTATAGTAGTGATGATATTAGAAATGTATTTGATTTGATTCTGAGTAGAAGTTCCTAATGCTTTCAAAACAGTTCTGAACAAGAAGTAGTTTACTGACAATGAAAATCATCATACAGAATAGTTTTTGTATAATTTGAAAAGGTTTTCTGTGTAGGACAATAGTCTGTAACTAGATGTTTTTCATATGAAAACACTCTAAAAAATACCAAACACTTCTAAAAATAATAAACATATCTAAAAACAACTGACTGTGCTATCTTTAAATAGAAAAATAAAAGATGTATGTAATTATATATGATTCATGGATGAAAATAAGAGCAAAATATTAGTAAGAATTGTTATAAGTGAGCATATGACTTAAAATCAAGCAGATGTGAGATCAAATTTGACTCTGCTCACAAGTAATTTAAAATGTTTATATTATTTCACTTCTTGGAGCCTCAATTTTCTTATATGGACAAGAGAAACAAGTAATGCTATAAATAATATATATTTTTTGTGTGTGTTAGTATTAGGGAATATATGCAATGCTAGTTGTCTTAAGGTCTGGCTCTATAATAAATAGAAGCTCTTCATTTTAATTAATTATATTAATAACCAAAGTCTTAGCCCAAGAGAGTTGGACTTACTAATCTAAGTATGTTCATCTTGGAGTAAGGTCCTTGTAACTGGATATCCGAACAAGCTAGATTAGATATTTTATGGGAAAATAAAAGTGGTATCAATATAGAGGGGGGCCTGGGTCAAACAAAAATCTTAATTCTAAAGAAAACATAATTAAAATGAGTAAAATTACCAGATATAAAGGGTAAAAGGAGTTCTTTTTAGTTCTATCCTTAACATACAAATATATATAGGCTGATAATTAGAAAGATCCAAGAGGAATGGAAAACTGAAAGAGGAAGCCTTAGCACAGATTTTAGAAACAAAACAATAGGAAGCTTATGGCTTAAGAGAAACCTAGGGGCGCCTGGGTGGCTCAGTTGGTTAAGTGTCTGCCTTCAGCTCAGGTCATGATCTTGGGACCCAGGGATTGAGCCCCATGTCAGATTCTCTGTTGAGCAGGATCCTGCTTCCCCTTCTCCCTCTGCTCACTCTTCCCCCTGCTTGTGCTTCTCTCTCTTTCTCTGTCATATAAATAAAATTCTAAAAATCTTAAAAAAAAATTAGAAGATGAAAAATCCAGTCACTGCGGCCTGTGTAGAATAATTAGAAAATGGAAACCATCCTAAAATGGAGTATCAGGAATTGTTAATAAATGTAGAAAATGTAGAAGAAACACATACACGGTTCATAGCTGGATGGGAAAGGGTAATTAATTTTTCGAGTTCCATTAGACTAATGGAAGTATAGTACTTAGTCACAGGAGAAATCTAATACTATAAAACCCTGCAACCAGTAGTAAGTGTGAATCCCATGACCAACATTCCTATTGTTGTTGGGTCCTAATTTTTGGATATGAGAGAAAGAGCTTTAATTTGAATATATATTTAAGGACCAAAAATCGAATTTTGCTACACTTCTGTCTCTAGAATGTCCACTGTACTCCTCCTATTAAGACCAGAAACAGAAGAAATTAAAACATTCCATTTGTGGCAACATTTTGTAAGTCCAGACTTCTTGTATAATCATCTCTCTCCCACTCAAAAGGATGAGTAGCAAATCTTTACAGTAGACACATTCCCAAATAAATTGGTATACTCCTAACATTATTCTGATGTTCTTCTGGCCATGTGTCCTCAGGTGAAGTGCCCTATGGAGTATAAAGTAGAGTTTAGAATTTGTGATCCAAGAGGATAGCCACGATTTATAGCCTCCCATCAACTCTTCCCTCTTCCCCTCTCTCTTACCTTGAAGGTGATTATTTGTTACTAACAATTTAGAGAATATGAGATAAAGATCATACTAGAATCATCAAGTGAGCTGGCAGCCTTTGTACATTAGAATAATTTTATAGGATTGGAATTATCTTTTTCTTGATCATTTCATAAAATTGAGAATATGGATTTTTTCAGTGACTACTATTTAAATTGCTGATTCAATTTGGTTAGTATTGATAAGGAAATTCAGTTTTTATGTGTTTATTGAGAAGGTTTTGTACATGTATACATTACTGGAAATTATCTATCTATCTATTTTCAATAGGTTTTTCTATTTAATATCTATTTAATTTCAGTCCTATTTCACATTCCCAAAATTATCTATCTCAGCTGTACTTTTTATTTTTTAATGTGTCTTGAGATCTTAAAAATACTATTAGTCCTGTCAAAGAGTCAAATTTGGTTTCTCCTTTCCTTCCTCTGCCTCCTCCTCCTTTTCCTTTTATCTCCATATTTTATTTTCTTCTATTTCCTTTCATTCTTTTCTAATAACATCCCATTTTCTAAGGGTTAATTTGTTGCTTTTTTTTAAACTTCAGGACCTTATACTTCCAGTATTTTCTTTTTTTTTCAAGATTTTATTTGTTTATTTGACAGAGAGAGAGAGAGCGAGAGAGGGAACACAAGCAGGAGGAGTGGGAGAGAGAGAAGCAGGCTTCCTGTTGAGCAGGGAGCCTGATGTGGGGTTCAATCCCAGGAGCCTGGGATCATAACCTGAGCCTATTTTCTTATTTTTTAATTTTACATTTAAGAATAAATTATTTCCATCTACTGTTTATTTACATAAGACTAGTTTTAGATAAAGTGTTTTCATTGTCATTCATTTCAAAATATACTAGATGATATTAGAATATTCATTTGTTTGTTGTTTAAAGAAAATTGTTAACTTTTTAATAATACCTGGTACTCTCACTAATACCAGACATTCACAGAAATAGCATGTGTACTTCTGATAATAGGCTAAATAATTCCAAAATATCCTGTAGGTTGTGTAGGGTTTCATGAATCATTTTATAATGATATATATTAGGTGATTTATTTATATATAATATTGGAAAATATAGTTATACAATAAAAAAACAAGATGATATATAGCAAGGGCAAGACACACAGCATCAGATGATACCATTTGTTAACTTATGTTCCTCTATTGTTTCTATATATTTTAGTCTCATTGTTTTATTTTCCAGAAAAATTTAACAGGTTTATTTATAATTGTTATAAAGTTGAACTGCTGAAACGTGTTCACTGAAACATTTTGACTTACATGAATGCTCTATGTCCCTGCATTTATATTAAAAATTCACACACAAATGAAAATTGAAAAACTGTCAATACCTGATTTCTGTCCCCTATTTTTCTGCTTGCAATCATATACTTATGTATCTTTTGACCCCATGAATGAAAAATATCTAACATTCGGAACTACCAATAACAGGAAGAAGAGAAAAAAAAATTAAAGAATGAAATGTTTTCCATCATAGTGGATTCTTAAGCACGTTGTCCACGTATGCGGCATGCTAGTTGGATGTCTTTTGGCATAAATTGTGACACGTTTGGCATGGACAGCACACAGGTTGGTGTCTTCAAAGAGGCCTCCTGCAAAGCACCAATAGCTGCACTCTAGAAGTGCAGATCTGTTTTGATGTCCTGAGCAATTTCTCGCACCAGATGCTGGAAAAAGTTTGCAGATCAGAAGTTCAGTGGACTTCTGATAACATCTAATTTCACAGAGTGCCAAAGGACCAGGCCTGTAAGGATGAGGTTTCTTCACCCCTCTGGTAGAGGGGGCACTCTTGCCAGGGGCTTTTGTAGCCAGTTGCTTCCTAGGTGCTTTACACCCCACCCCACCCCCGCCGTCCCCCGCCCCCTCCCCCGTCGATTTGCGGGCAGCTTTGTAGGAGCCATGGTACAGAAACCTCCTTACTTAGTCCCCCTTCCTTACTTAGTCCCCCTGCTCCTTTGGCTGGAGCTCTGCGAGCAAGAGGGGGCGCTGGCATAGGCGAGCTACTGCAGTGCGGGGCTGCTGTAAACATGATTGCTAGTCTCATTGTTTTCTCATCAAAAACTTGCATTTGAGGGGCACCTGGGTGGCTCAGTGGGTTAAAGCCTCTGCCTTCCACTCAGGTCATGATCTGGGGTCCTGGGATGGAGCCCTGCATAGGACTCTACGCTCAGCAGGGAGCCTGCTCTCCCTCTCTCTCTGCCTGCCTCTCTGCCTACTTGTAATCTCTCTCCTCTCTGTCAAATAAATAAATAAAATCTTTAAAAAAAAAACTTGCATTTGACAATATTCCTCAGGTTTTAGGGAACAATTAAATTAGATATTTTATGTAAAACTTTTTTCCAGCTATAAAGTACTATGAAGTTTTAATATAATAAAATGATATGTTTTAGAAAGATGAAAAGCTTATGGTCTTAGCAAAATACCAGAGTCGAGTGATGAATACTGAATGCTTGGTATCATGGTAAAATATAACCCTTCTGTTACGTCATGTGGTTCAGAAAGTATAGACTGAGACATAAACACAACACAGGTCTTTACAAGAAAGAGTTGTCAAAAATTGTAAAGGGTGTGAGATTTTATCGAATTTGTAAGCTAACAAGTCAGCTGCCCAGTTTCAAGGTATTAGTGAAAATCACAAGGCACCTGGATGGGAGACAAAGACTGTTATTGCTCACAGAAAGTAGCATCATCATGTTCCGATCAGCCCCCCTTGTCCCAGCTCTCCATTTACTTGGGGCAATGTAGAGGACTCCAGCTGAATGCTCTCCACACAATAGGATTGGGTCACAGCTGAGGAACGCCATGTTCAGGAAATCCCCAATTTAGAAGTGGGCTATGTACAAATCTGCCCAGTATTTCCCAGGAGATAGGCATTATTTTTCATTATCCTCATCAGGAAATAAAAATATGCCCTCTACTCCAGGAAGAGATATCATATCCATGTTCCAAGGTTATTTGCTATACAAACATCCTTGAAATAAATAGTCTGGAACACAGACTATCAATGCTGTCTCACAGTATTTTCAGAAATACAAGAGATCCCTTGAGAATTGTCCCTCAGTGAAAGCATTCAGTACACATCTGTTCCCATCAATAACACTCTGATCATTCTTACTGAAAATTTTCTATGTAATTTTCCTAGAAAGCATAAAGATTAATACAGATTCTATAAGGAATATTTGGGAACTAAGATTTTGACATTTATTTCTGTTTACTAGTAAGTATAACAATCTTGGATATGAATTAAATGACTGGAGAGTCAAGAAATAATCACATGATTCATAACAAACAATGACATTTATTTGTAATTTCTAAATGAAATGACATTCACCATTTCTCCTGCACCAGTTTCTCATCTTAGAATGAGATCACATCATATATGACATTTCATCTCACAGAGATGGAATAAAAACAATCTAAATGAATGTCTTCTACTTGTAAAATCTGATAACAAGTACCAGATAAAATGAATTACACATTTTCAAAAAAGAGTTGATGGTTTAATAAGAGCGTTTTGGTCATACTTATTACATAAATGATTAATCCATGTTAAAATATAAATCACTGACAAAACCTTGTCACCAGTCAGTATAATATTGCTAATTGCCCATTTCAAGGAATTACCAAGTGCAAGAATTTCTCTGACATTTTCCTCAGGCAAGGCAATTGAGAAAAATCTATTTAGTCTTTTTGCAATCTCCCTTTAATGTAAAAGAACTTCATTTACACCTTCTTTAAGTAGTAATCCCACTGATCCTCAAACTGGCTTCCTTTCTTTAATATGCTGTTAGAAGTTCATAATTTCACTTTCAAGACCACTATCTAGTGATTCTGCTTATTTTTATTCTGCTTGACTTCTATTTTTTTTTCATATGAACAAAGAGATCCAAAGAGAGTTATCTGAAGAATCTCTGATATGCTTGCAGAGTACAGCTATGATTCATAGCAGATATAAATCTGAGCTTGACCTTGTGTGATAGCAAGGGCTTTAACTGAAAAGTAAATTAAATTCCTTGCAAATTCAAACTTGAATGGGTTATAGACTTAAATTATTAGGAAAGGGGATTCACTTTGGATTAAAAGTCTCTGAAACGTCCCATGACATGTAGATCACCCAAGAATTTAAGCCATAATTTAAATGAATGTATTAATGGCTGAAAGCTTTGAAAGATGTATCATGGGCATAAACTGAATACAGATTAACATAATCTCAGATAATTCAGTTTTTTAAAATTATTATTTATTTATTTATTAGGAAAGAGAGAGAGTGAGAGAGAGCATGAGAAGGGAGAAGGTCAGAGTGAGAAGCAGACTCCTCATGGAGCTGGGAGCCCGATGTGGGACTCGATCCCGGGACTCCAGGATCATGACCTGATCCGAAGGCAGCCGCCCAACCAATTGAGCCACCCAGGCGCCCAATAATTCAGTTTTGATGTGAATCTATAGCAATGTTATTTATTAGGGGTATGTGTTCATTTTTTTTTTTTTTAACAAAGTACCATGATCAAGAACACTAAAAGTTATCTCAGAAGTGATTTATGTAAAATGGACTTAGGACATTTACTTGACAGGAATAATACAAGCCAACAATGTACTAAGAAACAGCATATCTAATCCAAACTTACACATCATTATTAAGAGCATAATGTGATAATTTAAAAAAAATGACAATCTTTGGTAAATCTCCAGGGGTTGCAAACTCTGGAAAACAATATTGCCCTCAGTTCCCAAGATTCCAATTTTTCTTGAAGAAATAGTATGCAAAACAAGTGTTACCTCAAAGTAGCTGAAGCCCAGCATAAAGAAAAGAGACTAGACTTAGTGTGAATTACCCTCCTGAGAAAAATGAGGAAGTTATAAAGAAGCAGTTTCCAATTAAAACTTAAAAAGACTTTCTATTCTAATGGTGAGAAATCTAAACATTAAAACGACGGGATGGATTGCTTACTGAGAAGCTACCATCAGCAGAGTTATTTAAAATATGCTAAATTACTGTGTACCAACATCTCATGACCTTCCTTGCCAGAAGTGGCCTTTTCAACACTGATATTCTGTAGTTCTGTGGCAGTTGATGTGCAGATTTTTTTTTTTTAAAGATTTTATTTACTTATTTGACAGAGAGAGAGAAATGACAAGTAGGCAGAGAGGCAGGCAGAGAGAGAGGAGGAAGCAGGCTCCCTGCCGAGCAGAGAGCCCGATGTGGGGCTCCATCCCAGGACTCCGAGATCATGACCCAAGCCGAAGGCAGAGGCTTTAACCCACTGAGCCACGCAGGCACCCCTGATGTGCAGATTTTTGAAAATTTCCTTCTTATTATTTTTTTATTTCAAGAGGAAAAATATAAAACAATATTTTTCAAAAACAAAGCTGAAGATAATGGTTAACAGGAAGAGGAGGATAATATGATCAGAAGTATGGTTCAAATAAGGATTATTAAATTAATTCACTTTTTGCACTTGGATTGATATTCTTATATGACACTAATATTGCTTTTAAATCATCAAATTTCAGGGTGGTATTTTTTTAAGTTACCAAGAGAAAATTAAGTTTATGGAGGATAAAATATTTTAACAATGAGTTTTATATTTTGGCGAGTAATATTATTTAGGACTAATGATATTTTTAAAAGCCCGGATGTGGGGACGCCTGGGTGGCTCAGTGGGTTAAAGCCTCTGTCTTCGGCTCAGGTCATGAACTCAGGGTCCTGGGATCGAGCCCCGCATCGGGCTTTCTGCTGAGCAGGGATCCTGCTTCCCTCTCTCTCTGCCTGCCTCTCTACCTGATTGTGGTCTCTTTCTCTCTGTCAAATAAATAAATAAAATCTTAAAAAAAAAAAAAAAGCCAGGATGTGTAAGGCTAAGCAAAGAGATACGTAATCCTTCTTGCATAGCAAGGTATGTTCTCAGAGAGCGATGTCTGCCATAATCCTCTGAGAGCATAACCTCTTCCATGTCTCTTATAGAGGCTGGTATCCTTCTTGTTTCTACATCACTGATTTTCTGTATGCACAGCTCCTGGTCCTATAATGATGTTAGATCAGTGCTACTTTGTCTGTATTCTCACAGTCACTATTTGCTCTTTTGCAGAGAGCTATGATGTATACACTGAGAAGAACAGCAAGAAGTTAAATCAGAAGATTTTCTCCTTTATGACACTGGATTGATGCATCAAAAATATATTTGTTTCAATCTATGGTTGTATTAGTTATCTACTGCTGTATTAAAAAATTATCTCACCCTTTAACAGTTTAAGAAAGCAAACACTTATTATCCCACAGTTTCTGAGGGTGAGGAATCCAGGTGTCACTTGGTTCCCTCTGGCACAAAGTCTGTTATGGTTTTATAGTTATACTCTTGGCAGGGGCTGTGGACATATCTAAAAGCTCCACTGGAGGGAAATTGTCCACTTTTAAACTCACTTTCATAACTGTTGGCTGGTTTCAGTCTCTTGTTACCTGGACACCTGCTATTTCATGATATGGCAGCTAACTATCCTGCAACATGACAACTGGCTTCCACCAGGAAGACAGAATGAGAGGATCCAAAAGAGAATGAGAGAGTTAAACCAACATGAAAACCTGAATATCAGGAGGTAGGGATTAGTGGTAGCCATCTGAGTGTCTGCTTACCACAGGGTTCTACTAATCTTTTAATCTCTGGATTCCTACTCAAAATATTCAGGGTTTGCACACAGGAATACACAGCTCTCTGTGGAATCTATGTTTTATTAGCAACAGATGAATCATTATTCATGAGTTCTTTCTCAAGGAGAACACGACCTTATTACATTACAGTGTTCATCCAAACTAATAGGTTCAAACATCTCTTATTAAGGATACCTTGTGTTGTCATTCTCTGATATTATTCAACAGAACACCAAAATTTGCATTTGGGAACAAAGATTTATTTTTAATATTAAGAATATATTAGAGCACCTGGGTGGCTCAGTTGGTTAAGCGACTGCCTTCAGCTCAGGTCATGATCCCAAGGCCTTGGGACTAAGTCCTGCATTGGGCTCCCTGCTCAGTAGGGAGTCTGCTTCTCCCTCTCCCTCTGCCCCTCCCACCCACTTATACTCTCTCTCACTCACTCATTCTCTCTCAAATAAATAAAAATAAAACTTAAACAAAAAAAGAATATATTAATCTATTTTCTTGAGTATCCACTTGTACCTATTTTCTATTTTCACACAACTGAAACATACTTATGTCCCATTTTTATTAATAAGTTTGCTCTCCTTTTCAGAAAAACTGGGAAAATTAACATTTATCAGAGGAGGTCAGCTCTTTGCATTTTCAGTTTTGGTCTAATTCTCACTTTGGTTCCAACAACTTTGTCTCTTCATACCTTGTACTTTCTTGTAACCTATGTTCAATATATGCTAACATGACTTGATATATATTTTGCATTCTCCGAGTCTTTGACTAGATTTATTACCTGCTATTAATTGTTCAACTATGATTGGACTAAATTCCAATATTTTGCTTTAGAAACTGACATTATTTATTATACATTCACCTTAGTAAATTGAATATTGCTTCCTGTTTAACATTGCTGTTAACAATATTTGTAAATATTCTCATAATTTGCAAAGCTTTAACACTCATATTTAATAATTATGATAACATTTAGAATTACCTATTTTCATTTTATGATTAAGTAAATTGACACCTGGGGTTAAGCGATGTCTGTATCGTGTAGTTATTTAAATGGTAGGGTCAGTACTTATATCTAGATTTTGTCTATTGCATACCTTAAGGTCTGCATAAGTAAATGACTACATGGCATAAGAGTAGAATAAGGAAAATTATAAAATAGTAAAGAAAAGTCACTTTCAAATGTTTTTCTTCCTTTAATAAGCCAGGGACATCTAGGAGAAACTTGTTACAGAGAGAATTTGGTTTAAATAGGATATCCAAAATGATACACCATTATATTAGTTTTAGTAGACATCGTTCTTACATTCTGTACCGCCAAATGCAAGGTACATGGTGTTTGTGGATATTCTGCTCATTTTTAGAATGTTGGATCTCTCCAAGTGTTTCTCATCACACTCTGTGCCAGGACTCTTAGCATGATATCTACTTATGATATTGCTAGCAAGACCAAAGCTGAGGCAGGCATCCCAGGATAAACATGAAGAAAATGCACTGGTCTAGGGAGCAGTAGGCAATTTAAATTGCTCTAATCAATTCAATAAAGTGTGTATTACCATGTGGTATTTAAGCAATAAATAAATATTTTAAATGGTATATTATATATATTTCTTAAATGGAATTCTTGGAAGCAGAGAGATGATTATCATTTATTTTATTTAGAAAAGAAAAAATCTGTACCACCATTTTCATTTAATGATTTTATTCCTGAAGCTTCTATATACAAAATAACACTGCCAAAATTTCAAGGTGCTAATTTCATTTCTTTGATTACATTGCATTAGGGCATTATACTTAGGGGAACATTGCTGAGGGAAATAAGGATTCATTTATTATCTAATATCCTCCCGTTCTCTCTTTCCTCTATATTATTATTTTCAATAATAAAATATTAGAACTAGACAGAATTTCTGAAAAAAGAAACAATTTAGCCCAACTTATTTGTATAAAGGAATGAGAAGATTAACCTGCATTCAGGATTCACTCTTTGCTAAGAACCCTACATGAGTTATTCTACATTTTTTTACAGTAGCATTGTCAATTAGATAGGTTTTATAAGTGAGAAAAGTAAAAAGTGCTTAAATAATTTATTTCTAACAAACGTAATAATTAGTATAGCTGGAAGCTAAATATCTTCCCTTAATTCTTCCTTACACTTTTTGAGAAAATACCATAACAGGTAGTGATGGTTGCCATAAAGGGGTGTTCATTGCTTAAGTTTTGTGAGAACTAGCTCGTTTGCTTTTTCTAGTGAATGATTCATTTTTAAATTATGAATTTATCTATAAATTGGGCCATGCCAAAATAACATGAATTATAACAAATTAAGTGAAATGTTCAGAATGGAAAATTTGAGTTTAAAATTGTAAATGACATTATTTCCTGCCTTGAAATCTACTTATATGGTTGCTTATGACTGGTTACAGCTAATGAAATAAATAAATTGAGTAGAGATAAAATGCCTATATATTATTTTTATTGGAATAATACTTTGAATTCATACATTTATTCATCTCATATGAAATGTTTTTTTCAGTCTTCCTTGGTTTCTAATGGCCTTCCCTTCTGTACACCTGCTTCTTCCACTCTTCCTTGGTAACTCTTACTAATGCCTCAAATCCTCGAATTATCAACTCTGAAAATTTTAATTCTCTTTTGGAGGTGGATCTGTTCCTTTATTTCCATCTGTCCCATCACCAATAACAGTTTTCTCATCACCATGCCTCCAAACAACAACAACAACAACAAACAAAAACGACAACAAAAAACCCAAAAAACAAAAAGCAAAACAAAACAAAACAGAAAACCAAAACCTCCAAATTTTTATCCATCCGGCCTTGACTACTTCTGTTTATGGAAGTAGTCCTATGTTGGATTTAGGCTAATCAATTTCTGCTTTATATATCATCTTCTCTTCTTCCTTATGACTTATCCCCTCATTTGCTTGAATTGCATCATTTTGGCTTTCTTTTATCTTACCAAAACTGAAAAATATAGTTAAACTTTATTTGATTATAGTCCATCTCACTGTGATCCCACTCTCTCTTCTCTCCTCTAATACTGATTTTCCAAAAGGGTGGTAAGTCCTCATCACATATTCATTCCTTAGATTATTCCAATCTGAGGATGATATCCACTGCTGCATGAAAGAATTCTTTTTTTTTTTTTAACTAGGAAACACATTATTTATTTATTTATTTATTTAATTTATTTTTATTAACGTATAATGTATTATTTGCCCCAGGGTACATGTCTGTGAATCATCGGGCTTACACATTTCACAGCATTTACCATAGCACATACCCTCCCCAATGTCCATAACCCTACCCTCCCTACCTCCCAGCCACCCTTAGTTTGTTTCATGAGTTTAGGAGTCTCTTATGGTTTGTCTCCTTCACCATACCATTTTGTTTCATTTCTCTCCCTCCCCCCCACAATCTCCTGCCCTGCTCTCAAATTCTTCATATCAGAGAGATCATGTGATAATTGTCTTTCTCTGACTGACTTATTTTGCTTAGCATAATACCCTCTAGTTCCATCCACGTAGTTGCAAATAGCAAGATTTCGTTTCTCTTGGGGTATTAAAGTCCCCTACTATTATTGTATTATTGTATTATTATTGATGTGTTTCTTTGACTTTGTTATTAATTGGTTTTATAATTGGCTGCTCCCACATTAGGGGCATAGATATTTACAATTGTTAGATCTTCTTGTTGGACAGTCCCTTTAAGTATGATATCATCCCCTTCCTCATTTCTTATTATAGTCTTTGGCTTAAAATCTAATTTATCTCATATAAGGATTGCCACTCCAGCTTTCTTTTGATGTCTATTAGCATGGTAAATTGTTTTCTACCCCCTCACTTTAAAGCTGGAGGTGTCTTTGGGTCTAAGATGAGTTTCTTGTAAACAGCATATCGGTGGGTCTTGTTTTTTTATCCATTCTGATACTCTGTGTCTTTTGATTGGGGCATTTAGCCCATTTACATTCAGGATAACTATTGACAGATATGAATTTAGTGCCATTGTATTGCCTGTAAGGTGACTGTTAACTGTATATTGTCTCTCTTCCTTTCTGGTCTATGTTTCTGGTCTATGTTCCTTTTAGGCTCTCTCTTTGCTTAGAGGACCCCTTTCAATGTTTCCTGTAGGGCTGGTTTTGGTGTTTGCAAATTCCTTTAGTTTTTGTTTCTCCTGGAAGCTTTTTATCTCTCCATCTATTTTCAGTAACAGCCTAGCTGGATATAGTATTCTTGGCTGCATATTTTTCTCATTTAGTGCTCTAAATATCATGCCAGTCCTTTCTGGCCTGCCAGGTTTCTGTGGATAGGTCTGCTGCCAATCTAACATTTTTGTCTCTGTATATTACAGACTTCCTGTCCCGAGCTGCTTTCAGGATTTTCTCTTTGTCACTAAGACTTGTAAGTTTTACTATTAGATGACAGGGTGTAGACCTATTTTTATTGATTTTGAGGGAGCTTTTCTGTGCCTCCTGGATTTTGATGTTTGTTCCCCTCGGCAGATTAGGGAAATTCTCTACAATAATTTGTTCCAATATACCTTCCACCCCTTTCTCTCTTTCTTCTTCTTCTGGGATCCCAATTATTCTAATATTGTTGCATCTTATGGTATCACTTATCTCTCTGTCATTTTTGAACTCTATTTCTGACATATTACTAATGTCTGTATTAACTAGGTCTCTAGCCATACATACTGTCTTTTTTTGTGTGGTGAGTTTTTCTGCCTTGTCATTTTATGAAGATAAGATTAGATTAGTGAGAGAGAAAAATACTCTGGAGTTCCACAGTTTTCACTGATTGATGAACTTGGTCTTGGCTGGATATTCTCACTGATCTTCTGGAGGAGGGGCCTTTTGCCTTGGTTCTCAAATGTCTTTGCCCAAGGCGAAATTGCCCTGCCCTTGCCCGGGGATGGGTCAAGCAATTTGCTCAGGTTCTCTCTCGGGAGTCTTTGTTCCCTGAGCACTTTCCGTACCGCCCTGGAGACCGGGAATGCAAATGGTGGCCTCCCAGTCTCTGGCCAGAGGAGCCGAGTGCTTGGGCCCTGCTCCTCAGCGCACCCTCAGAGGAAGGCAGTCAATCACTCCCTCCATCTCCCTGGTCCCTGCCCAACCTCAGAGCTCAGCCGCCTGTGGCAGAGCGTCTCTATCTCTGGTGTGTGGCCCCATCTGGAGTCTCCAAACCCAGCAGATTCCTGCTGCACACTCCCACGCTGCTCCTCCCAGCAGAGGAAGGAGGGGTGTCTCCAGTGCTGCCTCCTGCGGGGTCCCTACTCAAAGAACCTTGGCCCGACTGTGCCCCGGATCACGGTCTAAGATAAGCCTGAGCTGATAGCACACTGCATGCTCTTTCTCTGCTGCTGGCTACTCCGCCCTGATAACTAGGAGCTCTGCCACACTCAGACACTCCCGGTCCCTTTGTGACCCCACAGGTCCTGAAACCACACTGTTCCCGCAAGGGCTAAACACCCTGCTTAGCCTCTGGTGTGATGTCCCTCAGCAGAGCAGCCTCTAAAAGTTCGATTTTGTGCTCTGCGGCTCTGTGGCTGCAAGGAGCTGGCCCCTCCCCCCGCGGTCTCTCTTCCTGTCACTTTGGATTCACTTTTCCAAACATCCTACCTTTCTGAAAATGGTCAATTTTCTGCTCCTAGAATTGCTGTTTTTCCTCCCTTTTCTCTCCTGTTGAGTATGCAGGCTTTTAGAATGGTTTGATAACTATCTAGCTGAACTTCTGGGATCCGACTCTATCTCAACCGCCTACTCCTCTGCATCTTGCTATTCCCCCCACCATGAAGGAATTCTAACCTAGATCACAATAACTTCCTCATTGCTTAATCTTAATCCAACTTTTTTATTTCTTATTAATTACAGTTTTTGCAATGTTTGACATGCCTTTTTTTTTACTATCCTTTCTCCCTGGTTTTTATGATTTCATATCATACTTGATTTTTTTATCCTGCTGTATTTTTTCTCAATGTTCCTGATTTTGTGGATTATGATCTCCCCTATTTGTTAGAGTCTGAGTTCAAATAATGTAACATCTTCTATTTAGGTTAAGGAGTTTACAGTCACAAATGTCCATTTTCTTCTTTCCAGTATTTGCAAATTTATTTATATTTTTCTACTTATATGATATGTCCATAATACATTATTTCTTTTAATTTAGATAGTCAATTATCTCAATAGATTTAAAATAAGCAAATATATATTTTATGTTTTTATTTATTTATTACCATTTTCAGCACTATTAATTTTAGCATAGTTCAAATTTCCACTTGGTATCTTATTCCTTCTTCCTGAAGAACTATTGATAATATTTTTTGTAGTTTTGAGCAGGTCTCCTGCTAATGGATTTTCTTAGTCTTTCAAGTTTTATTTCATCTGAGAAGGTCTTTGATGTTCACTTTTTAAAAATACCATTATTGAGGCATAAGTGGCATATAATAAATTATATATATTTAATGTTTATTATATAATAACTTGACATATTATAACCAATGAAACTATCATCCCCCCAAAAAAGCATAACCCTCACTCTCCTTTAATCAGGCAACTACTGTTCTTTTTGAAGTTACTATAGTTTCTTTTTTTAATATTGATAAAGTCCTACAAAGATTTCCATATAAAGATATATACATACACACATATAATAAGATACATATGGAAATATATATAATAATCTTTCCCATATATTATATATAATATTTCCTACAAATATAATCTTCATATATATGTATATAGATGAATATAATTTTAAGCTTTATATTTAGATCAATGGCCAATTTTAAGGTAACATTTATATGGCATAATCTCTGGATCCAAGTTTTCAATATGGCACATGAATAGGTCTTTATTCCATTAACATTTGTTGAAATAACTATCCTTTCTCCACAGAATTGCCTTGGCACATTGATCAAAAATCTGTTTTATATATATATATATATATATATATATATATATATATATATGACTTATTTGGGGGTTCTCCATTCTGTTTCCTTATTTTATTTATCTTTATACTAATACTACATTTTTAAAATAAGTTTAGAATTTTTAATAAGTCAGAGAATGTTATGGGCACCTGGGTGGCTCAGTCTGTTAAGCATCTGCCTTTGGCTCAGGTCGTGATCCCAGTGTCCTGGGATCAAGTCCTGAATTAGGTTCTCTGCTCAGAGGGGAGTCTGTTGCCCCTCTCCCCTGCTCATGATCTCTCTCTCTCTCTCTCTCAAATAAATACATAAAATCTTTTTTTGAAAAGTCAGAAAAGGCTAGTCATCCAATTTTATATTTTTCTTCTAAGTTGTTTTGACTATTATAGGTCCTTTATAATCCATATGGATTTAAAAATTGGTTGTCAATTTAGCCCCTGCAGAATAGTTAAAAATATTTGATTTTGTACGGCATTGAGTTGAACCTAAAAATTAATTAGGGGAGAACTAACATCTTAACAATATTGAATCTCAATATATTGCTCCACTTTTTTTTTTTAGGCACTGATTTCTTTGCCAATAATGTATAATTTCAAAATATAATTTTCCCCATATTATCCCAGATTTTTTCCCAAATACTTAAAACTGTAGTTGCTATTATAAATTATGTTGTCTAAAATTCAAATTTTATTTCTTACTGGTATTTATGGTATAGCTGATTTTTGCACTTTGATATTTTACCCAACAAAATTGTTACATTTACTTATTACTTCTAGTAACTTTTTTGTAAATACAATTAGGTTTCCTATGACAATGCTTATGTTATCTGTGAGTGAAAACAGTTTTGCTTCTTTATTTCCATTATCGTTGGCTTTTATTTCTTTTTCATGTCTTGTTGTACAGACTGGAATCTAAAGTAATCTAATTAGAAGTGGTAAGAAAGACCTTCCTGTCTTATCCCTCAGCATGGGGGTTTAAGGGAAGCCCTCACTCTTTCACAGTTAATTATGATATTATTTGTAGTTTTTTTAGATGCTTTTCTAACAGGCTGAGGAAGTTTATTTCTATTTTTCTTTTGCCTGATTTTTTTTTTTAAGTGAAGCACAAACGTTGGCTATTTTTCAAATGACTTTCTGCATCTGCAATTAAGTAACCATATGGGTTTTGGAAAAGTTGTTTAAAGTGGTGAATTACATTTATTAATTTTTAGGTATTATGTCAACTTTATATTCTCATAATAAACTGCATTCAGGCATGAATTATTATCATTTTATATGTTATCAGATTTGATTAGATAAGTTTTTCAAAAAAGGTTTCATTTTTGTTTTCATGAGGTATCCCTTGGTGGAAGTACTGAATACAAAAGGGTAGGAGGAAGACAAGTTGAGAGCACATAAAATAAGCAGAAATTAGACTAATACAAATATATCCTTGAATTGACAGAATAGAATATTTACTGTATACATTGACTCCATAGAAATTATGCAACTAATGCAAATATAAGAAAAAGAAAATTAACATTCACTGGTTGATGGACCTGCAATAGCTTAGAATCAAGGAATAGTTTTTCCTGTTGAAAATCAAGTAATAGAATTATCAAAATATTAAATATTGTAAAGGCAAAAATGATGTATAGTGTAGTTAGAGGAAACATTTATTCTTTGCTCATACCAGGAAACTAATACAGAGAGCTTAATATTAATGAATAAAAGTGTTTTATAAAGACAAATTATAAAGTTAACCACTAGAAAACATGTCATAAATTAAAAGTTAAAAAAATGTACAAAAAAGAAAAGGGCATAAAATCTTAAAGGGAGCTAAGATTAAACATATTATAATATCAATAAATTTAAAGGTATTTAATCCACCCATTACATTTCTGTTCAGGGGGCACCTGCTTGGCTCAGTCCATTCATTAATCAACTCTTGATTTCTGCTCAGGTCATGATCTCAGGGTCATGGGATCAAGCCCCATGTGTAGGACTTTATGATCAGCATAGAATCTTCTTATCCCTCTCCCTCTGTTCCTCTTCCTCCCTCTCCTCTCTCTTTCTCTTTCTCCCTCTCTTTCAAATAAATAAAATCCTAAAAAAAATTTCTGTTCAAACTGAATAATATTACAAATATGAATTTTGTGTCTTATGTTAGGGATGTACTTAAAACAAATTAATTCAGAAAATTTAAAAAATAAAAGAATGAGCAATGATATATTAAGTATAGGCAAAAATATATTGGAAAAGAAGATTTAAAAAGGAGGAATAGCAATTTTCATATCAGTCAGGTGAATGCAAACCACAAAATATAAATTAAAACAAAAAAATGCAACACTGACATTTTGCAGCATATGCAAAAAACAAACTACTCTGAACTTCTAAAAAGAATAAGGAAGACCTTTATGCAATGTTTTTGAAATAATTAGAGTATGTGATTTTAAATGGAAAGCATGTTGAAAAACTATATAAACAGCAGGCTGTCTTTGGTAAAATTTAGGAAATTCACCACCATGCTCTTATTCTGTGATGGATTTAAAATGTGTTTCATAAAACGTTTAGCATATTAAATTTAGGTTTACTTACATCTGACTATTTTGTTTTTTTGAATAGATTTTAAATGCATGTAATTTCTTTCAGATTGGGGCTTAATTTGCAATAATTTTAAGTACGTAATCTATGTCATATTTAAATATGTCCAAATTTGAAGTGAGCTTCTGAAAATGAGAATCAGAAATTCCGTCTACAAGTAAATACAATATTGTAGTTTGATATTTCAAAAAAGAACATTTTTCATTTTGCTTTGAAATACTCATTCACTATTATAAAAGCCAATATTGTTTCATATTTATCTATTTTAACAGCCATGGCATTTGTTTCTACTCAGTGGTTCCCATCTGGCGGTTTAGTATATAAAGTATATTAAGTCTTTATTCCACATTACTAAATTTTAGTTTTATGCTGTAGTATCTTCTTAAATTAAAAGAAAATTGAGTGCCTGAGTGGCTCATTCAGTTGGGGCTGCTGCCTTCGGCTCAGGTCATGATCCCAGAGTCCCAGGATTAAGCCCCACATCAGGCTCCCTGCTCAGCTGGGAGACTGGTTTTCCCTCTGACACCCACTTTTGGGCTTTATCTCTCTCTCTCACTTTCTCTCTTTCAAATAAATGAATAAAATCTTTAAAAAAATTAAAAGAAAATTTATTTTTTAATGTCTTTAAAGTAGCACTGAAGCAAAAATGTATTTGATATCATTACATTGTTTGATGCTTAGCACTCTATATTATATATATATATTTCTTCAAGTAATTATTGATTCAGTTTACATTACTTATGTTACCATTTTATTATCTAATGTATATTATTTATATTATTTATACTACTCTAGCCAGAAGCAGAAGATATTGACAGATTTATTTGTAAGTTAAAAAAAAGTTGGAGGTCAAATATAGAATCCGGGAATTGTGCAGGACTTTTAATTTTTAACCTTTACATTCATTCCTTAAATTGATGGGATGCTGAAAATTGAGAGGGTGACCTTCCTCTAATTTCACTTCATTCAAAACTTGTGTGAATGTGACTGAATAAAGAAGGACTAAATTGTTTGTAACATCCAATTTACTACTCTCTAGCAGGTTCCCAGAAACACCAGTCCTGAGATTTTAAAGCCATTTAAGAGGCTTTGTAATTTGGATCTAACTACAGTTGAATAACCTTAAAGAAATTAGTGAAATATTTTGAGAAAAATATGTATGTGTGTGTGTCAAATGCAATCCTGAGTACTCTCAAAATATCTTCCTCCCACTTGGCTTTTGTCTGAATTCTAATTTATTGAATTCAAACTAGCTCTTCCTGCCTCCCACCATCTTTCCCTTCTCCTTCTCCTTTTCTCCTTCTTCTCTCCATCTTTCCTTCCTTCCTGTTCTAGGACCTAGACAATACACTGGTTTAAACTGTGAGCAAAATGGAGATGGTCCTTAACCTAAAGCTCCCCTTTTTTGTGATCAGATTTGGGAACTGATCTGTATCAATGTATGTATGAGTATGTATGAGTATATGTGTGTGTGTGTGTGTGTGTGTGTGTGTGTGTGTGTGTGCAGAAAGAGAGAAACAAAGAGACAGAGAGAGAAGGAGACAGAAAGATTTGAGAATGGGAAGGGGAATATTTATTTTAATATTCTTTTTGCATGATATGACATATACTATAAAAAGCAATTTTACGAAACCTTTATCTCCAACTAAAAGCAAGCTACTTGGAGCAAAGTTAATATTTTGTTTTCATTAAAAGAAATGAATAGATATGAGTCCTTTTAAAAAGCATGATGCTACTGATTTCTCAAAGCATTTCCAAAGTTTCTTCTTTACTTTTTAAGGACTCTGTAAAAAAATATGTTGAAGATATAAGCATATCCCATGCCTATTTTTCAATATAAACTATGATTCTGTGAAAAAGACTGTGATCAAGATCAGACAAATGTGCATATAAAATATGGTATTTTCTATGAGTGCCAAAACAAATAATCATACAATTATATATAAAAAATGCATTAATCTGCAATTATAACATAAAGCCACAAATAAAAATATTTAAGCTTGAATTATTCAACATACATTTGTTATTTTAGTATAGTAAATAAACTCTGCATCTCGCTGGATTAAAAAATATCCATTTTTTTCTTGCTCACACACTTCCATCAATATTAGATTGGGCATCAAGAGAGAGGTGTGGAGTGGAAGGGAGCATTACTCTACCTCTATCCTCCTGAAGGACCAAGTCTCAGGTGCCTACTATTCCATGCATCCATGATTTCCTGAGCAGGAAAATTAAATTAAGGGAAACTCAACAATGGCTTCTCAAGGTTTCATCTGGGAAATACACTAATCATTTCTGCTGACCTTTCATATCTCAGGGCAAATCATATGATCACATCAAACCTCAAGAGTGAAGTGAAGTACAATTTGGAAAGACAGAATTATATCTTAAGAACAAAAATGACTATCAGAGCAACGATATAATTAGTAAACCTTGGAGTATCAGAAATTCACAGTATGAGTGAGGTACATGTTGATAGCAGTTGATGTAGAATTCAGGTGAAGATAGTTCAAGATGACATATAGACTGAAAAATTCCCATGTATCCTGACTGCTTTAATAGATTTTTGTTCAAATGACAAATCATGTCTCATAATGTCACCCCCCTTTCCAATCTCTAGCAGGTGTGGGCCAGGAGCCTTCAGTTTGGATAGAAATTGATAACCTCAAACTCATAAATAGATGGCATTCCTTGAGCTTAGTGTTGCATCTTACAACATGCATTTGTGGTGTCAGTACTCACTACATGTGTCTTTATGAAGGATCCTCTGCTATGATTTTCTATTTGGATGACAATTATATACTGGGAAGCAGAATCGTTACTAAATTCCAGTCTAGACTAATGAATTCTGTATCTCAGAAGCATTTGATACATCTTTTTTTCCAAAACATTTTCTCTGAACCTAAACTTTAGTAACAGGCACCCACACCTGAAAATGTCCCCATCTTTCCCAAGATTTGATCATCAAGAGAATATCTTATCATTGCCACAAAATGGGATTTATCCTGTTTGTATACTGATGAAGTCCAGTGCCTAAACTTGGTATTATTTTAGTTAACTAATACTGTGTTGGCTGTCTTCCATGGGACCATTCTTTCAGGCTTGTATCTGAATCAAAGCTATTTCTAATTATTGCCTGAATTTGGTTTTTGTGGCTGCTCTAACCAATTAACACATCATTGCTGGTTTGAAAGGACAGAAATTTATTCTCCCACAGGTATGGAGTATCACTGAGCAGAAATCAAGGTATTGACAGAGTTTGGGCATGCTCTCTAAGGCCTATACAGGAAATCCAGTTCCTTATTGACAACCATTTTATTTGCCAATGTCAATTTTTAGTCTTTACCATGCACGTATCTATTTTTATATATTTACAATGTTTTCATAAAATTATTGCACATTTAACATTTATTTAAACATCATAATGATGTGATAATCTATTACTCTATGGTCTCTTTTTTTTTTTTTCTTCCTTATGTTTGATACTCTCCACTCAAGCCATTACAATTTTGGTAAATGGTGTCAAGACTTCTCTCTTTCTCATATATATATGTGTGTGTGTATGTGTGTGTGTGTGTGTGTATATATATATATATATATATATATGAATTTTTACTTAAATTTTGCCTGTTAATCGATATTCCAGAGGTTCCCAGATTTCTTCAACTGTAAAAAATGTCAAAATAATCACTGTATAATTTTGTGTAGTGATGCTTTCATCTCTATAGATTTCCTGTATAAAGTGGGATTTTAGACTTCTGGGTGTATATTTTAATTTTAATTACCATTATCAGATTGCTTTTAAAAAGTACTTTGCCAATGCACATTCATAAAAGCAGTGTGTAGCAGTGTGCACCAAATGTAGCAGAATGCTACATTTCTTATATTCCTGCAAGCACTGGATTTTGTTATTTGTTTTTCTTAATGATAAGGAAATCTATTTCATTGTTATTTTTATTCAGTTTTTTTGACAACCTCTAAGATTGAGTATCTTTCCTTCAGTCGACTGCCAACTTTGGGATTCTCTTTGGATATTCCCTTCCATGAATTCAATTTCATTGCCAATTATTTTTTTAATCACATTGTATCTTTTTCTTAATTAGTAGCAGGTGTTTGAACAATATAACTAGCAAAACTTTATCTCTGTTAAATACTTGTCATTCGCTTTTTTTTGAAGCTGTATAATGGAATAGCTTTAAATTTAAAAGTATTAAACTTTGTATCAGTATTATATATTCTTTACTTCTGGGTTTCTTATTTCCCTTTGTGTATGCATTTATACACTAACATTTTATACTCTTGATTCTTTTTAAATATTTTATCTTTCATTCAATTTATATTGATCTCTCTATATTATGAAGCAAAATTACAAATGTATTTGTCTAGATGCATAGCCTATTTTTTTCAGCAAAATTACATATCCAATAGAGTTGACATACCATTCTATCATATATTAAATTTCTATACATACTAGAAACTTATTTTGGAAACTTCATTCTGTTTCTGTAAACTATTTTCTGTTATCATTAAAATGTTATATTGTTTTTGCTAAAATTGCTTAGAGAGATGGTTTAATGTTTGATGACAAAAATCTTTTCTAACTATTCTACCTTTTCAGTACTTTTTAAAAAATATCCTTCACCACTTTTCTTTTACAACAAGACCATAAAGTAGTTTTATCTAATTAAAAAGAGTCAGTAAATTTCCAGAGATATACACTCAAAATATGTGTACTTATCCCTACTTTACCATAAGCATACAAATATTTTCTCCATGAAATAAAACAAGATATTTTTAAATGGCTCCTATACCTTTCATCTTCCTCTTTAAATATTGGGTTAATTTTGTGTGGATTCTTAGAGTGGACCAATATAATTTTTAACCATTACAAGTTAACAAATTTGACCATTATAATATGTTATAAGAGCTCAGAAATCATTGATAAAACAATCCTTTCCAATATTTTGTTACTCTCCTGTTATTCATTACATCAATGACCGTGACTTAGTTTTGCCTTTCTTTATTTTGTGCTGCTTTTTCTATTCTCCATGTTAATTCAGAAATCATCAATTTGTTCTTTCAGCTTACAATTTCTATTGTATCTCTCAGACTTTGGAGTGTCTACTATTTTTCTGGAACAGACTATACCAAGATATTTTTGAATATATTGGAAATTACATCATGACACCAAGAGGTACAAACAAGCAATGGGTTTCACAAACCTCCTGTTCTCTTTCAACAGTAATACTTAACAACAGCCAGATCTTTTTCTGCATTGCTTCAGTCTTTTACCAAATGAGGAAAAGTTAAACTTTTTCTTAATTTTCTGAGAGTCCTTGAAGCTCCAAACTATAACAATGACCAAGACAATAGTAGGAAAGGAGATAAAAGAAGGTAACTTTCAAGTCTAAACTGAATCCTTTTAGGGAACACTGGGTGACAATACCAAAATTTAAGGGAATTTCAGACCATGTTATTCCTTGTACTGTGGCATCAGTTTGAAGTTTATAAGATGGACATTCACAAAATCCTTTTGAGAAGCAAAAAGTTGATTTTTTTTTTTTTTACAAATTCCCAGATATGAAAAAGAGTGAGCAAAGTCTTTTCCTAAAACACAGACTTAAAGAAAAGGAAAAAAAATCTCCAGATGTAATCCCTCAGAATAGATAAGGAAAGAACAGTGTGCTTGGCATAATTTATTCAAGAACAATCATGACTGACAATAAAATGTAAGAATTGCATTTGACTTCGGGAAGTACATTAATTGATTAGAAACGAGTAGATATGGGGATCTAAAAGAAATCACTTGCCTTCAAATATCAGAAATATTAACCAACATATGGAGCAACTTGCTATCAGCAAACTTTGGCACCAGCATCATGTATTTCAGTTTCAATTACAAAAACAAAATATGTTCTTTTCTTGAACAGAGGTAAAAGAAAATTTGCTAACATTAAGTTTCATAATGCCATACACGGTTTCCCAGTAAACCAGACCGTTCATCACAGTGTGGTGACATGTTGATATTATACATTGACAATAATTACTAAACTGGCCTCTTGAAAGATGAACTGAAAAGGAACCCCCATGGAACTTTGAGAGATGGTACTTATGAGTTAACCGTTAATTTAGCATTTCACAGTCCTAATCATTTCACCATTATTGATGCCAGGGAGAAAGGGGACTGCTGAGGGCAGAGGCGCAGGAGACAATTATTAATAGTCGTGATTTACTAGTTCCCCTTGCTCTGCCCAAAGGAAAAAAATGGTACCGAGTGTCAACACACATCTCAGGCCCTGTGGATTTTCTACAGCAACTACCTCGAGGTTGGAAAGATGATGTTTTACAGACGGAAGATTAGAACATTTGCAAACAAAGATTATGTTCAACAACTGTGTTCACTAGAAAGTTTATTCTCCCTGTTCACCGATAAGCACCCACACTCAACTATACCAGTCCTCCCAAGAGAAGCACGCCACACACACACTCCCACACGAACACACAGGAGGCTGCCATAGCTGTGATTTCAGCATCTATGTTGCATTTCTTCCTTTTTGTGGAGAATATAAGTTTTTTTTAACTTATTGATTTAAAAAAATGGACGTAGAAGCTAGAGCTTAGTAGTTTTGATGTGGGAAACAGAGGTAAAAGAAAAATTAAATTTCCTTACTACTTACAGCCCACTGACAGGTCCTTGAAACAGGCAGAGTGACTTCCTCTAGGAACTTAGCTCCCTTGATGTTGATGCTTTGCTCAGGGCAAAAAGCAATCTCGGCCAACCACCCAGGATCCTATGAGTCCACCTTTAACATATAAAAATTCCTTTGGAAACTTTCTTTATCTCTACCCCCACCCAAGATACATGTTGGCAGTTATCCCCCAAGCATATGACCCATCGGTGTACATCTGAAGGGTCTTATGACCAAGGATTTTTAGACAGTAATAAATGACCTTTTCCTAAGAATAGCTATTCCCCTCAAGGTCTTGGAAACCTTGCTTTCAAAATTCCTTAGAGACTTAGACTATCTCTAATCCCTTCCCAACTTAAAAGTCTATAATGGGCCACTCCTTATGACCCCAGTGCAGCTCTTTCTGCCCACAGGTCCTGTCCCTGTGCTTTAATAAAACCACCTTTTTTCATCAAAGACCTCAAGAATTCTTTGTTGGTGTCGCTTCTGAACCCTAACATCTTTCTTATCTTTCTACATCAGTTTCATACGATGGGTCTATTTTCAGTGCCTTTTTAATTAGTAGTTTCTTTGGCTCACCGAGTATAAAATATCATAATTATCCTAATGATCCCAGACTATGTTGCATTAACTTATTTTGGAACAAATAAATAAAGCAGAAAATAATAACAAATACATGCTGGCTTTAAATCATGAGCTCTGAGCAGACTTTTCTACTGAGTCACAGACCTTGTCTACACATTTCCACCGGCAGTGTCCTGAGGGTATTTCCAATGTAACATTTTTAAAATGACTTCCACTGGTCATTTTCCTTTCCTTTCTTTACTTCTAAAGCTCATTCAGAGGCCAGTATTGGCCAATTTTATTTTCTTGATTCATCAATAGCTTTTATAAGTCTTTTATAAAAGGATCATCGATTTCTTATGAAGACAGACAGTTACATCTACTCAGTAAGATTAACAACTTTAAAGAATGTGCAGCCCAGGGAAATAGACCCCACAAATGGATACAAAAGAAGGGAGGTGATTGAAGGAGACAAAGCCAAGTGGCCCCTTGCAAGCCTTTCTCATTTGCTGTTTCTCACCTAGAGGTTATGCTCGGACATCAAGCATTTTGAATGTTTTGAAATATGAGAGTTGGTAACCTTGCTACGTCAAATTTAGTCTTGAATAGTTCTGTCCAAAGATAATCTTAGATTTGTATAGTTCTTAGGCTTAGAATTATTCCACAAAGTTTGCAAGGCAGGCCTATTAACAAGAATATCAATGTGAGATCATTTTACAAGAAGTTACAGAAAAGAGATTATGCTGTCTCTGTCAGAGCATTTATGTTCCTATAAATATTCCTGCAAATGTCCCCTTGAAAGTTCATTCAGTGGAGGTGGTAGTAGCTTGTTTACAAAAATTCTGCCCATATCCTGATAAACAGAATCTGCAGATGAACCAAATGGGGAATCAAATCCTCCTTGAAAGTATTAAATTACAGTGAAGAACTTATTACAGTACATCTAATCTCTATTTTGAAGATCGTCATTTCTTTAAAGCATAGCCATAAACTAAATTAACTTGAACTGATGCTCCAAATGAGAAGCTGTGTGTATGCCTAATAATGTCTTTAGCTCTGGGTGAAAACGCCCACCTAGGCAAACTCATTTCCACCTCTGCCTCTTCATGTAAGTTAATTATGTAAGGAGGGTAAAACCTTGCGACTGATCTAAGAATGTTTATATAAGTAAACACAGCATCTTATAAATTCCTACAACCTTCTAATTTCCTGTCATTTATGTGCTAATGTAAAGCTTGCTACTCAGGTCTTGCAGTTAGTATGATTTAAAAAAAAATTATAGAACTACCCTAATGCATTAAACAAAATTTGCAACTTACATTGTTTTGTTTTTAAACTTTTTTTTAATTATTTGAATGTAAGATTGAGGCATTCTTATAAAATTTGCAAATTCAGAAACTTTTGGACAATAAAATACAAAAATCTTTCCCATCAATTGATGAAATCTCCTTTTATTATCAGTCTGTCCAGTCGTGAAATGTTCTTGTGATTTTTTTCTCTTTAATACTACCTATCCCCTTCTCTCCTGTGCTCCCTCCTTCTTTCACATTCTTTCCTCTCCCCCCTCCCTCCCTCCCTCCCTCTCAATCTCCCTTTCCCTAGCCCTCTGTCTCTCTCTCTTCTTTCTTTCATTTATCCTCATATTATATATCTTTCTCTCACAATCTGTTTCTTTCTTGGACATTCTTTAATTTTCTGTCTCAGGGGCACCTGGGTGGCTCAGTCAGTAAACGTCTGCCTTCTGCTCAGGTCATGATCACAGGGTCCTGCGATGGAGTCCTGAGTGGAAGCCTGTTCTCTCTATCCCACTCCCCCTGCTTATGTTCTCTCTCTTGCTGTGTCTTTCTGTCAAATAAATAAATAAAATCTTAAAACCTTTTTTCTATCTCAGAGTCATTTGTTAGTAGTCTTTTTCTTTGACCCTACACGCACACACACACACACACACACACACACACACTTATCTCTTGTATTGAAGAACTGCAGTTGCCTTCATAAGAATCACTAACATTTCTTATGTGGGTTATATCTAGATTTTTTTTTCAGTTGTTGCTTTTAAGGGGTATTTCCACCCAATATGTCTTCTATGTTTTTTGATATACATGAAAACTAATGTCTCTTAAATGGTAAACTGCTCATAGTTCTTCTATGTAATGCTTCTTACATTGGGTGAACTTAACAAAAGAAAACTAAGTGTAATGATAGTAAGAAAGTTTATTTGTTCTCAGTTTCAAAGGGAATGTTGTTAGCAGGGTCACCACACGTAGGAATATTTGTTGTTAGCTTGGGGCAATTATGAGAAGCTAAGAAGGTAGCTTCTATTATTAATATATTGATTTGTTAACTTTGTTTTTTACAGATATGGATTTGGGATTTTATTCGAAATGTTTCAGAATTACTAAATATCTTTGGACATTTTTATTAACTATATGATAAACATGTTCTCCTAATTCCAGTAAAAATATCATTTGACTATGGGTTATAATTCTTCCAGAAAATTCTGTGAAACTGATTATTTATTACCTTAACAGGATTTTGCATAAATATTCCAAAGTTTTATTTTCATTTCTCTTTTTTATTTCTGAAAATTTGTAGTGTTCTATTGCTATTTTTTAAGTCAGGATTTGCTAGTATATAAAACATTTTGAAATACTTTTTTAAAACAAATATTCTAAACTATGAATTTAAAGTAAAGAGAATTATTCAGTAGAATACCATCTGAGTTGCTACCCCTATAGTATTTAAGCCACTCAGATTCTCTGTCTAGATTAAGCTAATTAAACATACACACACATGCACACACATCTAAAGTAAAATATATTTGAAATAGATATTGAATGTGTTGTACTGATCAATACATTTACAATTATTTTTTCTTTTAATTTTGCTTTTACCAATGTTTGTATTTGCTCCTTCCCTGACTTTTTTAGGTTGATCCAATTTCCTTTGTTTCTATTTTCCTTTTCAAAATTAGACATTCTTTTCCTCTTCCCAACAACTACAATTCATTAAATGCAGTTTCATTAAAATGTGTGTAGATACTAATGTATTTCCCATCCTACCCAAGATTCATTTCTGTATTAAAATCTGGGAAATTGTCCAGCACTTATGTCTTTGAATAGTCCCTCTTGCCCATTCTCTGTTCTCTTTTTCCATATAAATGAGAGTTCCCAAGATGAAAGCTGGTCTTTTTTTTGACCCGATTTCAGAAATGTTAGCCCATCATTTCTACAGTGTGCTATTATTTAAAAGTTTGTCAAATAAGTCCAACCCCCACTCAAAGGGTGACTATTACACAAAGACATGGATCCAGGGTACAGAAATCATTGAAGATGCTTGGAGAGACTGCCCACAATAACTAAAGTATTTAATGATATGAATTTATCTCTGAAATAAATGGCTAACTCATATTTTTACAAATGTAATCAAGTTAATTATTTATAGCTTTATCTGATCAAAATGTGTAATGATGTTATCATAAAATAAAAAAATAAACTTTAAGTATTTTTTTTATAATACAAGGTTTTGAAGGTGGCAAGTAAACCCTATAGCATGAATCATTCCTATCATGTCTTTGTCTTTTAACAAATCTGATCTCTCAAAGGCTGGGGAAATTTTATTATTCTTGGTAAATATCAGTTATTCACCAAGGTATACTTGTATTACTAAAAGTATTTCATTTACTTAATGTGATAAAATGCATTTCACTTGAGATAGAGTAATTTATTTAGATTTTAGTTTTTTTTCCAACTCTCCATCCATTCCCTCCTACTCCCATTCTCAAAAAAAAAAAAAAGAAAAGAAAGAAAGAAAAAGAAAAAGAGCACAAAGCAGAAGCTGCTTGACAGTAACTTCCAGTTTTCAGTGAAAAACTATAGACTAAAACTGTCAAGGGAATGAATTTAGATGAGTTTTACTAGTGCCGTATTTCCAGCACAAACAATATACATGATACGATTTGTTGGAATATTAAGTCAAATACAATATTTGATGAAATAAATAAATGGAAAAGGTATAGCAAACTCAGGAGGATGAAGGAGAAGGGAGACATGACCATAGACAGTGTGAATCCCTCTTGGATCTAGAGTGTGGCCCCTGGGGCTCTGATCAATGATCATACCAGCAAAGCAATTGTTCCTTTCAGTGAAAATCTATTTTAGACTTCAACATTTTCCACAAAATTAGGATAGAAATAAAACTCTCATAATGACTGAGATTAAATTTTACTTAAAACTATTGGGATACAGACATCAGTTGATTTTTAGTTTGGCTTATTTGTGTGTTTTATTATTATTTTTTGCCACAACCTCAGCGTTGTTGAGTTTCCAGTCCAAGTAACACATATATTACACACATGGAGTTTTATCCTGAATTGCTATGATTGCAAAGAATTACAGGAAGATTCCCCAATTGGTCATATAATGTTACTGTACTTGGAGAGAAGATCATGGCCTTCACTGACTTTAAAACAAAAAGTACCATCGTGCATAAATGTGCAGTCTTTTTAAATGTGTTTTAGCTTACCTTTTGCTTATTCTTAATTGTGGATGGAATAAATACAAAATTAAGAAGGATATCATGATAAGAGTATTTTAAGACTGTGAAAACTTAGGTGGTTGGATTAGTTGCCTATTAATTCTGTCACAAGTTACCACCAATTTAGTAGTACCTTAATGTTCTGTGGGTTAGAGACCTCACTGGGCTCAAATCCAGTGTCAACAGGACTTTGTTTATTTTTGGAGGCTCCAGGCGAGAAGCTTTTTCCTTATCATTTCCAGCCTTCAGAGACACCCTCCATTCCAGCCTGAACTCCCTTCCATCTTAAAGGCAACAAGCGAGGTTAGAGTCCTTCTCATATGGCATCCCTGTGACCTCTGTTTCTGCCTTCACATCTTTTCTGCCTCCTCCCCATTAAAGACTTTTGTGGCTACATTGGGTCCACCTGAATAATCCATGATAATCTCCCTATTTCTTTTTTTTAATGAAACCTAGAGTTCATCAGGGCAATGTGACATAATGACATAAAGCACTGAGCCATTTGACAGGACATACTTTTCAAAAGCGGGCAGCAGCATACAGTCATGTGGCTTTCCCACTAGTTGAATCCTAAAGATCAAGTAAAATATTCTTTGTAGAACATGCTCACTTCTGTTTATCACTGAAGTTTTCTAAATGCACAATTCACCTCCCCTTCACCACTTTCTGGCAGGAGGTACATTCCATCTGAAAACCTACAAATGGGGTCTTGTGGTTATCTGATGGTCGGCACCCCCCAAATATTAGTTTCACCTCTGCCCCAGGCCCATAGCACCAGATTCACTGACCAGACAGGGACACCAACCCCATACCTGCCTGACAGTGCCTTCCTGGAAAGGCTCTGTGCTCAAGACCCCCTGCATTCCCTTTCAAATGCCATATAATCCCACTATCCTGCCCCCACTATTCCGAGTGCAAGCTCCTCTAGGTCCACCGGCATAAAATAAACCTGAGTTCTCCTACTACTCTGAGTTCCATTTGGTCTCCCGCCCATCTGATTTTTATTTTTCTGGAACAACACCACTCTAACCCCTTTGAATAAATTAACCAATTTCATGCTCAAAATTATAAGGTAGGTGTTGTGTTACCCCCTTATTTAGGATCACAGAGAGATTCACTAATTTGTGAAAGGTGTTAAGGTTACTAAGCAGTAGATTCAGGATTTGAATATAGATTGTTTGGACCCAGGAGTTGCACTCAAATATCTATGGGATCAAATCAAGCTTTATGGCCAGCAGAGAAGGCCAAGGCACAGAAAGGGTGAAGCAGTTTTCTCCAACCCAGAAGCAGAGTCAAAACAGGACAACTGCTCTTTCCAATCCAAGACCGAGCTGCATGCCCCATAGAGGCCCAGGCGTTTGTTCCCTCTGCTGGAGGACTTCCTTGATCTCATCTCCTGCCCTCACCAGCCCTTACTCTGGGCTGCTTTTCACTCCCTAGGCAATTCCACCCTACCCCCTTGAATTAGGCAGTCCTGAATCAACCATTTCACAGAGCCTTACCATCCTGAGAGCCACCGGAGCCCTGTTGTCCCCAGACAAGGAGCACATCAGCCACCCCTCCCCGGCAATGGGTTCTTTCTGTGTGCAGAGTACAGATAAAGTATTATCAACCTTCTCTAGCCTCACCTCCTATCACGCTACCACATAGGCAATTCTTCCATCCTCTGGTAGTGTTGCAAGCCATTTCACTGTCACCATCCATGTCCCCACCGAAACAGAAGAGCACCTCACTCCCTTTGGGGCTGGTTTTCTGCATCTTGAGGGTGAGTCTGTTCCAGCTTCTCCACTCACCAGGCCAGATACTGGACCAGCTGCTCTGCCTGTGATGGATTGGAAAGAATGGCCGGGAGGGGGACCCCAACACCCCTATAACACCTTCTTCTTTCTTTGTCTCCACAAATCCAAGACCACCTAATGTCTCTATTTTAAAGTTAGCTGATTAGCCATCTTACTTTCCCTTTGTCTTACAATCTAACATATTCACAGGTGCTGGGGATAGGATATGGACACTTGGGAGAGGGCGTTATTCTGCCTATCATAATGGCTTTAAGATAACTTTAGGTTAGGAGGCATTCATCAAATACTCCCATTTAATGAAAATATGCATTTATCAGCATTGAATTGGTGGGTATTGAGGAGGGCACGTATTGCATGGAGCACTGGGTGTGGTGCATGAACAATTAATCTTGTAACACTGAAAAAATAAAATAAATGTATTTGGGGAAAAATTAAAAAAATAATAAAATAAAATGCACATCTTATAATAATGATGTGACTTGAAAAACAATGTGAGGTAGTCTTTTAAAAAAGCTCCTTAAGGAGAGATGGGACTGTGAAAATAGTACAATTACTCAGACTGGTATGAAAAAGAACAATGCATTTGAATCTTGAGTATGTGTGCATGTTTGTGGGTATATGAGTGAGAGAACATACAGGGAGAGAAGAAGAGAAAAATAAGGGCAAAGGAAAAAGAGGATATGCTATTTGACAAAAAAATGTTTTTCATGAAATGATTTTCTGTTTAAGAAAATATTTATGCCACTGAAATCTCTCTGAGATTTCTTCAGGGAAGATTTGTTTAGACATGCAATCATTTGCACCGTTCTTTAATGGCCAATTTTCTTTTACTTAAAAGCCACCTTTGCAAATTTCTAACTACAGATAATGACGGTGTTGAAATTCTATAGCTCCCTTCTTTCTTGTTGAGTTTTCTCTTTCCTGTCGGTGACAGCTCACCGTCACACTACAACCAACAATTTTCTTTTCCCAAAGTGTTTTCTTTCAAGAGAAGATCAACAAGAATTCTTTCATATTCTTATTTTCTTATTCAAATTGGTTTACTGTATTCCCTTTATGTGTGTGTGTGTGTGTGTGTGTGTGTGTGTAAGTGTGTGTTTTAATATAATGTACTTTATGATGCTGACCTACCTTGGAAGAAATTCCATTCATGTTTGTTCATAATGCTTTGACTTTGACTCGTTCAACATTTATTCCTTTCCTCAGTTTTAGAAAGCCGGTCTATTATTCATAGTCTTTTTTGAGCTAGAACTAGTGGCAATACTTCCCCGAACTTGACAAGAGAGGTTTAATCATCTCTTGCCCTTCGTGTATACATACCCTCCACTTATCATGCTAAGGGAGCTGTATATGTCCTAAAATCCCTGCATTATTAATAAAGTCCCAGGGGCACTATTAATCAATGTCACTTTGACTCAACTTCCCAATACACAGTCTATGAACCTCTATATACTATTTTTACCCCGATTTTCTACTACAAAACCTTCTAGAGTTCATCCAAGTTAGCTCTGATTCATTGTTGTTGCCTCTTGTATTCATATGATACTTAACACATTTATAACATTATTTTATAATTATTTTTATTAGTATCTTCCCTCCTGCTGAAACTGTGGACTCATAAAAAGACTATGCTTTTTGTTCAACCTTATCTTCCAGGTTTTAGCCTAGTGGCTGGAATAGAGAAAAGATCAAAATATTTTGAAGGCTGAAGGAATGCAAGGTGACTTCTATTTCCCTTTGCCTGCTTAACCAGGCTTTGAATAAGCATTATGGGAGTAGAGCTCAATACACCTTTTTGTTTATTCATTATTATGTATTTTCTAGACCCTGTTAACCAGTATTTTCCAAAAATATATGAAGACTGTATGTATAAACTCTAGTCCTACAAATTCAACTTAATTTTATGCCACAAGAAGATAACAGAACTTTGGAAATAACACGAGTTTTGGACTCCACGACACCTGAGTTAGAATCCTATCTCAGGTCACTCTAGTCATATAATGCTGAATATTGCATTTAATCATTAGTAACTCAATGTCAGCTTCTGATGTATAATACACTGAATTTTGTTTGGATACAAGATAACATAGCCCATATGTTGAATTTCTTTTCAATAAAAAATATTTCTTCACTTTTTTTTAATATCTACTTCTTGATTCATATCTTTCCATGTGGCTTAACTTACCGTTCATATTTACGGATGCTATTATTTTATTATTTTTTATATTCCACAATAAACTTCTTTTTTAATTAAATGATTTTTCATATTTGTTGATTTTAGGGGCTATTTCATTTCTTCTTTTTAGAAAAATGTCATTTACAAGCTCTTTTGAATGGGAAGTTCTCTTTTATTTCTTTGTTTATTCTTCCTTTCCATCTTAAGGTTGCCTCCAACAAGTTCCATTTTGAAACATATTTTATATTAGGAGATTGCCCACTATTCCCAGGAACATTGCTGCTTGGCTGGGTACCCAAGGGCAACCCTAAAGACACCCCAAGTAAATATGTAGCTTTGTAGTTACCAGCTGCAGCTAAGGGAGTGGTCTCAGTCTTGGTCAGCCCCTTCTGTCACTAGGGACTGTCACTAGGGTTGGCTTTAATATGTAAGTTTGCTATTATTACATTGCAGCTCACATCTTCTTGCAGAATCTAAATTCCTGGCCATATGGATAGATTAGGTTCTGGATTCAAAGGCCAAAAGGATATACCTGCAGGAGCTGTTTGTCACCCATAATTTCATTCTATTTAGCATCTGTAAATATGTTCAATTTTTAAACATACTTCTGTCTATTCTTGTTCTGTTTATAGTAGTGATGGTGATGCTCTTAGTGGTGGTAGGACACAGCACAGTAAAATGCACAAAGAAGTCAATTAATATTATTTATTGAGATCCTCTTTTCCAACCAAGCATCACACAGAAATGTCAAACTTTCATTTGCACAAATATGAAAGCAATACATTTCCCCATAACTTATGCAATTATTAGTACAATTCATGTATTGCTGCCTAGTGTTATCATACTGAGTTATGGAGCCTGGGATCTTGAACTTGCCTTGAACATCCCCTTTTCCTTCTGCAATGTAGCAAAACTGTGACCAAATACAGAAGATCATAAATCTGTTACTTGTTTTATTTAATTTTTAAAGATTTATTTATGTATTAGAGAGAGCATGTGAGTGAGCAGGGAAGGAGTAGAGGAAGAGAGAATCCTCAAGCAGACTCTCCACTGAGTGGGAACCCCATTTTGGGGCTCTCTCCTAAGATCCTAGGATCATGACCTGAGATGAAATCAGGAGTTGGATGCTCAACCAACTGAGCCATCCAGACACCCCTGTTACTTGTTTTATATCAAAATATTTTTTAATTCTCTATTGCTATTATCTAACTCAGGTTCCCTTCATGTCTGATGTCATGCTGCGGGTGTTATTTACAAAGTAAGGCAATATATAAACTTCATGTCAGTATTTTAAAGTAGATAATGTGGATCCACTGAATTTTTTGAGCAAGAAAATATTAGCTAAATCTCCTAGTTTTAGAATATTATAAAAGATAGACCTCCTCTACTCATAACTCCCTCCAATGTCTGCTTGCTTTGATGTACCTACATGCTATATTATTTACATGCATTAGCAAGATAAACTTGCAATTCAGGAATGTGTATTGACATGTCCTCTAACTGTTCAGAATGTAGTGGGCAATAAATCATATCTGATTTTCCTACTACTTATCATTATAAAGATAGCAGACATAGTTATTCTTGTGGACATAGGATACGATGAATTTTATAAATGTTATAGACTACAAAGAGTGGGAAAGACTGAAGATTTTCAAATTGTTGTGAGTTGAGTTCACCCTAGTAAGCAATAGATAAGTAGCAGTATTTTTTAATCTATATGCTGAAGATATACATATATCAGTTTGGGATTATATACAATACTCTCCATAATAAATCTGTATTCAAGATTTAAACTATGACTCCTATAGCGTTTGATACTAAGATGTTTGTCCATCAAAAATGCCACAATATACAGCAATGCTCTTCAAAATGTCATGTATCTGTATTTACATCTATATATTTATACCTGTATCGGTACATGTGCATTGTGTGTGGGACCCTAATTTTCATAACCTGTGCTAGGGACAAAAACAGATAGATGGAGAGGTTTTTACAGATGAAGACTCTGAAGTAGAGAAAACATTTTTCACAGAAAGCCGTGAGAAAATGTATTGTTGTTTCCTAAAATAGCAGCAACAGGATTTAAATTTTGACTGACAAGATACACATAAACACAATCACACACAAGATTGTTAATATGATTTGGTTTGAAGTAAACTAGGTCTAGATTTTTAGTGGTTTAGCAGCTGACCTTCAGGAAATATGGGTAACAGTCATTTTTTACATACTGCTTATTATACGCCTAAAAAATATGCTTTAAAATTTTCATGTTGGTAAAAGCCATTCTCTAAAGTTAAAAACTGTTCTCTCAAAAATTTGCCAAATATTGTAAGGTCTCTGGGGAAGGTGTGTATATAAACCCGTGTGAGTTGAGTAAATACTGGAGTTTTACTTCTATTTTTAAAAATTTCTATTTGGGATATATAGTAAGACATAAATAATATTTGATAAGTAATAATCAAATGCTGATTGGTTACAGTGGTTACTGACAGTGGTTACTGTCAATATTTCTATTGTTAAGCCTGCAGGATTCAAGCAGATGGAGCCCACTGTTATTCAAATTTATATACCATTTATTATATAATGCCTCATAATTTATCTTTGAGTAGAATTACATCAAACAGTTGTAAAATTAGGCCAATTCAGTTGAATATATAATGTCTTCCTCCAAAGTGAGTCATAAAACATTAAATCTGTTGTAAAACCTACAAGATGGAATTGAGGGAGGAGGTGATATTGAATTTTATGTGTGTGTGTGTGTATTATATCTATATAGATTATATATATGCACATATATATATATTATGTATACACAGATGTAATATATACATGTTGAATTTTATAGTTTTAATATGCACATCCCTCTTCACATGCATACATAATCTCTAAACTGCTTTTTGTGTATCTGGATTCAGGAAGAAGGGATTTTAATATTCCTTTCAGTTGATGGCATCTTTGTTCTGGGAAACCAACAAAGATAGTCATAGTGATACACAATTTCAGTATAAAAACCTTTTAAAAAATAGAGATATTGGGGCACTGTATTCATTTTGGCTAGTAATTTTTAAATTACCTAAGTTAAATTATGGTCTAAGGTGAAGTATGGTTACAACTTTTCATATTGGATTATTTTTGGTGAAAATATACTTATTTCTAACTAGTGGGATAAGACATATGGGGTAGTTTTATATAGACATATAGGAGGTAGCTATAATTCTGTGTCATGGTCATATTTCTGAATAGACTTGAGTCCCTAAATAGAATACATTTGTTGAGGTTTCTATACACAGCTTCTTCCAGGGAAGATTACATTGTTTGAAAAAGCAGAACAAATGCCCACCACCCTATCTATATATTAAGACTGATTTTCTTTTGTGCCAAGAGGATCAGTATCTATTTAAATGACATCTTCTTTATAGTGTTATCCAACTAGTTAATGCTCATGGATTAGAAACCTAATGGCATTTGCCTGTTGATTTTTTATCTATCTCAACCCACTCAGAAATCCATCGAATTAAAGAACTGATTCAAAAGCTTATTTTTACTCTATGACAACTCCTGTGGGTGTCCAGGAATTCAACTCATGTAGGTGCAGATGCTGGAACTACCCTGTGGCATTTTCTAAGAGATATTTTGACAGCGGTACATTTAGAAGTAAATACAGAGGATGATTTTACTTGAAAGATTACTGGTAATTAAATAAGCAACAATGAGGGGTGCCTGGGTAGCTCACTCCAGTAAGCATCTGCTTTTAGCTCAGTTCATGATCTCAGGTTCCTGGGATTGAGACCCATATTGGGCTCCCTGTTCAGTCAGGGGTCTGCTTCTTCTTCTCCCCTTACCCCTCCCCACTGTTCCTGCTCTCTCTCTTTCTCTCTCTCAAATAAATAAATACATAAATAAAATCTTTTTTAAATAAATAAACCTGCAACAATGAAATGTCAATGTCAGGAAGAACTGTGCATCTGTTTGAGCTGTGTGTGGTGTTTACAGATGTGAACACGAGTGGATATATAGTACTGCTTCTATTTCCCACTAGTAGAATATAGCTTCAGATGGTGTGTAACTGTATGCTGTCTGCCAGTTCTGACTCCATTTCTTTTCAACATGATCTTCTGGTACCTACTATCCTACTTCATTCACATTCTTCTCCAACGTAATCCAACATCTCTGTCCTTTCACTTTCTTCAGTGGGTTGTTTTTTTTTATTTAGCCTTAGTGAGAGTTGGGAATGGGTGCATAGAATCATTCTTTGCTTACACTTTACACTTTCTAGGTTTATCATTAAGGTCTAATCCCTTTTCTTGACATCTCTGAGGACTTTGACTTTCTCTAGATTCAGTTTTGTCAATCAGAGTCTCTTTTTCTATCCTCATAATTCATACTTTAATTATTCTGGAGACCAAATTTGTGCCTCTGAATGATTAAGAGAAGGTTATCACTAAGAGCTGAAAAAAGGAAAACCTAAAGCTTGATATTTTTAGCTCTATTACTAATAAATTATGTGTAAATACATACTACACATATTTCTCAGAAAACAATCATACTCCATACAAATGATGACATTATTCAAGAGTGTATCTGATGGAGAATATCTTACATAGGTTAAAATTTTAATTATGAGATAACTTTTTTAAGTGCTTTCTGGCTTATCTATATGTAATTAATATTTATTAAGAACCTATAATATGCTAAGTCTTGTGAATACAGTAATAAAAAGACAATAAAAGAGTCTGTTTCCATGGAGCTTACTTTTGATTAAAGGAGACTTTAAAATAGGTAAACAAAGATTATAAGTAGCTTCATTAGAGATAAGTATAATGGAGAAAATAAAAGAAAGTAATAGAGGGTGACTGGAGGAAGGATCATTTGGATTATGTGATCAAAGAATTGAGGTTAAGCCAACACTAGAGCTAGAATTAGAATGCAAGAGAAAGTGAGAAAATTATTTTCTGGGCAGAGGAAATAGTAACCAAAAAACCTTCAAGGAAAAATCAGTTTAGTTTGTGTCCTTTCTATGACTGCCATAATAAAGTACCACACACTGGCGGGTGTAAATAATAAAAATGTCGTGTTTAGCAGTCTGGATGCTAGAAGTCTGAGAACGAAGTGTTGATAAGGGTTGCTCCTTCTGAGAGCTCTGACAAAGAATCCATTCCAGACCGCACCCCTAACTTCTGATAATTTTCTAGCAATCTCTTGTGTTCCTTCACTTGTAGAAACATCACTCATCTCTGCTTTCATTTTCACAGCGCATTCTCCCTGTGTTCATATCAATGTCCAAATTTTCCCCTTCATCTAAGGACATCAGTCATATTGGATTGGGGACCCACCTTACTCCACAATGATTTCATCTTAAGCAATAATAACTTCAACAATTCTGTTTCCAAATAAGTTAATATTCTGAGGTTCTAGGAGTTAGGATTTCAAGATATGAATTTTATAGGAACACAATTAAACCCACTAAAGATTGAGTAAAGTAAGTTTTTGTTGTAAAACAAAACATCCCAAGACATAGTGGCTTTAAACAACAATCATTTATTTCTCTCTTGATTTTATTTGTTGGCAATTAGACCTGGAATCATTTGGTGGTTTAACTAGGTTCTTTCTTGCATTTGTGTTCAACCGATTGTTTAATGGAGCTGATCTACTAGAGGTTGGCTGGTTATCAGTTGATGCGGCAAATGAAACTAGGCTGTGTCTTTTATCATCCACCGAGGTAGCCCAGAGTTATTCACATGTTGACATCAGGTCCCAAGAGTAAGAAAAGAGAATGCCCAGTGTGCAAGTGTTTTCCAAACCTCTGCTTGTTTTACACTTACTAATGTCTCCTTGGCCAAAACAAGCCATACCCAAGTTCAATGTATTGGGAATTAGATTTCAACTCTTGGGAAGAGGATCTGTGACATGATACAACAAAGGTCATGATGCAAGAATATGACAAATTTGTATCCATTTCTATAATTGACCACAGCTTATCTCAAGACCAGAAATAATATTTCTATGAATATTTACATGTTTCAATGGAATCATTTTTTAATTTGGTAATATAAAAAGAAATTTAATATTTTCATTGTGTATGTGAAAAAAGTGAAAATAGAAATGTAAAAAAAAAGCCAAAAATTAATTCCCTCATCCTCACTTCCATAATCCTTTCTCCCTGTGCCCAAGGGAGATGACTTTCACAATCTGTGCTTTTTATTTCATGCAATGCACATAGTTTATGTGGGACCAACCATTTTTCCAAGCCAAAAAAGAGTCAAAAGTTTAAGATTTTAACTCTCAGTACCATGACAGAATTACAGATGTAATCAATACAGTGGCTCTCAGTCATACTAGCTCACATTTGAACAGGTTTTGGATATTGGAGATATATATAGATATAGATATAGATTAGATATAGATATCTTTATCTTATTTTAACTTCAATTAATTACCACAAAAACATCTACTTATTAATTTGCCCCTTTACTCTAAAAGTATTACAGTAAGAGTTGAAGGTTATTTAATTGACAGTCTTTAGTTTCAAAAAGAGGATTCAAATTATTTTTCCATATAATGAAACTTTTTTGCTTGTCAATGACCCAGTATCTACCCATTCCCTCATATTTCTAAGAGTAGGGCTGATTCCCTGCTAGAGAACTACATTTTAACTTTTGAGGAGATTTTGAATACCCTCACATAAATAAGGGGTCAGAGTTAAATTAGATCAATCTGACTTATTGCCCTGGAATTTTTAATCTTGAGATAAATGATTAAATGATGAAGCAGATAAAACAGAAGTTCATTACTTGTGGGTACTCCCTAATGGGATTATTGAGCAATTTCTTATGTATAGCTCTCAGAGCTTCCTAATGTTGCCTTTTGCTAATCCTGGTTCTCCAGTCTCTTTGATTCTGCAAAATACCTGATATTTTTCTTTTTTTTTTAAAGATTTTATTTATTTGACAGAGAGAGAGAGAGATCACAAGTAGGCAGAGAGGCAGGCAGAGAGAGAGGGGAAAGCAGGCTCCCTGCTGAACAGAGAGCCTGATGCGGGGCAGGATCCCAGGACCCTGAGATCATGACCTGAGCCGAAGGCAGAGGCTTTAATCCACTGAGCCACCCAGGTGCCCCAATACCTGATATTTTTTTAACCAACTGTTTTTCTACTCAAGTTAACCAGGGTAAATTTCCATTACTTATATACTCTTACAAACTAAATGATTAGGGTTTACTTATTAGGAAAATGCAATGGCTTTGAAAATTCTACTTCTTCTGTGATGTTGATAAAATTATATTTAAATGATAATTAATTTTGAGTGAAAGAATACTCATTATATAAAATGTAAACATCATCCGGTCTTGTTTTTACTTCCAGTTGTATGAAAAATCCTACTGATTTGTTTTAAAACTTCCACTATGATGATTAGAAATTTCCATAAGAATATAAAATATAATTTATACCTTATTATTTCTATTTCCTGTCACACTGTCTACACTGTATAGTCTTTACACTGAATAATGTAATTGCATTGAATATTTGAGCAAGTGATAGGAATGATTTGAGAATGAGTATGCTACAGGCAGAGGGAATGGATGCAAATAAAAAAAGTTATATTCAATATCAAAAAGCCTAGGTTACATAATAGGAGGAAAGTTTTTATTGTAAAGTGATATAGCAGGGAAAAAATTTTGATTAAAAGGAAAAAAATGACTAGACTTTGTCATAGACCATAAAAATATCTCTAAGGCATTTTAAAGACTTTTAATAAAATTTTTGGCATTTAATTGTGACCAGGAAATCAAATATGCATGTTAATAGTTAATAAAGTCTATCAAAATGTCAAAATACGTAGTTGTAAAAAAAATCTAAAGATAATTTTTTAAGATAGCAATATAGGAAAAATATGCAGATATATTTAACTGTTTTGCTGTGCTATTTTTGTCTGCATTTGACTTCTCTATTTTATTTCTTTCTTTCCTTTTTTTTTTAGGAGACTGAGATTGAGCACAAGTGTGTGCACATGCCGGGGAGTAGGAGAGAGGAAGAGGGAGAGGAGAGAGATAATCTTAAGCAGGATCCATGCCCAGGGTAGAACCTGATGTGAGCTCAGTCTCATAGGCCTGAGATCATGTCTTGAGCCCAAATTAAGTGTCCAATACAACTAAGTGAGCTTCCCAGGCACCCCTTGACCTATTTCTAAAATGTTGTATGTCTAGCAAATAGTTATATGTTTATCCAATAAAAGGTGTATGTAGCCAGCATTGATGGGATACTGCTCAGGTGCTAGCAGTTGGTCCTTAGCAGGTATGTTATTGCACTGATTTTCAATGCTAGCATGCGTGTCTCTTTGCTGAAGGCTTCACTTGGTGGCAGAAATCTGTCTGACCCATGCATATAACAGGTCAGAAATGCCAGAAAAAAACTTTTTGAACATGCCTTAACCTATGATCAGTGGAGAAATATCCTTACTTTCTTGACCCACTGGATGGAGAAACGCCAAGGCACATAATCTGGTTTTCCAAAAAGATTAAGCACCAGTCATTCATGGTGCTAATTTCCTTGGTACCATATTGTTGTTAACTATCTGTACCTCCCTTTCCACTAAATGTGTCCTCTACCTTTTTCTTAGAATGACTTCCAAAGTAAACTAATTATACTTGAATCTTTGTCTTAAGATCTGCTCCTGAGCAAAACTAAATTCAGATGAAAAGGAAATACTTTATATTAGTTGATTTAATCTTGCCAATAATTGTTTGCCATACATAACAGAAATATGTAACAGTTATTTAGTATATTGTAATTTACACAGAACATTTCTTATATTGTGACATTTGATACTAATTTCTTCATTGCTCCTCTTTGTAATGCATACACTTATAAAACTAATTTTCTTTGTAATTTTTCCAAAATTGCAACTCCATCTTCCTATGTTTTTGCTCAGGTGGTTTACTGTGATGTGAATATTCATGTCTGTTCTGTTTAGACCCTAATTTCAGTCATCCTTTACAATTTTATTCATGTAGAAGTGGATTACTAATCCATTTTTTCAGCACTTGTTGGTATGTGAATCTACTGCAATATCTTGTAGTTGAGTTAATTCAAGTTAAAGGCAAGGTATAATTTATCTATTTTTTAATTACATCCAGCAGATTCTAAGTCATTAGTCAGCAATTTCAAGTGAGCCAAGCTTCAGTTCCTGAGTTCACTATTAGAGTTTTAGTTCATGAACATTATTTTTAATACTTTAAGTTTATTTATTTTTTATTGTACATTCTCATAGGATTTTTCAGTCTTATTCAGTCAATAAGTCTAAAGATCTTATTGAAATAAGATCTTTCAGATATTATTGTAAAGACTGTTTATGTACATTACATCCTCAGTAGATGAAGTCTTCTAGAGAACAAAGACCACAAAAAGTATAAAAAATAGAAATTAAGAATTTTGCTGTTTACATGCTTGACTCTAGAAATCTAATACAATATATATTTATAAAGAAGTGAGGGATGTCATGAAACATATTTGAAATATGTAGCTAGCTTGGGAACTTGGAGTAAAATTTAAAATGTTGGGTTCAATTTCCATATAATTTAAAAATAGTATCTTCCAAATAGCCACAATATAAAATGCCAAACTTTAATGCCAGACTTAGTGACTACAGATTTTTTTTTTTTAATATTTTATTTATTTATTTGACACAGAGAGGGAGATCACAAGTAGGCAGAGAGGCAGGGGGAGAGGGAGGGGGAAGCAGGCTCCCTGCTGAGCAGAGAGCCTGATGTGGGGCTTGATCCCAGGACCCTGAGATCATGACCTGAGTCGAAGGCAGAGGCTTTAACCCACTGAGCCACCCAGGCGCCCCTGACTACAGATTTTTAGTTGACCTCTGGACTAGTTACCATTTTATATCTAATTTGAAAATATTTGTGATGAACATAAATACCTGATATTAGTGTATAATTCTGGCAACTCTAAATGACTAAGGTAGTTTTCAATGAATTTAATATAACTATATTTTAGAGTTATATATATAAAGACTAGTAATTCAAAATTGAAAGAATGCCCATTCTTTCTGAAATTTTCTTAAGTGGCCACTCTTGTTTTTATTGGCAGTCAGTTTTACCTGATTGCCTTAACAGTTGTAATAGCTGTTTGCTGAGCAGTGGTAGAAATAATAAAATTGTCTTTTTTAAATCAAAATAATTACTTAGAAGACTGGATCACTTGTGCATGTGGCTCAGTGCACCTTAATGCCTGGCTAAGGTGTGAAATAATTAGGGATAAATTCCAGTCCAAGATTGGTCCTTGTATGGGTTGTATCAAGAAGGGGTACTCTTCAATTTGTGCAAGTTTGCTTTGTTTTCCATTCTTTTTATAATTTTTTTTTAATTTGCAAGAAGGTATACTAAAAACATGGAAGCAGGAGTCACTTCAGGAGTTATTCAAGAATGAATCAACATTTTATAAGCAAATCTAAAAATAAAGCCAAAGAGAAATTCTGCCTACTATAATCTTAGGGAAATATGTAGATTTACAATGTCAAATATCTGCAAGGCAGAGAAACTAAGGCTTCAATTATGAATGGAACACATATTATTTAACATCTTTAACAGACAAATATAAGACACTTTAAAAATTACATCAGTTCCTGAAATTAAAGATAAGAGAAACCATAATATAAGAAAATGAAAACATTTTCTACCTAGGTCTAAGCTCCTCATCTTAAGGCCAAGCAAAAAGAAATGAGGGCAATGAAGTGAGACTCTGATGGAAAGTCAGGTTATTACTTCTGCCAAAGCTTTGGGTTATTTACAATAAAAAAATACATCTACTTGGAGATAAAAAAAAATCAATCGACCATGTACTTGGGAAAATAGAGCAGTACTGTTCTATTTAAGATATTTTTAGTGATGTGGAAAACTGATTTAAAAATTTTCTGAATTGTGTGTATTATTAATTTGTTCTAATATGTTCCTTTTTGGTAACCTATAATGAGTTCATTTTATGTTTAGATCTCCCACAACACATTGTTCACATGTCCTTTTGTGAAATATATTTTTAACTTAATCAAAAGCCAATATTTTTAAAAACATAAAAAATATATAAAATAGGGGCACCTGACAGGCTCAGTTGAAAGAACATATGATTCTCGAACTTGGGGTCATGGGTTCTATTCCATGTTGTGTGTAGAGATTACTTAAATAAAAAAAATTAATTAATTAAGAAAAAACCTTTAAAAATTTTTAAAAATAATGTAAAATATAAGATGTCTGAAGACATTGTTAAACCCACACTTTTGCTAGTTTCTAAGGCTCACTTTTAGGACATTAACTTGGAGAAAAAGTTTCTGCTGAGAACTAAAAGGCATTTTGCAATCACTTCTCATTTAAATTGTTATTAAACATATGCCAACACTGAAGGAATTTTATACTGAGTTGAAAATTAATAAATGGTGAAACCAGATAAAACTATTTTTCTTTACTAAAAAGCAAATCTTTCTAAATTTAAAAGTTACTTCAAAAAAATCTTAGTTTCCAACTGCATGATAACTACAAATTGAAATAGGAAAAAACAAAAACAAAAACAAAAAACCAGAGGTGTGCGTTTTTGACGTCTTTTTTTTTTTTTGTCAGAGAAATAGAAAGAACACAAGCAGGGGGAGGGTTGGCAGAGGAAGAACCAGGCAGGGGGAGGAGTAGGCTCCCACCAAGCAGGGAGCCTGAGGCAGAACTCGATCCCAGTACGGTGGGATTATGACCTGAGCTGAAGGCAGATGCTTAACCGATGGAGCCACCCAGGCGTCCTGACGAGCCATCTTTTACTTACTTTTAATATTTAGATACATCTTATCCTTAATAATAACTCCTTCCTAAATTTCCCACATTGAAAATTAGTCCATTATATTTTATCATATAGTTGATCATAATTCACAGAAGTTAAATATTTAATAAAAAGGTAGAAAAGTTATTAAAAGTCCTTGTAGCAATTCGTCACCAAAAATATAACTTTTCTACTATTAAAAGCAAGACAGCGGGTACAAAATGCAGTCACTTAGGCTAAACCCCATTATCACCAATCCAAAACAACTTAATTGTGGTTTCTATTCTCCCAGAAAAGCAATCTTAAACCAGTCAACCAGGGATTGCCTGGACAGTACTAGTTAGGTCGTCTGCCTCATAGATCACCATCAGTCTCTAAAGGAAAATAAGCTTGCAACAACCAACCCGTTTTTTTGCCTAATATAACTTCTTTGCCCCATTCTCGTCTGTTTATCAATGTCTTTCATTTTGTACGGCCCCTCAGAGCTTCTCTCTATCTACTAGATGGGATGCAGCCTAAATTGAACTGATTTTTGTTTTTTTGTTTATTTTGTTGTTTATTTTGTTCAAATAAATTCTTAATATTTTTAATATGCCTCAGTTTATCTTTTAACACAAAATGGAATTGACCTAGATTGAACAATATTTTCCCATTATTTATAAAGAGGTACTATAAAATCAGTAAACCGTGACTTAGAATTGGATCATCATGGAGCTTTAGACATTGTCTTTGCATTTACCTGGGGAGGTAATGCAAAATGTGATACAGGGCGAAGCAAAGATGTATAGCCTACATATTAAATCACCACCACCAACAACAAAATGATTGAAAATGAAACTTTCGAGGTATAATTTCAAGTGTTGGAAAAATGTTTAATAAATGGATATGAAGACATTGAGAGTAGAAACACAAGTAAAAATAAAAGATCATATGTTATAAAAGCCAGAAGAGACCATGCATTTTAATTATGTCTTGGTAGGAGAGGTTCATACTAGTTGGCATAATCAAAAAAAATTTCATAAAGAAATTGAGATTTATTTTAAATTTGGAAGAATGGATGACAATAAATTTTTCTTTCAAAAAATGAAAGAAGAAAGAAAGAGGATCCGTGAATTATGAGTCCTGGAATTGGAGTGATTGGAGTTTTCTTTCAGAGTGATGAGGATCCACCACAAGCAGATGAGTTATTTACTTTCCTTCCCTAAAAATCAACAGAAACAGACAGACACCCACAGCCAAATCTAACCACAGGCCAAAAGCTATTAGCAAATAAAAAAGAGAAATGTCCAATTAATAGTAACTCAGGAGTTTAGTAAGACTAAAGACAAAAAAAGAGTTATTTCAAACTAAATTCAGAGAAAGTGTAATACCCCAAAAATATAGTAAAGAAAATGGAAAAAGAATAATTTAAATATAATACCTGGAAAGAGGTAAAAATAAATCAAAATAGATGAATTATTTAATTTTTATACTTTTTTATTTTTTATTACATATTTATTTATTTTTAAGATTTTATTTATTATTTGACCAAGGGAGACACAGTGAGATAGGGAACACAAGCAGGGGGAATGGGAGAGAGAGGGGCAGGCTTCCTGCTGAGCAGAGAGCCCAATGTGGGGCTTCATTACAGGACTCTGGTATTATGACCTGAGCCAAAGGCAGATGCTTAATGACTGAGCCACCCAATCGCCCCTATAATTTTTAAAATAAAAAAAATATTGTGGGACACACTGGTTTAAAAAAAACACTTTTAAGGAATAAATTTGCTAGCAAGATATTATGGACAGGAATTTTACAGAAGAGGATAAAAAGTTTTAGGGAAAAATGTGACCATATCTAATGATACTGAAGATGTACATTGCACACAGATGCTAGGTTTTAGAATATTCATAGCAACTTTGTTTATAAAAACAAAGCACTTGAACCAAAAACAGTGTCCCTTGTCATTTGAGTGGATAAATAAATTATGGATATTTATAAAATACTGAGTGTATTAGCACAAAAACACGTTAAGTGGAAAATGCAAGTAATCAAGGAGACATGCAAACTTATCCATATGAATTTTTACAACACTCACAACATTCACATAAAGCTTAAGGATAGATACATATTTGGTGAAAGAGAAAAAGGCCTGATTAATAAAGTGGTTATTACTGAGGGCGGGAAAATGCAATCAGATAACGACAAACTAGATATTTCAAAATTTTTAGTAATGATTCAAGCTAGTTTTATGGCTAGGCTTTTCCTGGTCTGTTAGCCCATAGCAGTGGTACTGAAGGTATGGCTGTTAACCCTAAGGGGTGGCCAGCACTGGCTTTATCTCTCCTCACTCATGCTTAACTGCCTAACCAATCCACTAACCTAAGACTGTAGTCTTTTCCTTGGGAATCAAAATTTTCTGAAGAATATCATTTATATTGGATTAGGAACCACCCTAATGATCTCATTTTTACTTGATTACTTCTGCAAATAATCTCTCTCCAAAAAAGGTCACATTCGGACGTCCTTGAGGTAAGGACTCCAACATATCTTTTGGGGAACACGCAATTCAGCCTTTAACAAGAAGAATATTTATACTAGGGAAATTGGCAAACATTATACATAATGGTTTCTTTCCTAAAGCCAATTATATTTACTGGCATGCTACAGATATACATGTCATATGTAATAAATAGACTATATGAAGCATTTGCTTTTCTCTTGAGAAGGTAACATGAGAAACAGAATGAAGTATTAAGAATTCAAAGCCCTTGGACTCCCTGACAATAGTTAAAGGTATTATTATTTTTTTTTTTGAGGTGCACTTAGGGCATCAGATCTTCCTTGCTTCGAAAATTCTCAAACAATTCCTTTGAACCTATGACTTTCTATTCTAATTTTAAGATAGTTAGGTTTTATTTTTAAATATTAATTGTTCCTGAATTTTAAGAATTTACTTACCTGTTTTGTTGTTGTTGTTGTTGTTGATTTTGTTTTGTTGTTCTAACCATCTTAAGGTTTTGAGACACAGTCCAGTGAAGTTTATTAAGTTTGGAAATAATAATGATGGGCTAGTGTAATAGAGTAAAATAGAATTAGCATAAGTCAGGATAGCAATAGAGTATGCTATTACTAATTAGATTTATATTTGTATTGCTACTCATTTTGAACATAAATTTTTAACTAAATGTTTACAAAATAAATTGTTGATGTGTTAGAATCAACGCAATCCTCCTTTTCCCAAAAGACACTATTTCCAGGTCATTACTTCAATAGATGTCATTTTGTTTGACTTCTTTCAAATTCTGTAGCAGTGGAAAAATTTAAGGCTTTTAACATTGATCATACTGAAAAAAATTGTATCTTCTAGATTTCTTTTTGAAATATACCCATGAAGTAATTAAGCTGGATGGATACTTTATTTATGAAAATGTTGCTTATACACTGTTTCTAAAGCCTCCAACTAAGAAGTGATTGACACAAAATCCATTGTTTGTTGAACTATAAGGAGGAAGGAAGACAAGGAATAAAATATATATTCTCCTATGGAGAATGAAATTAAGTATGACTGCCAAAGTTTCCTAGTGGGCAGAAAATACAAAGAATTTCCTGGTATGTGTGTGTTTCCTTCCCCATTTCATTTCTTCACACTCATCTTTCAATGGATAGGAAATTGTTTTTATTTTATTTGTGGAGAAATCTGTATTTCAAAATGAATCCCCTAGAAGTGAGAGTATATAAAAATGTGTCAGTACATTTACAAATAGGACAAATAATTTATTCATCCAATAAATACTGAATAAGCATCTTCTCTTTGCTAGTCTCTGTGCTAGTTCTGCACATACCAAAATAAATTAAATCATCTTGTCTGTGAGAAATATACCATCAATTTATAAAAATAGCCAAATAATTACAATATTACATATAAAGCAATAAGTGCAATCAGATACAATAAGTTTTATAATTTTTATATATTAAATTAAATCAAGGATTCAAAAGAAAGCAAAAAAATTAAAAGCTAGATAAGTCTCTTAACTAAATCAAAAATGGAGATTTAAGGCAATTACCATGATGTGGGTCATGGTGGTATTCATTCTTCTGAAAACCATTTTTCTTTAAAGATTTTATTTATTTATTTGACAGAGAGAAAGAGATCATAAGTAGGCAGAGAGGCAGGCAGAGGGAGGGGGGAAGTGGGCTCCCTGCTAAGCAGAGATCCCAATGCCCCAATGCAGGGCTTGATCTCAGGGTCCTGAGGCTTTAACCCACTAAGCCACCCACCGCCCTGAAAAACATATAACAGCTGGCATCTTATTAAAATTATTTATCTTAGATACTATTTAGTTCACTTGGGTTTCTTAGTTTTGTACTCTAAAAACACAGCACACAATGGAAAATATTTAATAAAATCATGTTTTCTGTTTTTTGTTTTTTTCCTAGTAAGACCTTTTTTTTCCCAACTGCAAGAAACAGAGACGGACTTAAGAAGTATAAAGTAAAAATGTTTTATAATAAGTGTATCCATAAAAGGAAACTGGAAGTCATAATCAGAAGACACCATCTCTGGGAAATAGGTGATTGCTCATTCTTGTTCTCTCTTTTGTCTCTCCCCTTCTCTCCCCTTCTCATTTTTATGAGATTATCAACAGTTCTCTACTGAAATTGCAATTTCTTCCTGCACTCCCACTTTGTTGTTCTCTCTTCACTCAGCCTCCCTGATACTCACTCTCTGTGCTTCTTCCTACCTATAGTTTACACACACCTGTAATGGCTGCTCTGGCCTCTCAAGGCATCAAGACCATTCCACTCCATCTCTCACTGCCAGGACATGTCCCCATTATATCATAAGTCAGACTTCAGGAAAGGGAACAGGATTTATCCAGGTTCAAGCACTGCGACCCTTTTCAGTATTTCATCATGCTTCTGGACTGAACAGCCTTCATTAGCATGGAACGTGGGTCTGAAAACTAGTAAATACATTCCGAATACATTGCAGTATGATCTTACCTTAGAAATATAAGAATATCTATAATACTGTCAGCATAAACTTCATTTTTCACATGCCAAGGTATGTTTGGGGAACTTCAAAAAAGTCGTATTTGAGAGAGCATGCATTCTTGTATTTAAAAGTTTCTGCAGGACCATCAAATCTATCTGAGTGGACCTAGGTTTATAATGGATCCAAACATTCATGGAGAACATATGTTCCTTACACTAGTTTAGTTAGCTATAGAGAATATAAAGAAGGCAAAGTGACTCAGAGAAAATATGTTACATTGGGATGTCCCACAACATGTCAAGCATATTTTCCTAGACACTTTACCCTATTGGTCCCCTCTCAACAAAAAGAGAGAAACCTGAAGCAAGTGCAGACCAGTTCAGCTCAGGGAAGTCTCTCCTCCATTCTAGACTTCTTTACATATTATGGCTTTCACATGTTCCGTATGGGTCCATATGCCAAGACCAAATTTGCTGGTGCATGCTGAGTCTGGAGTTCAAACTTAAGACAATAACTAGGTACCTGAACAGGTTTAAAAAACAGCCAAAATCACTAAATCCAGGATTTATGTAGTGATGGATTTCTGTAGTGATGGGTTCATGGATTTTTTGAACCCCTTAAAAAAAATATTTGTACAAAGGTCTGGGCATATGTCCATTTATCTGGGTTTGAAGGGATAGAGACTTCCATCAAACTTTTATGGTACAAAGAAAAAAAAAGCAGAATCTACTTTACATGCTGCAGGAGTTGACTTAAGGGTTTGTTTTAGACAGTCCTAAAGGAGCCAAGAGCAAATGCAGAAGTCCACAGAGCTTATTAGACATTACTTTCTGGAAGAAACACAGGCCAAGACAGTAACTAGCCAGCACTTCTTATTTCACAGATACTAGTGCAATGGATTAAAATCCCTCTAGAGTTAAAACTGCTATGTTCAATATTAATGTAATTTAATTGTCCATTAGAAGTATTTGTCTATGTTGTAGACTTCTTATTCCTATAAATCTGCCTTTTTCCTCTGAAGATAATGTCTGTTTGACAGTAGATTAATCCCTTACTCACAAAAGGCTCATTAATATTTACTTCTATGCTCATATTGAAGCATGATTTAAAAATGATGTTTGTATCTTTAGAATTCTCTACCCTCCTGTCAAAAAGACCATGTCTATCATGTTGATTTGTTTCTAACATCCACAGGTTAATGATCAGAGGGAACACAGGCAGTACAACTTCTAGTATCTTTTGTTGGAACTGTTTTCATTGAGGACTATTAAGCAATACAGATTTTGTCTATTTGAGTTGCCTGTAAATATATAACTCATTATTCTTCAATTGACTAAACTCGTTTGGGAAAATTTACAAACATAAAGCCTGACAAAAACGATTGATTACCTTTTTTCATAGAAGACATTTTGATGTATTTCAAGAGGAGAAGACACGTATATTATATTGAGCATGCTTGTTATTTAGGAATTTTTTAAAAAAATTTTAATGGATTAACAAATTTTAATTAAAAATAAACTACTAATAGCTATCAAATCCTTGACAACTACTTATGTATCCAAAGTCAATAACGGTTTATTTTAGGGGGGCACCTGGGTAGCTCAGTCATTAAGCGTCTGCCTTCAGTTCAGATCATGATCCCAGGATCCTGAGATCAAGCCCTGCATCAGGCTCCCTGCTTAGTGGGGAGTCTGCTTCTTCCTTTCCCTCTGCCCCTCCCCCCATGTTGGTGCTTGCTATCTCTCTCTCTCTCATTTGCTCTCAAATAAATAAAATGAAATAAAATTTTTAAAGATTTTATTTTATTTATTTGGGTGAGGGAGAGAGAGAGAGAAAGCATGAGCAGGCAGAGGGAGAAGCAGACTCCCCACTGAGCAGGGAGCCTGAACTGAGGCTTAATCTAAGGACCTGGAGATCATGACTGGAGCTGAAGGCAGACACTTAAAGGACTGAGCCACGCAAGGACCTCAATAACCTCTCCATCTAAATAAACATGTTGAGAGTCTAAATTAGAGCATTTTGTATTTTGGGATGTTTTATTTCAAATATCTGTGTATATATGAGTGTTTTAGCAAATTATAATTCATTAACTAATTTCTGCAGAGATCCTACTATTTCATTTGACCAAAATTTGGATGTAGACTTTACCTTAATTTATAAATGAGTTAGAAAACACATTCACAAAAATGTATTCAATATGCATATGGAAGTGTCCTTAGGATGTGATTGGTTATTTTATAAATCAATGTATTTTTTATTAACATGTAATTTATTGTTTGTTTCAGGGGTACAGGTCTGTGGTTCATCAGTCTTACACAATTCACAGCACTCACCATAGCATATATCCTCCCCAAAGTCCATCACCTAGCCACCCCATCCCTTCCACCTCCCTACCCTCCAGCAAAGCAATGTGTTTTTTTTAAGTGATTAATTAATTTATTTTAGAGAGAGAGTGAGCAGGGGTGGGGGTGGAGCAGTGAGAGAGAGAGGGAGAATCTCAAGCAGACTCCCTGCTGAACTCAGAGCTTGATGTAGGGCTTGATCCCAGGACCATGAGATAACGACCTGAGCCAAAACCAAGAGTCAGACCTTCAACCAACTAAGCCAGCCAGATGCCCCTAAATCAATGTATTTTAAAATTTATTTTTACAATTCTTATTTTTTTAAAGATTTTATTTATTTGTAAAAGAAAGAGATTATGCACAACTAGGGGGAGGGGCAAAGGGAGAGGAAGAAGCAGACTCCCTGCTGAGCAGGGAGCCTGATGGGGGGCTTGATCCCAGGGCCCTGAGATCATGACATGAGCTGAAGGCAGCTGCTTAACCAACTGAGCCACCCAGGTACCCTCATTTTTACAATTCTTAAAATCCATAGCCATTTCCTAAAATGTGATGTTTGTAATATATGCAACACCAGACATTACAGCAGAGAATACTTAATTATATTTAATGCAAATAAATTAAAAAGCAAATTAATTTTCAATATTTCATGTGCCAAGCATTGTGCCACTTAACACCAGGCTCAAGAAGAAATTGTATATGGGTTCTCTCCAGACTTAACACAGCCTGCTTTACAATGGTGCATTCATTTGAGATTTAAGGAATTTATTCTGAGGACCACATACATATATTTATCTCAATTAAAAAAAAAAAAAAAACAGAAACAAAAAAAAAACAACTAAACAGCTCAGCCAGAGTCTCAGCTTATTTGGATCAACAAGGGTCTAGGCTGAGACTCATTGGAAAAATGGGCTTCCATGATAACAGAGGAGGGAGTAAGAGAACATAGTGAGCAACAACCTGGCTCATTAAACTTCTTCCCAGAGGGGGTATATTTTACTGACATACATATTGCATTGACTAAGACAAAATAGTCTATCTTGGATAAATTACTCAGAAAATGCTAAAAATCCTTTTACTTAATTAAAATGATAAGGTTTTCTTTCCCCACTACTAAGAAAAGATTATAGTAATGATTTCCATGAATGTCTACCTATAGTAAAGAATATGAACAGAGCCACAAAGTGGCGTCAGAAGTAGGTCATTGCATCATAGATAATTCTCTAGTTTGGGTCATAGCTTATATATATGGCATGATTTTAGAAACCTGACTTAAATTCTATAGTTTTTGGTTTTCTTACCTCTGAAATGGTGTTACTTGTATCTATCCCATTGGGGTGTTGGGAAAACCCCATGAACTGATGTGTGCAAAGTGGGTAACTCTAAAGACATGGAAATTTCAGGGATGGTGGTAGGTATTATGATTCGGATGATATATATCTGTTCTTGTAAGAATAAGACCAGCTTAACTTGAGAAATTTGAGAATATTTAGCTGAATCTTACCAGAGAGAGAGAAAAAAAATCCCACTTCCAGCTAAAATATATAGAAGAAAAAAAAAAAAAAGAGCTTATTTGGTCTGCAATGTGGAGATGGTGTGGTCGGTAAATAATTGCATGATGTCGTAGAAATGTATAACCAGCCATTATTCTACCAGCTTTTACCATTATCTACAGAGACTAAAATCCTAGTGAAGGAAGTATTCTGAGTTCCATAATGGACTGATTGGAAACCCAAAAGACTTAGAATGGCATTGAATGATAAAGACCTAAAAAAATGATTGAAGCAATGAAGAAAGTGCTTCTGAGAATAGATGTAATATTTCTTCATGTCAGCTGGTAATCACTTGACTGAGATGCATCGCTTTCATACCAGTGGAAATTCTAGGAATTATGAGAAAAAAATAAATCCTATAAAAACATTTGCAGGGATATAGTATCAGAGAGACTACCTACCTTTATTTTCAGAGTCAGAATAATCATTTTTTTTTTAACTATTAAAAAGTTCCATGGGTGTGCAACTACAAATAATATTAGATGTGTGAGACCCGGTCACTGCCATTAAAGATCTTGAACTCTATATGTGGAAATAAAGTTTAACCACATCCAATCAGAATTTTTAATACACTGCCAGCTTCTACTTGAGTTGTGTATATTAAAGATTTTTTTTTTTTATTAGAGAGAGAGAGACTGAGAATGAAAGGGGAGAAGGTCAGAGGGAGAAGCAGACTTCCCGCAGAGCTGGGAGCCTGATATGGGACTCCATCCCGGGAGTCCAGGATCATGACCTGAGCTGAAGGCAGCCGCCCAACCAACTGAGCCACCCAGGCGCCCTTGAGTTGTGTATATTAATAATGCATATTCATATATGAAAGATATCACTGTGTAAGAGTGGAACTTTTCAATCAGGCATTACTTCAACAAATATTTTTGCTTATCTACCTAAATGTTTTAGACTTTAGATCACAGTGAGAAGAGCAGCCCATATCTTCCTGGAACATGTAGGCTAATGAGTGAAACAGTTAAAATAAGAAATACACAAATACATTAAATAATTATAAATCTGGGTAAGAACTACACCTAAAACAAACAGAAATATACAAGGTAATATGAAAGCAAAAAAAAAAAAAAAAAGAATCATCAAAAGAAATGGTCTATAAGAAAACTTTATCCACTATAACAGCCTATGTGTTTATGTGGTTGCATTCAGACACTGATCTTTCACTCATGAGCCTGCAACCTGGCAGTGACTTGGTTAGAAGTATACTGAGCCAATCAGGCTTCTTTAGGACTTTGGCCCTGAGCCATTTGGAACAATGGAAATATTTACTGGGCTTCCACACTAAGGTAATCAAGTATTTTAACAAACGGCATAGAAGCCATTATTTTTAATTCATTTTTGTCTTGAGTATTAGTCTTATTCTGAGTCTCGTCAGGTTTGTGTAAGTAATAGCGCTTTTCAAATTTCTTTACACATAATTACAAGCACCAGTTCATTTTTCTAATCCTATAAATTCCATGTAATTTCCAGGCTCTCTACTTTCCCTTTAATCCTAACTTGCTCATAGGCTAGTTTTGAGTGTGTGTGCATTCATATTTTTTTGTAGCATTTTATCATAGAAAGCTAATCAACCAACATTCCTTGCCAACATTTTATTAATGTCCAGGCTTAGTAGATCTTATAGGTTTGGATGTTATAGCCAAAATTGACTCTTGGTTTGATAAATCAAAGACACTACTAATTAAAAGGGAGAATAGTAAAGCCAGGGATTCCCTAAGCTTAGCTAGGGTGCCATATTAGATGAGCTCATGGAAACCAGTCACACTTAACGAGTACTCATGAAGCATTTATTCCCTTGGTACTCCCTGAGCTGGTGCTAGATTTTACTATCTAATCCAGACTGCTCTCCATATTTCTGACTCCCTCTTCTGGATGGCAGTAATGTCTTACATGGAAATGTACTTTATGTTGTCCACAAAATATTAATACAAATGGCCTGGAGGTAGCTAGTTTCACTCAGTAGTCTCCGAGTTCTTTTGGCCAGACAACAGTTGGCCAAATTCATACCTAAGCCCTTGTACTTCTTAACCTTTTCAAATTCCTTTTGCAAAAAAATATTTTTCAAAATACAAAGGAGGAGGGATGCCCAGTGTTTCAGTCAGTTAAGTGTTTGCCTTTGGCTCAGGTCATGATCCCAGTGTCCTGGGATCAAGTTCTGCATCAGTCTGAGTGGGAAGCCTGCTTCTCCCTCTGTCTGCTGCTCTTCCCGCTTGTGCGCTCTCTCTTTCTCTCTCTCTCTCTCTGACAGAGAAATAAGTAAATCTTTAAAAAAGTACAAAGGAGGGGAAGGTAAGGTAAACTTTAATAAAAATTATGGAAACAAAATTTTTATCTTATTGTTAATAACATGAAGTTGATATTACTAAGAAGAAATTTCATACCATGATAAATGCAGGGTATAATGGTTTTTCTTGAAAATATTGACTTTGAAGAATGTTAATTACAATACTGACAAGTCTGAATATGACTTTTAACCATGGAGTAATTCCTGAGAAATATCTAGATTGTACACCTCAAACTGACAAAGACTATGTCTTATACTTCTGTATATAGTACCATGTACCTAGTAGAGTGCTAGGCCCCATCAAACAATTGTTGATTGGTTGAACAATAAAGGATTTACTTTGGAAGGAAGATAGCACAGCCATGTGCTTCTGATTGTCTTGAACAACTTTAAAATCCCCTACACCCTTCATCTTAGCAGACTTTTTATTGAAAACTCTCAAGGCCCTTGTACAAAAGACAACAGGTACTGTCCAGCCCTTATGCCTTTAGCAATGCTCCTTACTGATACTTGTCATGACACTTTTACTGCACTCTTTTCTCTTTCTCAGATTTTGGAGCTGGTGAGCTGGGAAGCTGGTGTGTAGGGCTTTCAATGTCATGGCTTTGAGCAGAGTCTTAAGTCCCTGAGAGTCAAGTTCATCCCAGTTGTGTCTCTCATTAGCTGGGGACCTCAGGCCACTTATTCTTAGTTTCCAAATCTCTGAGCCTCTGTTTACCTAACTGTTAAAGTTGGATAATCATATCTACTTCATAGGATTGTAAGGATTAATGTCTCAGACCTTTTATGTGTCTTCCCTTCTGTTTTTCTCTTACCCATTTACTTATTTATTTATTTATGGAGAGCAGGGTGAGCAGGAGAGAAAATAGGGGTTTTTGAAGGGAAGAGGGAATGAGTTTCTTCATCTGAAGAGGAGTTATTGAACAACCAAGACCTATCACTCTTCTTAGGTTGCCCACCTTCCAGTGTTGTGGAGAGACTTCAGATACTTGGAAGAACTAATATTTAGGGAGAGAAAGGCATCCACTGCAGTTTCAGCCACTTTAGCCTATTTCTAATCCTGCATAAATTTCATAATCCATCATCTCAAGAATATCTTTCCAAAGGGGCTCACCTCCCTCCTCTATGTAATGGTCAGTGTGTTCTTCCATTAGATGCCCTAGTGAAGCCAGATTGCTTCCTGATAGAGCAAGCCTACTGTATGGTCAACCAAAGCTAAGATATACTCTCCGACACTCCAGTTCTGATGAGAAACCAAACCGGAAGATCACACCTGTGCCTGCTGGCTAAGGCTGGTTTTGCTCAGGGTGTTTTATTTGGTGGCTGGAACTTCTTGGAGAGTGGTTTGGATGAAATGAAGAGTCATTGAGACAGCTCAGGTGGACTATTAAGTTCATATCCTTCCTTTCAGGTGAAGTAGGTACTGCTGATAATGTCCTAACATTTCGGACACAGTAGGCTTGGCTCTGATATAGTCCACAAATGATTCAGTGACCTCCACTGTCATCAGGCTTCGGGAATTCAAGACAGTCCATAATCTAGCCAATTTATCTTCCTTTTCTATAAAAAATAAAGCTCCTTAAAGGAAGGGATTTCTTATCTTTTCATCATTGTAACTCAAGTGCCTGCATTAGCATGTGGGATACTATAGGTAGTCAATCAGTATTTTTTAAAAAATGAGAAAAAGAAGAAAGGAAAGAAATAAAGAAAAAAGTAGAAAGGAAAACTATAAAGAAAAAACAAATACATTGTTGAATTAAACTATTTCAAAGTGTATATGGAAAAATAGGTTACAACATTTTAACACTTGAAAATACTATTTTTAAATAGTAAATTTAGATTGAATTTTCCATGGTTAGAGCATATTACATGAATATAATTTAAATGATATGGAATAAGCTAAAAACTAAATATGTGAACAGCCAAGGAGTTGAGAAATCCCCAAATAACATTGTATAATGCTTACAATAAAAGAAATTATATCAATGTATATAAAAAACATTTTTGTTTTGAATGGACAAGAAGACAAGACTGACTCAAAAAAAAGTCAAAGGAACTAAAATTCCTATGCTGAAGTTCTTCTGCCAAATTTCTACCTTGAAGAAGATTGTTTGGGGTGGGGCAAAGAGAATTTGGAAAATCTTTTGGAGTCTCACTATAGAAGAGTGGAAAATTTTTCCAACTGTACAAGCAGGAGTATAAAATATGTGTTCCTATTCTGACCAAAAAGTTATATTGGAAAGAAAAGAGTATGATGCCCAAAGAAGAGGGGGAAAAAAACCCAAAACTGAACAAATAAATTATAGAAATGCTACTCTGGAACCCTAAGTGTATAAATAATTTTTCATGCTTTCTCTAGTATGATAATTATATATAAAATAAATTTTTATAAAAAAATTTATGCATTGTGTTTTTTTTAATTTCTATCAATTGAATAATATTATTACAAATCCAATACATTTAAAAATATATGGCTTTAGGGGTGCCTGAGTGGTTCAGTGGGTTGAAGCCTCCGCCTTCAGCTCAGGTCATGGCTCAGGTCTTGATCTCAGAGTCCTGGGATCGAGCCCCACATCGGGCTCTCTGCTCGGCGGGGAGCCTGCTTCCCCCGCTGCCTCTCTGCCTACTTGTGATTTCTCTCTCTCTGTCAAATAAGTAAATAAAATTAAAAAAATATATATATATGGCTTTAGATGTCCAATTTAAAAGAAAATATATTTGAAGAATATTATTTGAATGAATTAAAACTTAAAGAAAAAAGAAACTGATAGAAAGACTAATAGAGACCTTGTACATAAGACTGAGAATTGACATCCCAGGTTTAATCTTGTTTTGATAGTTTTATCTTCACATTAAAAGTCATTCTAATTTCCTTGGTTGAGAAGACAGCCAAAAGGCAACTGAGCCACAAACTTCCTAATTCGATTGTCTCAATCATTGTTTTTAATTTAAATTAAACCAAATGGCTGGAATAGAGATTTGTAATGAAATTCGTCTGATGATGGGCACCGCTCTTTCTAATCCTATAAAAAGAAAGAATGAGACTTAATTTCTCTTAATATAGCCATGAGATAAAGACTTATATTTCTTTTAACTGTATTACTGCACAGAAAGCATTCAAATTTTGACTTAAAACTTGTCTATTGCATACTATTAATTAGAACTTAATGTGCAGGTTCATTAAGGATATGCGGCCACTGGATTTATTTTGGCTTTTATTTTAATTCTAGTAGCTATTATATAAAATCTATTATCCTGCATTTTTTTTAAATTACAATATATCCTTATGTAGTTTGAGTTAAAAAATGATCAGGAATGCGTGTAATGTTCCTATTGGTCATGACTGGTTATGCAAATCCACTTTTATCTCAAATATTCTTAAAAGTAGGATCATACTTTAGATCTCATTAAATTAAAAGGCACAAAGCTATCAATCAAGAAAAATGGTTTTTATTCCCCAGTTTCATCTTGATAATAGACATTTATTGTTCACTTTCTGTTTTAAATTATAGTGTGCTGACCTGAATCTGACAATAGACTTTATTTAATTTGGTATGTGTTTCCGGAGGTAACTATAACATTCTTTAATACCTATTGAGATAGTTTCTTATATGATGAAGCCCTTATTCCTAGATCCGTACACTATGAACCAGGTGCTGATACAGAGGTTTTAAAAGTGGAAATTAAAAAAAAAATCCCAATTGGCATTCAGGTAAAACCATCCCGCACAATTCTAATAGCATACCAACAGGCAAGATTATGAAACCATCCTGCACAATTCTAACAGCATACAAACAAGCAAGGCTATAAATCTTGTAATACAATACTGCAATACAATTACAGCCAAGTGAGATAATTGTGTTAAGAAAGACTGTTCTCCTGTTGTATTGATTCCCATCTAATTCATCACTAAATATTAAACTTTAAGGGGTGGTCATTGTCAGTCACTTTAATTCCCAGTTTAAATAAGTGACTGCATTATCATTTTCAATTACAATGGCATTATTCATTGTCAGGGACTTCTTCAGAGGAAAATAAACCTGTATCTCTAATATTCCTTTTCTGGAATTCAGGTAGTGGAGTCAGGTCATGGGAGGTGTTCTATCAATACCACTGTGAACAGGGCACAAACCTGAGGATTACTAATTATAGATGAAGTTTCAAGAATTTCTTGGAGCTGAAAACATTTGATTCTTCTTTTTGCTATTTCATTAGTTGTTTTAACTCAAAATTGAGGAAAAAACAAAATAATAATGAGTTAACACTAAGCACAGTGTTCTCAACTGCCAGAGTAAAATACAGGGAAATTTTTAAAATATATTTATATAAGAAAATAAACTTGGTGTATGATAGAAAACTGATTATTTAAGGTAAAGTTTAATAGAAACAAACATCATTTAAAAAGCAATCCTTTTTAAGGGACTTTCAAAGAAAATCCAACTCTCCTATTTCCTAAATGGTAAAAGCTCAGATATTAAGGTGTATCTGACTGGCTCAGTTTTTGAACATGTGGATCTTCATTTCAGGGTGTGAGTTTGTGCCCATGTTTGGTCTCGAGATTACTTAAAAATAAAATCTTTAGGGGCGCCTGGGTGGCTCAGTGGGTTAAAGCTTCTGCCACTGGCTCAGGTCATGACCTCAGGGTCCTGGGATCAAGACCGTGGTAGGGCTCTCTGCTTAGCAAGGATCCTGGTTCTCCCCTTTCTCTCTGCCTGCTCTCTGCCTACTTGTGATCTCTCTCTCTCTCCCTCTCTGTCAGATAAATAAATAAAATCTTAAAAAAATAAAGAAATAAAATCTTTAAAAAAAATAAAAAGCTAAATGCCATCCCTTGATAAATGGTATCAGCTTACAATGTTTTCTTTGAAAGTCTATCAAGTTTGTGTAAACAATTTTGGGCAGATTAGACAATGTATAATAGAGTGTGGTTATGTCTCCATCTTTATATATCTATTTACAGGAATAAATTCTATTTACTACTTACAAATTTCTTCTGAGGGTCCTTGAGCTTGGAGGAATGGTAATTACTTTTAACTGGATGTGGGGTAGAACTTTAGATAGATTGATATGGACAAAAATTTGATTATTCTTATAGCTAAAAATGTAAAAATGACCAAACAAATTCAGAATCTACCCCAGATATATTCAAGAGTTGCGGAAAGAGTAAAACATGGGGCAAATTAGAAGGCAGTGATTACCGAAAACTAAGCCTGTTTTACAGATCGTCCTGTCCTTGATCCATTCCATACACTATTTATATTTTTATAGAAAATCTTAGATAACTGGAAATTAGATTATTTTATGAAAACTTCCATAAAGGTTACTCTTATTTGTTAAGTTAATGTCCCTAAGGAGGAAATAGATATTTGTCTCTGTTCTCATTTTACAGGGAAGCATTTTCACCTACAGTACTGTTATTAGCCCTTATAATTACCCATTTTTCTTGGATATCAAAGATTAATAAGCAATCTTCTAAGAGAGAAAAGGTGTAAAAAAGTTCAAGATGTCCAGAGTCTAGACTTCCTTTTTAGTTGGGATCTTGTGAGATGGTATTAAAGAAGGGAAGAAAAGCATTTTTCCTTTCTCTGGTTCCTTCTCTTGTTAAGCAAAATGTTTCTTTTTCTAGGGGCGCCTGGGTGGCTCAGTCTGTTAAAGTGGCCCACTCTTGATTTCAGTTCTGGTCATGATCTCAGGGTCCTGGGACTGAGCCCCCATTTGAGCTCCACCTTCAGCAGGGAGTCTGCTTAAGGATTTTCTCTCCCTCTGGGTCTGACCCTCCCCCATGATGGGTGCACACACTCTCTCTCTTTCTCAAAAAAAAAAAAATGTTTCTTCTTCTGAGGAAGTACCTCTGAAGCATTTTTCCAGTGTGGAAATTGCTGTTTTGGTGGCTCAAATTAAATGATCTTTGTTTCACTCAGCTTCGAGTCATCTTCAGCAGGTATAACTCCTCATACCAATTGTTCTGATTCCAGTAAGCAAGTTCCCACCTTCATTTGTGTAAGTCCTTGCAGAAGGTATACTCAAAGAATCCTATTGTTTGGATTATTTTGGTTTTCAGTTGGTTGTTCTAGGCAAGCTTCTGGAGACTGATACTTTAAGAATCCAGATCATGATAATCTGAGCAATTTCCTTTACGTCAGACTTTGCTGTGTTTTCTAAATAAAACTCTACTTTTATGTGGATGAAATGTAAACAAGTCGATTTTGTGTTAAAAGTATCAAACGTACAACTTCTATAATTCTATATACATTCTATATGGTTTTATTTGCTAACATGTAGCCAGATCATGAGTTGAATTTAGCTCAATTTAAATTAATACACTTTTTCCAAGGTTCAAAATAAGATATTTTTAATTCATATGTGATACAATAAAAAAATTATCCCAGATAATCATTCTCAAAAGTTGCAAATGCGTTTTGATGGATAAACTATGTTTATGTTTGTATGCTTTGTGTATTAAATATTGAAATGCTCCTTCCAATAATTTTATCAGGTTTACACTTTGCTTGATTATTCAACTTTATATGTGAAAATAGCCTCATAAAGACCTTAAATTTTGCAAATTTTGATATAATCACAGTTTATTAATCTACTGGAAAAGATTAACAAAAACTATTCTGTAAACAACTGATCATCTACAATGCCATCTTCTTTACTGTTTTGAATTTCTGTTTTCCTCTGTAGTTAATCTGAGCTAGGCCCATGCAAGTTTCCTTTAAAATCAATGTCCCTTGCTATGGAGAATTTTTTATCTTCTCTACATACCTGCATTATAGTATTTCCACATAATTCCACTCTTTGCTAAACATGATTTAATCGGATGTCTTAAAATCCCAAATTAACATTTAATAAAGAATTTTTTTCTTACTTGATAATATATTGCTTCATTCAAATTAAAATAGACAACCTATTACTTCAGACAGCATGGTGGGCGATGTATCATATGGAACCTGACATTATACACTGCGTCAGATTAAGCCTCTTCCCTCTGGCTGTGGGTCTATTTTACATGTGTGGTGATTTTACTAAAATCCCTAGGCTCATTTGTTGTATAATCACAGCTCCGCAGATAATACAATTTGGCCAGTATGACTTGTCTCCTTAATGTTTTAACACACTCTGGGTTACAAAGACCACATCCTATATTTACACCTATAATAATTTAAGCAAAGTGCTATATTTACAATTAGAGATTAAGATACATTGTGATCACTCATAGCTTTTGCTGTTACTAAGAGAAATAAGGAATTTGAAGAACACAATTTGTATCACAAAATTATAATTAAATCTGCAAACTATACCACATAAATTTTTAAGTAAATTATATAAGTGTTTACCTAAGTGGGTTTTTTTTGCATATAATTAGTGGCTTTTGGATTTTTTTTTTAAGATTCTATTTCATTTGGCAAAGGGAGCAAGGGAGCACAAGCAGGGGGAGCAGCAGAGGGAGAAGGAAGGGAGCCTGATGGGGGCTTGATCCCAAGACCCTAGGATCCGTGACCTGAACTGAAGGCAGACGCTTAACTGATTGAACCACCCAGGCTCCCTGCTTTTGGATTACTTGGAACATTCACAATTATTTTGGGGAGCAAAATTCACATTTGTACACTATTTAAAGCATCATTTCATTTTGTTTTATATCATGTGTTTGAATCTCTGTATCTGTGTGAGTTTGTGTCTATATGGATCTGTACTTGTACTTGTGTGTCTGGGAATGTGCTTGTGTGTCTGTGTGTGTATTAGAATTACTTAAAATAGATACCAGAAAAGGATATACATATTCAATTATAAAAAGAAAAAAACACACATAAATTTAATGATGAAAGCTAAAATAGTGCTCAAAATAAATTTTAAAATGTTTAAAAAATATTTGTATTCTCAGTTCCTTTTGTAAAAAACATTCCCAGAGTAACTATTTTCCCTTTTTTGCAGCTGTTGTATATTTCTTGGCAGAACAAACAAAATAACACCAGTATTCTATGCTGAAAACTGTTTTAATTTAAACTAGAATATGTCAAATGATAATAATTTCCTCAGAATCATTTGGAAAACCAACATGCAATTTATGTACTTTATGAATATCACCACCCCATTATGCTTTTCCTTCAACTTGAACTTTCCTTCAACTTGAACTTTGTGTGGAAACTAAAAGCCTGAAAACTAATGGTATTTGCACTGTGGTTGATACCTCAGGCCACTACTTTTAGAACTGACACTCTGTGGAAAATGAAGTAAAAACTTATGCAACAAATTATACAATTTAAATAAAGTAGCAGGTGGCCATCACAAGGATTTTATATGAGAATCATAGCAAATATTGCATAACTTTATAGAATCAGATTTCCAAAAGATTTATTGTCAGCTATGGAAGATTCACAGTGGCAACTCAATTACCACTACTTATAGGGAGTAATTGGCATTATTCAGTGATTCCTAAATCAGGCAGCATTCAATCTAGCAAATAGAAAGGAGCACCACCAAGCTGTAGAAAAGGAAAAGTTTTTAAAGGTAGTGAAGAGGTTTAAAAAAAAAAAAAAGGAAATGATTAGCAAAAAATGCATTGTTTTAAACATGGTCATTTCCCAAAGGAGAATGGAAGAGTCTATCAGGGGATTACCTGCTAGTATTGACCAGGTAATTCCAGGTTGACCGGTTAAAAATTCCTGAGAGAAGCTGAAACTGCAATTAGGTTAAGCATTAAGCCTTGGTTTGCTGCTGTGGGGTTTAGAGCAACTGACTCCATTTTGAGACTGTCATCTCCTTTTTAACCTCATGCACAGATGATCAGAAAACTCTCTTAGAGAAGTCAAATAGTGTAGTCCTCAGAAAAACTGTGTTACTAGTTTAGGGCTTGAAAGGGTGACATTACTAAGAAAAATATTATTAATCCAAAACCTCAGAAGTAATAAATAATCACTTCACTCAAAGCAATCAGGACTCACTAAAGTGAAGTTAAAGGGAAAGGCAACACCAGAAAGGAAAGAAGGAAACATAACCTGAAGAGTATTGCACATTATGGCAAAGTGCTGAGACTCTACTCTTACAACAACTGGGAACTGCAAAGTTAAGTCATTTCTTCAGATTGAGAAGTTTTACAGGATCTTTGTTCCTTTAAAATTTTTCAGTCTGATCTCCTACTCTTTTAATGGAGCAACACAGGCAATAATTCCAGTGTCATAAGACCTTCCATCTCTGAAAACTATTTTCTTCAATTTTTGCACAAAAACTAGCCAACTCATGTCTGCACTCATCTCTATCTTGTAATAACCAATAATAGTCACTACATACTATTATTTTCAGGTTTTGAAATCACTGCACCAATATCCAGAGGCTTCAGTTTGACCTTTTTTTTTTCAATTTCCTAACTTGAATCTCCAATTTCAAAATTAAATTTTATTTTTTTGCTCTTCCATCTCCCAAATACCATCCTATATATTTTAGGTTTTTGGCAATGGGTGAACCCAATAGTATGTTGGTAAATATTGAACAACCAGATATCCGTAAAACAAAACAAAACAAACCTAAAAGCCTTGATTTGTAGCCCCCGAATATTTCCTTGGTGTTAATACTTCTACTATGGATATTTGAGGCTATGATGCATCTACCAATGAATGCAGAGTTGAGCTGTCTTGACCCAAGAGTAGGAGGCACAATAGGAGACACACTTTCTGTACATATATATTTATTTTTACAACTTTCTGTATTAGTAAAGGTAAAACAATAGACAAAATTCTAATCCAGGTTGCATTTGCTATTTGCATTAGTCCTATTAGCTTCACATCTTTTAAAATATAACTTTGCAGTTCCTCTGGGGGTATTTCTTAACAATTTAAACTCACTTGTTTGACCAAGAGAAAGTGCCAGTTTAGAGCCTCTGTCTCAAGCATCATTGTACACTTTTATTCTCCACTTTATGCCTATGCCTTCACTTTGAGAGCAAGCTCAGACCAACCAGCTGAAGGATTTTAGAAACATGAGGAAGACAACTGAGTCATCAGCCAAGAAGAAGCATGGACCACCAGCTCTCAGAACCCACTACCCAGAAACAAGAGCAAGCTTAGCTGGGACTAAATTCAGCCCAGATTAGAAGAACCACACTGCCTCTGTACAGACCACCTATTTGACCCATTATGGATTGCCAACAATCCCAAATGTGATATCCACATCACACACTACAGTGATCTAGAACTGAAGCTTAATTTTTTTTCTCTTTCTGTACACACACACACACACACACACACACACACATACACACACACGTCAAACACTTTCTTGATAATCTGAGGAAGTTTATGTTTGTTAAAAGTTCACTATCAGCAAATATTATTATTTAAAGAATTTGAACAATATTTCTACCTGATGTTTCTTTTTCTTTTTTCTCCATATATATACTCATATATATATATATATATTTTTTTTTTCCTTCTGCTGACTATTAACTGAAGTAATAGACTAATTTCTCAGCATCAACCTGGCTCCTTTCATTGCCTTGCCATTAATTTTCTTCTCACAACTTTGTCCTAAACTTATTCGGTGACATTCAAATGGTCTTCCCAAATAAGAAACAAATTTATTAATGGAAACCCTTCTTCTCAAATACCCATTCAGGTTGAGTTTGCAAGTGTTCAGTGAAGAAATAAACAATAAACAAATTAACAAAACTCCTTTCCAAAAAAGTTTACCTTTTACGACATAGCTATAGATATACCTGGGTTTTTGTTTTTGCACGATTTCACTAAATTTTCTTGCTATTTAAAACAAAGTACATAATTTTCATTAAAAACAACTACAGGTATGTCAACATACCTGAAAAGGGAATAAATTGGAAAGGGAATAAATAAAAAGAATGGTAAGAACTACAAAAAACTCTTGGCAGGAAAGATTTGGCCAAAGCCCCCATTCCTACACTAAGAGACTTGACCAAAGGAGCACAGCTTCTAACACCCTAAGGCTGTGTCCCTAGGACAACTCAGCCTCCCTTGAGTTCCAGCTTGGGAAAGTTCAAGGTTGCTGAAAGAATTCACTGTTTATTATAGTCAACACCTGACAATAGTCCTCAGACCTATTTCTTAAAACATTTACTCTAGAATAGAATATCTACACTTGCAATCCTTTGTCTCTTCCTTAATGATATGTAAGTATAGACAGCAATGAGAGAGTGTCTTTCCTAAGGATCTGGAAGCCATCTCTTATAAAGATAATTATCAAGAAAGATAGTCTCACATTTCCCAGTCTCTGTGGGAAGATAGGAACCTAACATGGAAAATGGGCCAGTTAGACAGCACAGATGGCCTCAACACTTTGAACAACCTTTCTATATCTTTTTTGTAATCTTCTTTCCCAGACATTCTGCTGACTTGATCCCCTCCCTAACTCCTCATCCACCCTTGAAAACACCCAGTCACCTCTGAACAGGTTAGAGTTGAGCTTGGTTACACTAAAGTCTCTTCTCTTTTGCAGCAATACTGAGTAAAATCTGTCTTTCATCCTTTAACTACTGCCTGGTTTTGTTTCTCTTTGAGAGTAAATAGTGAATGTATGAAGTTACAATTTGATAGGAACAGGAAGAAAATGGATACAATAAGGTAGGCATAAGATAGTCACACTTGTATCTGTCCATGCTCTGTTTACCTATTCTTGTGGATGTTTTCACTTCTTGTTCCCTTTCAAATATCATTGCTTTTGAATAAGAATCTTAATAATATGACAATGGCTGTCACGAACCTGGTCATCTCTAAAAATGACTACAGAAAAGGTAAATGGAGAACAGAAACATAGTTGATTCAAGGATTTCAATCAATAGTGAATTTTTAATCCACTTCACTGAGATATTTTAAGTGCAAGTAGATTATTCTTTATATTTCATCAGTCCAGTTTGCCATGTGAGTACCACACAGCTGAATAAATTAGACGCATTTAGTAACTGGGACGTATTGGTTGCTTAGAAATAATTTTTATATCAAAAACTAAACTTAAAAATATTTGTTTTACTTAAGTTCCTTAAATAATAAATAGTTCCTTAAAAATAGTCTTAAATGGAACACTAATCTTTGAAAATTGTGAAATACCTGAAGTGTTTGCATTAGAGAATGTGGTGATCAGACCCCCATGGTAACTCCCAATAATCTTTGCCTTTGGTAGTGACACTTTTGTGGGATTCCCTTTTGCTGAGTGGAAGCCAGATCTGTGACTTACTTGCAACCAACCTTATAAGACTCAAATTTGCCAGTAATCTATCTAACATATCTATCTATCTATCTATCTATCTATCCATCCATCTGTCAGCTGTGGGAGAGTCTGCATTGTATGAATGGAGGTCTTTGTTCTTGGAGTCCCCCACCAGAAGATTCACATGGGGATCTGTGCTCCTATGAAGACAGACAGAAGGAAAGTAGTAACCACAAAGCAGTTTATTAAAGCAAAAGTACACTCTCAAGGTGGGAGAGTGGGCAGGTTCTGGTTAATGGAACAAGACCCTAGATTATTTTGGGATTGGATATTATTGGGTCTCTCTGGGTTGGGAGGAGCTCTGACATACAGTAGGGTGGTCTCAAATGGAGGCTGCTTCCAATCATTTGGGAGACTCCCACCAATTGGGAAGGGGAGTTTTTGACCTAATAAGGTTTGTAACCCAACCTTCCTGGCAGCCTTTCTCCCTTGGTCTGGGAGGGCTGTGCATGCAATATAAATGCATTAAAATGACCATAGGAGTTATCCTGGAGCAGAGGTGGAAAAAGAGAGCACTTGCTCCACACCTGAGCTCTTTGGTCTGTCAGCCCCAAGGTCTCCGAAACCACAAGGTCAGGATGTTGTGCCCTCTGACTTTTAATAGGTAGCTTATTTATCACGTTTCTTGCCTTCACTTCATGTTTCTGTCATTACCATTCAAAGACTTGGGACTCTGCCCCTGGGCATTCTTCCCACTGCTCTTATCTTTCCTCTATCTATCATCTCCCTATCTATCTATCTATCTATCTATCTATCTATCTATCTATCATCTATCTATCATCTAACTATCTGTTGGTCTATCTATAACTTCTCTTAATGTCTTTGAAGAAGCAATCTGCCATGAATGTTACAACCACCAGCTACTGAATGCTGCCAAAATCATGAGAACAAGAAAGATCATTCTCTAGTAGATCTTTCAAGCAAAAAGTTCAATTCTGGCTAACACATTCATAGCAGCATAGTGAGACCTTAGCTAATATGTCTGGATTTCTAACCCATAATAAGTTTGAGAAAATAAATGAGGTTGTTTGAAACTGCTAAGTTTGAAGTAATTTGTTATGAACTAATCATAGCATGTCTCCTTCCAAACAGAAAGAATATATTTTAGTCAACTTTGAGGATGTCTTGAAAACTATTATCTTACCATCATCCTTTTTAACAAACCCACATCCTTATAATTTTCTGCAGCTTCTTTAATTATATTGATTTAATTATGTTTTCAAAGAGTTTGTTTTTTCTTCATATTTCTGATATTTCAAATATTTTATTTTGGTTATTAAAAGTTTATTCAAGCTTACTATTTTTTCAGATTCATTGTGTAGTAAGATATTTTATGATAGCTTTACTAACAAACACATGAAAATGAAATGGCAATTTATAAATTGTAACTCTAAATTAGATTTCCAATTTAGATAGCAGAAATTGGTTGATACAGTAAAGTCACATTTTGAAGGATAAATGATATTGGCTCATTTTTAATTTTCTGGTCATATAGTTCATATAAAATCACTTAATTGGCCTTTAAATTTTAAATGTGTGTGTGTGTAAATCGCAGAGCTAGAGTGAACCTATGTCTGACTCTAAAACCCATGGTCTTAGACATTAGTACTATTTTATCATCCTTATATTTACATTCTTTGTCATGAGTATGATAGAATTAATGTTATCTATTAATATTAATTAAATTTGTGTGCAGTTATTTTAATTAAATATGATTATGATTATTATTTATTTAAATAATAGTTATTGAGCAGGTATTATAAATTTTTTAAGGATTTATTTATTTGAGAGAGGGGGAGAGAGAAAGAGATAGTACATACTCAAGTGGGAGGAGGGACAGAGGGAAAGAATTTTCAAGCAGAGTATCTGCTGAGGAGGGAGTCAGATGTGGGGCAGATCCCACAACCCATGAGATCATGATCTGAGGTGAAGCCAGGAGCCAACGCTCAACTGACTGAGCCACTGAGGCTCTGAAGAATTATCATACTTAAAGCACTGTGTTAATACTGTGCTGGAGATGGAGGGATAAGCAAAAAAAAAAAAACTGGTTTCCTGGTGCCCAGGTGGCTCAGTTGGTTAAGCAACTGCCTTTGGGTCAGGTCGCGATCCTGGACTCCCTGGATGGAGTCCCACATTGGGCTCCCAGCTCCGTGGGGAGTCTGCTTCTCACTCTGACCTTCTCCCTTCTCATGTTCTTTCTCACTCTCTCTCTTTCCTAATAAATAAATAAAATCTTTTAAAAAAATTTGGTTTCCTGCTCTTACAAAGCTTAACATTGTATGGGGATCAAAGATAGCCACATTAATCAAATAGTCATTCTAAAAAATGGTTTACAAATTGGGATATAAAAGCTAAAAGGAAACATCTGTGGTTCATTGATAAATTATGCATTATTTAAAGTACATTCCTTTGAGTTGAGTTCTCTGACTCTGATTTTGGTTCAAAGAGGATCCTGGGCTTTCTTTGTTTTTGAGCCACTTTGTGGTTACTCAAGTGGTATAACTGATGCACTTGCAAATAAGTGCCTGTAGACATGCAAATAAATTCTTCCCAGAGGAGGGACTATACTTTTCTCCTCAATTCTCTGTACTACTTCCTCACTTGATGGAAAAATAGCAGCCAGCCATTTACAAATTTATTCCAATAAACTTTGTTTGGCAACCTGTGTTTTATCAAGCAACTCCAAGTGATTCTGGATGAACGGATATGTTTGGAAACCTTTTCATAGGTAATGGAGGCTGTTGGTGAACTTCACATTAATTGTTTTGATGGATTTTGAAAATTAGACCCAAATTGTACTGAGAAGAATAGTGAGTGGGGAATGACAACACGGCTGTCAGGAATAAAAACAATTGGAACTGTTCTGGCTTAAAAGGTGGAGAGATACGATAATGAAGGGGGGAATATCTAGTTAAGGGTTAATTGCTTGTTGATTGCTGTTGCTTTTTTTAAATAAGTGATATTTAAGGATAGTTAAAGGAAATAAGAAATGTAGTCTGAAATATAGTCTGAAGAAAAAGACAATATAAAATAAAATAAATGTATTAGAATTTAAAAATATTCTTAAGAAGATTGAAAAATATGAAGTCTGAAGTAAACATTTTCAAGTTCACCATTAGATGAGAATTGCCATTTGCTTTTAGTGAAGATTTGGCAAACTTTTTCTGTAGAGTGTAAATAGTTTAGGCCTTGAGGAACAGTCTTTGTTAAAACTAGCTGACTTTGACATTTCATCATGAAACCAGACATCAACGGGTAAGAGAATAGGCATTGCTGTGCTTCAATAAAACTCTATTTGCCAGAGTAGGCACTCATTTTGGGCCCATGAGCTAAGTTTCCAGCCATTGCTTAAATGGAACAAGAACAAGAACAAAGGAATAGGAGATATTGAGCTATAGGAATGCTCTTGTGTTGGTATATTTGTAGAATAAAGATGGAAAGGGATGATGTTCTCTGATTATTACTGTAATGTCTGTAATTTAGGTGACAAAATAATCTATTGATCTTGTGTTTGGGAGGCATTATTACAGGAGAACTGGACACATTTAAAAGTAACCTCAAAGCATGAGTTGATCTGGAAAAATTAGTAGAATTTCTTGATGTGTTGAGGGCAATCTGAAATTTGCAATCAAAACTTTGCCAGCTCTGTTGAAACTTTCTCTAATAACTCTCATCTACAAAAAATAGAAAGTTGAGTTCAGCAGAGTTAGACCATTACAAGTGAAGTGAAAACAAACAAAACAAAAGGTAAAAAGGGGCAAAGGGGTTTTTACAGTTTTTTCAATGCTGTTACTGAGCTTGTGATCTGTAAAGTCTATGCTAGACAGGAAAAGAAGAAATGCTAACTGAATTAGGAAATATAGAATAGTAATTGACCTAATGTGTCCATAAGGTAGAAAAACAATTCTAGTGGTATAAAACTGAATAAAGAAAACCTCATTTAAAGTGGAGTCAGAGAAAAAAACAGTGAAATCAGGAGGCGAGAGAGGGGGCTGTCATGCCCTACAGATCCACATTAACTGCAGTCTTATAAAGGAAGACACATTGCATTCCCAACAGCAGAATACATACTTCACTACTCCAGCAAGAAGAATTTCTTCTAGCTCAGCAACAAAGTCAGCCAATTAGAAAATTCCACAACTCAGCCAATGAGAAGGCATTACTACCCAGAACTCTCACATTCTTCCATGGACTTTCATTCAAAGCAGCCCCTCTCATCCTTCTGCTTTTTTTTTTTTTTTTGTAAAGCAGCAATTCCTCTTTTTTGATCTTGGGGCTTACCTATGGTTTGTGGTAGCATACATGTCCCAAATTGCAATTCCTATGCTATTCCTCAACAAACCTATTCCACTGACAAAATAACTGGCTATTTTACTTTCAAGGTTGATGGTGGTAAACACTGTAAGAAAGTGAGAAATGTGTGGATTCTAGGTAAATAATTCTAGGGAGGCCTGCAAGTTGTCTATGAATGGTTTAATTTAATTTGTTTTTACTTGGAGGATAATTTAAATTTTATTTTGACTGTATTTTACATGATTTAAGTAACCATCTCTTATTTTATTTATTTTTTTTAAAGATTTTATTTATTTATTTGAGAGAGTGAATGAGTGAGAGAGAGAGAGAGAGCATAAGCCGGCAGTGGGGGAGAGGCTTAGGGAGAAGCAGACTTCCTGATGAGCAAGGGAGCCTGATACAGGACTTAATTCCAGGACCCTGGGATCATGACCTGAGCCGAAGGCAGGCATTTAACCTGCTGAGCCTCCCATGTGCCTTAGTAACTATCTTTTAACTAAATATTACCAACCTGTTTTTGTATCCTTTGATACATGTTCATGATTGTTGGACGCCTTCAAATAGCAGTGCTAATAGGAAAAAAATCAGACTTAAATCACAAATGAAGCTTTTGCCCTGAGTGAAATACAAGTGGTGAGAGGCCATACTGTCCTAATGAAAGTTTCATGGAAGTTTCATTAGAGAAAAGAAGTGAAAAATTAGGAAATCACATGTTGACGAGGCTCCATTAACTCAAAATATTCTGAAACTTAATTCTGAAACAAAATATTCTGAAACTTAATATTCGAGTAAGCAACATAAGCATTATAGTAAATTTTAATTTAAAATGCATTATTTTTGTGGATTTGTTTGTATTTGTATGATTATATGTGTTAATAGGACTATGTTCTGGTGGTTATTTGGTTAAAAATTATCACTATTTGCTTACACATATCCCAGTGATGTAATTGAAATGATGTAACTAAAAAAGAGGGTCACGTTTAAACAATGATGTTACAGGTGATGTAAACATTTTAGGTAATTTAAATATATCAAATATTAGTTCAGATGGTAATTAAGGGTCATACAGGGAAGATGCACATTTTTATGTAAATTAGAAAAGAAACCCTAAAATAATTCAAGCTGGCTTCTTTTGGTGCATACCACCATTCTTGGCTACATTCAAATCCCTTTCGAATGCAAAAAGTCCTAATGAAAGCTATGATTAACTAGTTACATAGTTCATAACCGAGGTCTAATTATAAGTTTAGACATTTCCTTGCCTAACAAAGAAAAGTCATTGCTGCTGACAGCTGCACAAGCTATAAAAGCTGGGAAATGTCTAAGTAAGGGAATTTAAAACAGCTGTGACATTGTCAGAGTAAAACCCTGCCGTTCCTCTTAGGTGAGGTGAGAGAAGATGTATCATTAAGTACACAACAAGACACATCTTTATGTGCGAATTCACCAATTCTCATAGGTTGTAAAATTATAACTGCCAATTTTTTAAACAAAGCCTACAACTCTTGGAGTTTTAAATAGAAAGTAATGTACTGCAATCACAAAACATTCACAAAACTTTTCTGAGGAAAAACTGTCTTCACACTGTTTTATATTTCTTTCTATGATATAACCAGACTCCTCCAGTTTGCAAAGACAGCTACATTAAAGAGCAAAATTTAGATGTTTCTCTGTGGTAGTTTAATAAGGTAAAATATTTTATAACATTGAACATTAGGTGTTAAATTTCCAAACTTTTGATTGAAAGACATAAAGTGAAATTTAATAAAAGTTTATATGTTTTTACATATAATTATATATGTATATATATCATGTTATATAGGTGTAATTGTATATTTTATAGTCAGATATAACCAAATAGTCAAAATATGTTTTGTAATCAAATGTGTATGTACATATATACATGATAGCACTCATATATATAAAACTACATATATCAATAGACTATTATGTACAATACCTGACTACCTGACAATATTCAACTATACAATATAATCACAAAATTAAATATATGAAGAGAGAGAATGAGAACTTTACTATTTGGGTTTCATGTTAAATTTTTATCACTAAAAAAAACAAATTATCTAAATAATGAGAAGTCCTAAGATTGAAATGGCTTCGCTTTAGCGCTTTTGATAAATTGACTCTGTAAAATAAATCACCAATTTGTAGAGGTTTTTCACTATGTGGCTTGATTTATACATCCATCCAAGAAATGAATATGTAACAGTGAATATGCAGCAGGCACTACATTAAGCCTGTTGTTCAAGGTTGTGGAACAGAAAGACAAAATCTCATGAGACTTTCAGTCCAAAGGGAGCATTAATTGGCCAAAGAAAAATGTCAAGCAATGATAGCCTTTATTTTACTAATCCTAAAATGCATCTTTTTGGTTTTGTTTTGCATTTTAACATCTCTGAACTTAGGATTCATTGTCAGTTTAATAGTGACTTTCTGTTACTATGGTCCAGGAAGCCACTTTTTAGTAGTAGAAATAGAAGTAATTATCACTGCCTGTGGGCACATTTGGTCAGGCAGTGCATATGTAACTATGTTAGTGGAGGCATGTTTTGCATGACAAAATTTCTCAGTCCATAGGGGAAAAGAATTCACAAACATAGCAGTGCATCTCATATTAATTAATGTAATAATTAGGCTAATTAACTAACATAAAGGAAATGGGCGTTCCCTTCAACTTATAAATATGGTCAAGGGATGCATGCAGGGATCTGGGGAAGAAAGGAGGACTGGAATTGACTTCAGTTGACAGGAGTAGAAATAATGAGGCAGTCCTTTTTGGTGTAGACACTGTAGACGCTGGTACCTGTAATGAAAGAATAAGCTCATGTAAGAGCATGTGTAGCTGTTATTGCTGCTGGTCGATATTGAAAGGTAACCCCACAGACATTTCTGTACACAAGATATTCAGGATTATTATTTTTTTTTATATATTCAAGATTATTTAAAGAAGGAATAGGAATAGTGATTATTGATCACTTCTGCTGAAATTAAGAAAGTGCCAACACTAAACTTGCAAAATGTGTGCTAGTCGTTTCATTTGAAATCCAAGAAACAATGATAAAAAAAATCTTTGGAAAAATAAAAAAAAATATTTTTTCTCTGCATTTGTCAATTCTCTAATAACAGTCCATAGAAAAAATGGACACCAACAACCGCGAATCAAAAAACAAAAAGCTTAGGGATACCTACACCTATTTATTTTGCTTATAGTTTTGATTTTTTAATCTGTACAGAAGTCATAAATGTTGACTAACATTCAAACTGTTATTTTAGAAAGTTCAAAATCAAAATTATGAGTTATACAAAAACAATAATTCATAGTTTGAAAAATTGCTGTTTTCCTAGCAGTATATAAAATAATTCTAGGCCTTCCGGTCAGATAGAAACATAATGAAATACATGATAATTAAAACATCTGCTTAAAGGAAACAAAGTCAGGAATAAACTCTGTAAATTAGGGAATGCTTTGTAAAGATATTATCAGGCCTCATTTCTGATGAAGTGACATCTATTTTGAGATTTGAAAAATTGAATAGTTTGCTTTTCAAGTACATGTTTACTATAGAATTTATCCAAATTGAGCCATTTCTGAAGGAAAACGGGCACTTTAGTAATTATGCTGACATTATATACAGAGAACCAATGAGTATGGTCACAATAAACAAAGTCGGGGGAACAGAAGCAAGGCAGAAGAAAATGTAAAATATGAGGAAAAGGTTGGCAGATAAGAGTAACTTAAGATTGTTTTGGGCTAGGCTATAACAGAATTGGAGAGCATGCTGCTGAGATAAGATATAAATGATAAATGGGACATGATGAAACAGACCCTATTAGCCTAAGGTGGAGTCCATATTTTATTCTAAATGCAATTATAATGTATTTAACTTGAGGATAATATTGTCTGATTTTAATGTACAAATATATCTTAGGGGATAAATTAGGAGGCTACTGCAGTAACCTATTTGTGAGAATGACAAGGGTGGTGACAATGCAGAGGGCAAAATGAACATATTATAGGTTAAAAAAACCAAAATAACTATTTTTTAAATATGTAAGAAGTGGGGCGCCTGGGTGGCTCAGTGGGTTAAAGCCTCTCCCTTGGCTCAGGTCATGATCTCAGGGTCCTAGGATCGAGCCCCGCATTGGGCTCTCTGCTCAGCAGGGAGCTTGCTTCCCCCTCTCTCTCTGCCTGCTTCTCTGCCTACTTGTGATCTCTCTCTCTCTCTCTCTCTTTCTCTCTTTCTGTGTTAAATAAATAAATAAAATCTTTAAAAAATATATGTAAGAAGTATTGAGGCTTGGATATAATGGCTGAGGGAGAGAAAGGAGTGCAAAATGGTTCTAACTTTGTCTGAATAATTGGATGAATTCTGGCATAATTTTCTGATACACGATTAGTTTAAGGAGGAATGGGCTTGAGTAGGGAAGTCAGAACTTCTGCGTAGTTATCTTTGCAATGCATGGGAAACATGCAAGTGGAGACAGCGAATAGGAGGTTAGATAAATGGAACCAAAGCTCAAAGAGAAAGTCTAGAGGAAACAGGTAAACTTAGAAAACAGCATATTGTGTGGAATAAAGCAATATGATGCTTATTTCACTTAAGGAGATGGTATGAAATGATAAGAAAACCAAGATCTGAGATATACCAATGAGATATGGAAATGAGCAAAAGGGTCTGGCAAACTATGATGAAGTGGAATGTAAGCAGCAAACTGAGAAACATCCTGTCAGGGAACCCAGCAGAGGTTACTGCAAGAAGAAAGGGTGATTGACTGCATGAACTGCTGTGGTAACATTTAATAAGATCAGGTGAGAGGAACTGCTGCCAATGGGGATTTAGCAATAATTACTGAAAAAGTATATATATGTTAGAAGTTGCCTCCAGCCAGTTGTGGACAGATAAGTAAAAGACAGATTCAGAAGTTGAGAGGCTGTGGGTTGTGATTCTTTCAAGAAGTATGCCCATGAAGGGAATGAGAGAAATGAGGGGCGAGATGGAAAGCAACTCAGAATCAAGAGAGAGAATTACATTTATTCTTGCTATTACAAGAATCTATATTCTTGAGTAGGAGGTAGGAAAGATACAGTAGGGAGAACTTGATTTAATATATGATAGCAAGAAGCAAAGCTCTCAGATTGCTGAAAGCAACCTCAGGATTGCTTTCAGATTGCCAAGATCCTTTGTGGTATCCGAGAATGAGATATCACCTTGCAGACCTCCAACTGCCAAAACTATGATTGAACAACTGGGTGGTAAGGACAGAATTAGAAAGTAAAAAGAAAGAATGAGAGAGAAAGAAAGAGAAAAAGAAAGAAGAAAGGAAGGAAGGAAAGAAGGGTGTGAGGGAGGTGGGAGTTAGGACATAAATGTAAAATTTCAAAAAAACATTTAATTGTCAGCATCAATAATACATGAATTCTAGGAACTTGAGGTTGTTAAAGGTTGAACATGTAAAAAGCTTTAAAGTTTTTGAGAAATTAATCAATGAGAGAAATTAATGTTATTAATGAAAACTATAAGATTTCAGGTGTCCCCAAATATTGGAAGATTGATTCTCAAAAGACATGAATATATGCATCTATGGGTAGCCATGGTGATGGTGATGGGGGTGGTGGTGGATGGGAGCTATTGGTAAAAATTAGTCAGCATAAGTAACAGATTCAAACTGAGTATGCCCGCCTCTGGCTAGTCCAGGAACTATACAGACTTGTTTTGCATTTTCTTACCAATCAACCTATCACTGCCCTCACTCACCCCTCAGTGAGGGAGGATACAGGAATTAACCAACTATCTTCCTTTTACAAATCGAAGGAAAGAATCTCTCGCATTACTCACCAGAGTAATATTAGGAAAGAAAATGAATGTAAAGTATATATAATCCAATTAACATCTAAAGCTATTAAAGTCCAATGTTGCAATGTACCTGGCAGAACCATCACCTGTGGAAAGGAGAGGTAAACAAGAGGGTAAGTACTTTAGAATGTTTTCCAAGCAATTCTGTTATAGCCTCACCCCTCATCCTTGGAGAGCTTACCTCATTTTTAGTAGTTCAACTCATTCATAGAAGACAACAGTGCTTTCTTACAAAGTACCCCTGATTGTTACCATCAATTAAACAATATTCAAATGTTGTACTCAAATGGGTTAATAGTATATTTGACCCAGTTATATTTTCTATCTTTCTCTAGGGGGAATATCATTGCATTTTCAGATTTTATATTTCTATTACATTAACAAGTATATTAATCTAATACTGCACAGCTGAAACTTGTTGAATGGTAAAAGTAACCCTTTCCTAAAAGATGCCAAGTTGTTCCTTTAGTTTTAGTAATAGCTACCTGTCACAAATTGGTTGCATCAATATAGATTGGATCTGATTCAGTGGTTAAGAGTGAAAGAACCAGAAAATTGCAAAGTCAATTTAATTATTTTAACAATCTTAATCACTAAATTTCATTGCACTAAATTATTTAGGTTAAGAATGATCTATTTTGAAACAGTTGATATTATTTTTGCTTGAGATGGAAATTAATCATTTGTGGAAGCTCATCATACAGCCTTTTTGAATTGAATCTGTATTGTTCAAAATTAATTATTGACTTTTATGATTTAGAAAGTTGAAGGGTTGAAGAGTGATAGGCAAACACTATAGTTTTTTACAAATGCTATTTTTTCCCTATGGTTAACAGGAAAATATTCAGAGAATCTGGTTGTGTAGAAAGGTTCTCAGAGTTTCTATTGTCTGGAAATAAGACAGTAATGTAGAAAGATATCTTTCCTGCTGTTTTCAATCAGGCTCCTCTCAGTATTATAATAAAAATAAGACAGTAATGATTGTTACGTATACAAATAAAACTCCTCAGATTGTAATCATGGAAATGAATATTGACTTGTCAAACCATAACCCATACTACCATATATGACAGTGGAAGATTATAGGAAGATTATAGAGTTTACAATGTACCATGACTAAGTGAAATTCAATTTAATTGGAAATATGTGTAAATTTTATTATATGTTATGAATATTTGAACTGATAATGATAAAGCCTTTTGACCTAACCAGAATTAAATTATAACAGCTGTGATATCTCAATCCCAACCCATGTCAAAGGAACCCAACACTTAGAACATCTGCTCTGCAATAAAAGAAAGCTAATTGCTGCAATCTCAATGACATTCGAGTAGAATTGCCAGATTCCAACAGAGAGCAAAGAAAGGAAAAGCAAGTTGGAAGAATTAGCATTTACTAAAGTAAAAGCCTTCATTTTTTTCTAAAAGAAAAATGTTTAAGAATTCTGCAGTGAACTACTTTATAATTTTAAGATGTTTAAACATAGTCGGAGTATTTGTTTTCTAAGTAAGTATACGAATGAATGAATAAATAACTGACACATTATGCCTTCTGGCATTTCCCAAGATAGACTCATAGAGTTGGGGCACAAACTCCTATCTAAATACAAACATGTAGACATTAGGACAAATTCTTCTTTATTTTCAAACCCTTACCACAAAACCCATTTTTGATATGTAGATTTCACCAGATTACTCTTCCCCCTTACCACTCACTAGTCTTGAGGAAAAGTGAATAATCTTCAGTTCAGCATAGAAAAAGCTTCATGATCTAACTTAAGCTATTCATTCCAGATGTTAGCATCACCTCAGATTCTAATACATGGTTTCTGGATTCTGGACTTCCTATCACTATTCTGTATGCATCTTACTTTCTCTATCCCATGCTTTCTTCTAGAATTTGTCTATTTCCTATCCATAACTCTTATAATATGCATCACTTTCTACTAAAAGAATTATCCTCAACCTCTTTCTCTACCACCTAATTATGGTCATTCATATCTTCCATCCCATGTATATATGCCTAAAGTTCCACCTCAACTTTCTATTGTAATTATACACGATAATTACCTCTGCCTCTCCTGATTGATTTTAGTCTTCTCTTGAGCAGAAACTGTGGTATTCCATTGTATAACCTTAGCACCTAGCACAAAAACATACATTCAATGGACAAGCATTTGTTTATTATATGAATGAATTCAGTTGTGAAGCATCTTTGTGTGGTGGATAAAGTATACATAGTTTGGTGTTAGATCATCCTAGATTAAAGCTTCCACTCTATCAGTGATCAGTTCTGTTGTATTATATAAGAAAGGTAGTTTATGATTCACAAGTATTGATTCATCTCTAAACCTGGATTAATAATGAATGGAACTTAGTAGGTTACTGGAAATCAGGATAATGTTATTTAATGTAACAAATAATGTCTCAAGCATAAGGAAAATAAGTAAACATTATTTTTCCTCTATTTCCATTACTAATGTTAACTTGGACTACAAAGGAAAAAATAAATAAAAATAACTTTAAAGAGAAATTTGACCTCTCAAAAATGAATGGATAGAATTAGGTGATGAGTATCCCTCTCCAGTTGCCTTAACTTGTGGTTGTTTAATCATTATTTTGGAATCTGTTAAAAGGACAGTTATAAATCCTCATTTAATAGAACTAAAATATTTATAAAGTAGTCAGCTTTTAAGTTTCTAATAATAAAAGATTAAGATGCCTTTAAACTTATGGATGTTGAAAACAAATCATTAGGCTCTTTTGGTTTATATACTTCTTCAAGAGCCTCTTTAATATATCAATGATAATGTACAAAGATAATAGTATGTGATACAATGAGACTCATTTTATTAGGAAAAAGTTAACCTCTACATTGAGTTTGATTAAAATTGATTAATAATGTAAAATCTTTGCCATGCTAACACTTTTACAAGACTTTTAAAGTCAGAGGCAACACAGAACTTTGGCCTCGCATGTGATGTGGCTGTTTATAAATAATTTTCCTCACTGTTGGGTGCCAATAGACTCAGGACCACTCAGCCAAAAAATTACAAAATTACTACCTTTTGTGATCATTTTTGTCATTTAGGTTTTTAGAGAACCTGCAGCAAGTACAAATGCTATTTTGACAAAAAAAAATGTGTGTTTGGCAGAAGCCACCATCTTAGATTTGAAATGCAGAGTTTTTGAATTGATTCCTTATTATTTTTTTAATTTCCAGAATAGGTCATGATTGCTATGGATGATCAAAAATGTTCTATAAAGTTTCTTAAAAATATATTTTGCAGATTTTTTTGGAAAGTAGTTTTGTTTTTCTATAATTTTTATAGAAATAAAATTCACTGATAAGAATATATTTCTATGGTAAATATATAGTTGCCACATACATCAGCAATCTCACTCTTAGATATCTACTCAAGAGAAATAATACGTGTCAACATAATAGTTATACACAAAGGTCCATAGCAGTATTACTCATAATTTTCAAGAAATGGAAACAACCCAAATGTTCAATTGGTGAATGTATAAATAGAATGTGATGTATACATACAATAGAATATTATTTGCAATAAAAAGAAATGGAATACTGATACATGCTACAAAATTATGGTATGTGAAGGGAACCAGTCACAAAAGAGTACATAAAATTTTATTCGTATAAAATTTCCCTATTTTGTTTACATAAATTGACAATTCTATAGAGACAAAATGTAAAGGTATAGCTGCCAGGGATTGGAGATTAGTGAGGAGAAAAAGGAATGACTGATAATAGTTACATAGTTTCTTTTTGGAATGATGGAAATGTTCTAAATTAGATTGTGTGATGGCTACACAATTCTAAATATACTAAAAAGCACTGAATTGTATACTTAAAACAGGTGAATTACATTATGCAAATTACATCTCAATAAAGCTGTTTAAATATATATATCTTTCAAAGTTTAAAGGGGTTTAGTATACCGAGTAGTAAAACTGTTTTATATTTTAACAAAAATCTTGAAAAATTAATATTAGCTTCTAAAGATAATGGTAAGTGATTTGCTTAGACATCTTTATTCTAAAATATTCAAGGTTTAATATTTTTCATGAATCTATCCTTATGAATATTAAAACATAACCCCTACAAATAAAAACTAGTGACTAATTTGAAAGCTACAGAAGTTTAAAAGCTTTAAATTTTATTTAAATCTTTCTATAAACTACTTATTTTTTTTATATACATAATGAGGTTATTTCTAAGTAGGTGTTTGCTTCATTGGAGTAATTGTTAAAATAAACAAATGAAATTCAAAGACATAAAACTGGCTATCGAAAAAAAGTTATCAATGTTATGATAACAATGTTATAAAAAAAATAGAATCTGTATCCAATCACATTTCTTTAAAGATTTTTATTTGCTCTGGCCTCACTCTTTTACTCTTTATTCTATGGCAAATTGGCTTCGTTCCCGTCCCATCACTAAAGCTTATGGTTATATAATCACAGACAGCTTACCAGGTCCATTCAAGACCAAATCTTTTCAGTTTTTGCTGGAGATATATTGACATCATCTCTGGCAGGAACTGTGACATATTTTATTTCCGAGGATGTCATTTTTATGGCTTCAGCCAGTTCTAATTGTCGATTATCTGAGGAAAGCTCAATTTCAAGACCCTGATTTTGTCGACTACGTTCAGTTTGGGTGCTGAGTGTACAATGTTTTTCTGGTCTTGTAGGTTTCAACCCCATAAGAGAGCCTTTCCTCCATAATGATGATCTGTTTAATTCAGTAACCTGAATTTACCTTACTTTCATTTCCATGCAACCAAATTACGTGTCCCTGTCGACATTCCTTCCACTGCTGACTTCTTACCCGATCACTTTTTCTATTCCTAGCAACTTATCCACCATTCATCTTTTCTAATTTAAAATTTATTTTACGAGCAATCATTCTCACAACAGAATTACTAATGGCAGAAATATCCCGAGACTCGGCACATAGAACTCCTAGGTTATGATAACGGATGAACTTGAAAAAGTTTTCTTTCAATAGAATCTATGTATAAATCTCAATACAATAAAATTCCCCTGAGCTTTCAAGAGAAAGGACTCTGTGGCGTAAAGTTGACTTATTGGGACTACTCTCTGGCTAAGCTCTCTACAGGTTTTCACATAGAATGAGTTGTTAAATAAAAATAAACAAACAAACAAATATATGCATATTTGTTTTAAGTATCTTGTCAGTAATTTCCGTGGAACTGGCAGCACAGTGTCTTGAAAACACTGGCTCACTCAAGCAAGAGAGATGCATTTCTCCCTCTCTTCAGATTGAGCATGTTAATGATGCTAATGCATCAGTGGGAGAAGAAGAGTGATATCTTGAGAGTTTATGCTGCACAGCTAGGAAAGGTTGATGCACAGCTACTGTGTTCAAACAGGAGCCAGATTAGGGATAACCTAATGTAATAGATGATGAGGCATTTAAGCAAAATAATACTTTCAGAGTTTCATAAAGGAGTTGAAAGATAGGTTTTTATTTATTTTTTTTAAACTTTATTTATTTGAGAGAGAGAAAGAACACACAAACAGGAATGGAGAGGCAGAGGGAGAGGAAGAAGTAGAACCCCACTGAGAAGGAAGCCAGTGTTCAGGACCTCAGGTGAAGGCAGATTCTTAACCAACTAAACTACCCAGGCACCCCAAGAAGGTAGGTTTTTAAAAAGAGATCAAGACCCAGAGTCAGAAACCTACTCTTCCAAGTGCAATTGTAGTCCTCTGTTTAAATCCAAAAGCTAATATGAACAAGGGTTCTTAAAGAATCCACAGAAACTCCACTCTCACCCATGAAATCTGCATTATCTGTTGTAACCTCACATTGGAAGGCTATCCATTCCCTTACCCAACACAAGTCACAGTGAGTTTTAATAGCATTCCTTCAGCCTCTTTCAAAACACAAAACTTTCTCTCTTTGTCTTTCCTTTTATTTATAGCATCTGGTAACAAAACAAAATTCAAGCACTCTTCTTTGACAAGATTTTATGATCTCTTGGTCACTATGACTCACTTCCTTAGGTTTTGAAAACTGACTTTCTCTCTACCTAAACAACACACACTGCCTTGCATTTGTGCTTCAGTGATTATTTGGATGATTTATCTGTTTTAATCATTTCTTATGGAAGTAACAGCCTCCAAATCACAGTTACAAAAACACAACTTCTTTGTTTTTTGTTTGGTTTGGTTTGGTTTGGTTTTGAGATTGCAGATGAGCTATAGCTTTTCTGCAATATTCTCCTCCCTAAGGAGTTCTTGTACTTTAATGCAGATCACAAGGCTGCCCACACCTGGGATGTGCTGTTCTCATGGTCCTAGTGCAGGAACAAAATGAAACAGAACCAAATCATGTCAGTTCATTGAATGCTCCAGTATGTATCTGGAGAAAATTTTGTCTGCTTGCACACCATCGGTCAGACAATGCACGGTTAAGCACAAATCAGTAACATATACTGTCTCCAAGGAAGCATGGCACAGGTTGGAAGAGAACAAAGAACTGAACAGTTAATACATTCTACCGTAACTCTACCCTCTTGGCCAAAAACATCTGCTTTTTCTTAGTGCAATTAAAGCCATCCTTTCGGAGAGATTCCAAGTGCCTCATCCAATTATTGTAATCAGACTTAAAATCTGGAGCTGATGATCCGCCTCAGGTCAGGATGCAGTTTTACTTGATCCAACATCTGTGAGCTGAAAAATAAGATACTGCTTTTTCACATCACACCCACGCACACGTGCACGCACGCTCACATCACAGAATGACAAAACAGTAATAAGACAGTGACAATAAATTATCACATCTGGAAAAGAGGAAAGAATAGACACCTACAATTCACTGGTCAATAGCAGTTCGGAAGACCAGGCAAACGTTGTGAAGACTAGGGGGCTAGTCTTGAAATATGGAATATCTTCTGATGACGTTCTTGTTTACCTTAGGAGGCGCTCCCTGAAGCATTGTTTTCCATGGTGCTGTTCTGTGGAAAGTCATTCCTTTTCTATAAGCCTCCTGGGATACTTCTGAAGAGAAAAGAAGACAATTAACTTTTAGGGGATTATGCAGTATTCTAAGCACACTTCTTGTACCTAGAAATTTTGAAAGACAAAGGTCATATCATCTCAAACAGTCACAATTTTCTTTAATCTAAACTGGTAGGATTTTAGGCAATACAACACACTCAATTTTTTAAAATATCTTATTAATTGATTCCAGTTCAGCTCCAAATGTTTATAGATAAATGTTTCTCTCTATCTGATTAGAGATATCTTGAATTTCTCAGGTTTCCATGAGATAATATCCTGTAGCTATTCTGTCTAACTGAACAAAATTTCCAAGTGCAGGGGTGCCTGGGTGCCTGGATGGATCAGTTGTTAAGTGTCTGCCTTTGATTCAAGTCGTGATCCCAGGGTCCCAGGATTGAGGCTTGCATCAGGCTTCTTGCTCAGCTAAAAGCTTGCCTCTCCCATTCCCCCTGCTTGTGTTCCCTCTCTCACTATCTCCCTCTCTGTCAAATAAATAAATAAAATCTTAAAAAAAAAACAATTTTCAAGTGCAAAGTTACTCTAACTACGTGTATTAACAAAAGTTATGATGACCAAAGAATCCTTGACTTTATATTTATTTTTAAAAATATTTTTATCAATCCTTTCATTGGCTTGAATTGAGAAGTTGTTTCTTCAAATCCTCATAGTCCAAATATTCTAGATTTTCCCATTTTCTTTTTTAAATTCTGTTTGTAAGCAAGTTTTTCTTTTCCTGGGCCAACCTAACTTTTGCAGTGTTTATCTCATGCAGCTAATAATAAACAATGCATGCCACCCATATTCTTTCTTGGACTAAACTTCATTTCCCAAAGTAATAAATTTATTTTATTTTTTTAATATAAGACAATTTTTAATACAAGACAATTTTTCTATCTTGCAATTATTATAGGTTATAGTCATATCTAATGTTTTTCTTATGCATAATGTGGTTGCAAACTTCAATAGCATTTTCCTCATGAGTTGGTATCTAAAACAAAAGCTTATGTCATATATTTTAGGTGTTTGCTGTGGCAGCTTACTGTTGTACACATTTTTTTTTTTTGGTCAGCTCCTGGTTTAGAAACAAAAACACTAATGTTTTAGGACTTACACAGACAAGTATGTTTTTACTGTTTACATTAACTAATGGCTACAGATAAGATGTTCCTTGGCTGGCTTCTGCTGGTAATGTGTGGCTTCACTGGCCTTCTCAGTCTAGAATTCATGCTGAAGGAGAAATCCTTTTTTAGGACCTGTTAGATACATAGCAGAGGATAGAATTTCAAGATGCAGCAGCAAAGAACATGTAGTATATTTCATTGGTCTACTGTTCGCTGGCCAGTGAGGTCTTGTTCTTAAAATCAATTGGCAATATACTTTACTTATAGGGAAACACAGCATAATGTAGAGAAAAATAATTGTGAATCACAATTTAATATCATTCACCATTTTTTATGGGTTGAATTGTGTTCCCCCCAAATTCATATGTTGAAATCTTAATCTCTAGTACCTCAGAAAGTGATGGTATTTGGAGATAAGGCCTTTAAAGAGAAAATTAAGTTAAAATGAGATCATTAGGGTGGGCCCTAATCCAATATCACCGATATTCTTATAAGAACAGGGAATTTAAATACAGACATACCCACAGAAAGAATGCCATGTATCAGTCTGCTTAAGCTGCCATGACAAAATGGCACAGAACAATGGCTTAAACAATAAAAATGTGTCCTGTCACAGTTCCGAAGGTGGGGAAACCCAGATGAAGGCGCTGGCCGATTCAGTCTTTCTCTGGCTGGCCATCAGCTGCCTTCTTGCTGAGTCCACACGTCTTCTTTTCACTTCTTACCAGCCCCACCTTGTGACTTCATTTAACCTTAAAATTATATCCATAAAGTCCCCATCTCTAATGACAGCCACACTGGAGTTGAGGACCTCAACATGAGTGGAGCTGAGGGCCACAGTCCAATCCATAATATACTGCATAAAGACGCATGCAGAAGACAGACATCTATAAGCCGGACATCTACATCTACAGATATTTACAAAGAGGCCTCTGTGACAAAGCTCTACCATCTCTATCTCCTATGTCTAGCCTCCAAAACTGTGAGAAAATACTTCTGTGTTGTTTAAGCCACCCAGTGTGTGGTACGTTGTTGTGGAAGCCCTCACAAACTCATGTACTACCCAAAGCCTCATTTCCCCTCCCTCAGTCATAGTTCCATAGTTCCATAGAGACTGCCCTCCCTTATGCAAAGATAGAATATTCTCATTGCAGGACACAGCTCAAATCAGAAATTCCACATTTCGATATATAGCCTCTAACAATATATTTATGTTCCTCCAGCTCCGTCTCTCTGTTCCGTTCATCACATGGTACCTGCATAATGTTGATTATTTTGTATCATATGTAAAACATCGAATATCCATCTATTCACTTTATTTCCTAATCAGGCAAATTTCTTTAGTGCAACATGAATCTTAACACAAGGGAGTATCCAGTTCCTTCCTCCCCGGCCCCTCCATTGCACTTTAATATTCTTACTATGACCAACATGGTTTAGTTATGGTGATATTTATAAGACTAGAATTCTACTTAAATTGCTCTAAATAAAGGTAAATGATTAAGAGAAATCTCATAGAATGTAAGAAGTAGAATACCACCTTCCTCAGACTGAGTGGAGATCTAGCCCTCTGAACAGGAGTTGTCATATGCTCCCCATTAACAGATATTTTCCTCCTCTTTTCATTTGTTTTCTCTTAGCCCTGTTAAATTAATTAAACAAGGAACCAATTACACTGAGGTAGTTCTAATGCTGAGGCAGCCTACGTCAGCCAACCAAAATCAAAGCCTATAAGTGCCTCAAGGTCACAAAATCTTAGAACAACCAATCACAGACAGCCAACTAGACTTTGAACTATGGTCAATCAATCATTTCCTCATTTTGCTTTCATCTTCTCTCCCTGTCTTTCCCAGGTCCTGTCAGTGGAGCTTGTCTAACCACTTGCAGCTTGGCACTACCCTTGTTAAGTTGTTTTTTGCTCAAATAAGCTCTTAAAATTTTAATATGTCTCAGTTTATTTTTTAAAAGCCCATATTAGCATATACAATTCAAATATGAGACTGATCAAGGCAGGGTTTTGTCAGTTCCATTTACTGTTGTTTTCCTGTTTCTAGAACTCCATGAGGAATTTGTAGGTGCTAAATATAAGTGAATACAATGCCCGAAGAAGAATATAAGGATAGCCACAGGCATGGCCCACGACAAATATAACTGAAAGTTTCTAGTTGAGAGAAAAAGTCAGTGCTGACTATTGACCAAGATCAGAGAGCCTAAGGCCATCTTGCTGGCTGACTTACTAGGTACTAGCTCTTTATTTCACTGTATAGTTCCTTGCCCTTGCCTTGACATTAAAAGCTAAATGAGGGGACGCCTGGGTGGCTCCGTTGGTTGAACGGCTGCCTTTGGCTCAGGTCATGATCCCAGCGTCTTGGGATCGAGTTCCGCATTGGGCTCCTTGCTCCGCGGGGAGCCTGCTCCTCTCTATGCTTCTGCCTGCTTATGTTCTCTCTCTGTTAAATGAATGAATAAAATCTTTAAAAAAAAAAAAAAGATTTAAAAAGCTAAATGAGGAGGAGAAACATGAAGGTATAGAGAGAGGACATTTACTCATCTCTCCCTAGTGCAAGGAGCCAGTGTATAGTGTTGGGGAAATATAAATTAAAACAAAATCTCCTTTCCAACCCAGAAAACTTCCTCACAAAAATAGAAAAGATATGAAATTGTTTTATTATTGAATAGTGCTTAGACTAGAATACAATGCATATCACAGGCAATTTGCCAAAAGACTGCAAAGACCAAACAAAATCATACCCGCTTATGTAGCTAAGCAGATGTAGCACATTACATACGTGTTATAAGGACTTGGCAGTCCATTTGTCACACATAAATCATCCTAAGTTCACCTGTTTGCATATTTCCTGTCATAAATTGTGAATGAGTTGCCTATACAATTTAGCCTCCTGCTCTCCCACAGAAACTGAGAAATAGGGACACTATCTTCCTTGATAATGACATTTCAAAGGGATGGCTCCCAGGTCATTTCAAAGACATTCCTGGGTCCCGAAGCTGAGGCTTACTTAGCTTTTTAAAAGGTTTACATATATGTGCCCATTTGAATCACTATATTTGTATCCTCTGGATAAATACCGAGGAGTGCAATTGCTGGGTCATTGAGTAGCTCTCTTTTTAACTTTTTGAGGAACCTCTATACAGTTTTCCAGAGTGGCTGCATTCCCATCAAGAGCATAAGAGGTTTGCAATCTCATCAACAGTGTTAAGAGGGTTCCCTTTCTCCACATCCTCACCAACATCTATTGTTTCCTGACTTGTTAATTTTAGCCATTCTGACTGGTGTGAGGTGGTATCTCATTGTGGTTTTGATTTGTATTTCCCTGATGCCAGGACGTTGAACATCTTTTCATGTGCCATTTGTATGTCTTCTTTGGAGAAATGTCTATTCATGTCTTTTGCCCATTCCTTGATTAGGTTATTTGTTTTTTGGGTGTTGAGTTTGGTAAGTCCTTTATAGATTTTGGACACTAGCCCTCTATCTGATAAGACATTTGCAAGTATCTACTCCCATACTGCAGGTTGCCTTTGAGTTTTGTCAACTGTCTCCTTTACTGTGCAAAAGGTTTTATCTTGATGAAGTCCCAATAGTTCATTTTTGCTTTTCTTCCTTTGTCTTTTTGATAGTTTTGATCTTGAAGAAGCATCCCTGAGACAATGCCCCAGTGGTTCCTGTGGGCTGCACATGTTGCTTCGACTCAGAGCAGACCCAAATTTGAGAGATGGCGATAATCCTTGATCTATTCCATTCTAAATATATGATTTACAGCATGTCATTTCTCTTTATTCTTATTCTCATATTGTTTTTGATAACAAAGATTTTGCTTCTCCAGTTCTGACTAATTTTCAGAATAAAGTGGAATGTGAAAAGAACCCAGAGTAAATTAAAAAAAAATTTACATACAATCCCAATAGTTTATTTTTGCCTTTTTTTCCCTTGCCTCAGGAGACTTATCTAGTGAGCAGTTGCTAGAGCTGATGTCAAAGAGGTTACTGCCTCTGTTCTTCTCTAGGATTTTGATGGTTTTCTATTTCACATTTAGGTCTTTTATCCATTTCGTATTTATTTTTGTGTATGGTGTAAGAAAGTGGTTCAGTTTCATCCTTTTGCATGTAACTGTCCTGTTTCCCCAACACCATTTGTTGAAAAGACTGTTTTTCCCCCCATTGGATACTTTTCCTGCTTTGTCAAAGATTGATTGCCAATATACTTGTGAGTTCATTTCTTTTATTTTTTTTGTGACTTCATTTCTAAATTTTCTTTTCTGTTCATTGATCTATGTGTCTGTTTTTGTGCCAGTACTATACTATATACTGTACTGATTATGACAACATTGTAATTTAACTTGAAGTCCAGAAATGTGAGGCAGGAAGCAATCAAAATCCTAGAGGAGAGCATAGGCAGTAACCTCTTTGACACTGGCTGTAGCAACTTCTTACTAGATAAGATACACACACACACACACACACACACACACACACACACACACAATGGAATACTACTCAGTCATAAAAAAGAATGAAATCTTGTCATCTGTAATGACAAGGATGGAGCTAGAGAGGATTATGCTAAGTGAAGTAAGTCAGAAAGACAAATACCATATGATTTTACTCATGTGGTATAATGGCTTTACACAGATGGCATGATTAATTATAAAATTAATAAAATTGTCTATATTAGGTTGGATTCTTGGAAGATTAGAATTAAACATTTGATATGCACATGAAATATGGTGGCACCCACCTTATTGATGGGCCCATTTTAAACTTTTCTTTAAAATGTAGAATAATTTATAAGGGCTTTTACATTGTTCCAAGGAAAATATTAACATTAAAACCGAATAAAAGTTAAAATTGATCTTTACAAAAGACATGAGTTAATTACAGATAGCTTTTGCTAACAAAAAGGAAAAAAATGCTGTTTTTAATCTTTTTCTTAATTTTTAAAAAGTTTCTATTTAAATTCTCATTAACACACAGTGCAATTTCAGTTTCAAGTGTGCAGTGTAGTGATTCAACACTTCCATACAATACCTGGTGCTCATCACAGCAAGTGCACTCCTTAATCCCCATCACCTATTTCACCCATCCCCCCACCCACCTGCCTTCTGGTAACCATCAGTTTGTTCTTTGTGGCTAAGAGTCAATTTCTTGTTTTGCCTCTCCTTTATTTCTCTATGTTTATTTGTTTTGTTTCTTAAATTCCACATACGATTGCAATAATATGGTATTTGTCTTTCTCTGGTTGACTTATTTCACCTAACATAATACTCTAGCTCTGCAAGTAGGAAGATTTCATATTACTCAGTCATATTCCATTGTGTGTGCGTGTGTGTGTGTGTGTGTGTGTATGTGTGTGTATAAACCACATCTTCCTTATTCATTCATCAGTCAGGCAGTTTCCATAATTTGGCTCTTCTACATAACACTGCTATAAACATAGGGGTGCATGCATCCCTTTGAATTAGTACTTTTGTATCCTTTGGGTAATTACCTAGAAGTGCAATTGCTGGATTGTAGGGTAGTAGGGTAGTTCTATTTTTGACTTTTTAAGAAATCTCCATATTATTTTCCATAATGGCTGCACGAGTTTGCATTCCCACCAACAGTGAAGAGGGTTCCTTTTTCTCCACATCCTCGCCAACAACTGTTGTTTCTTGTGTTGTTAATTTTAGCCATTCTGACGGGTATGAGGTGATATCTCATTGTAGTTTTGAATTGCACTTCCTTGATGATGAGTGATGTTAAGCATCTTTTCACGTGTCTGTTGTCCATCTCTATGTCTTCTTTGGAGAAATGTTTGTTCATGTCTTCTGTACTTTTTTAATTGGATTTCTTATATTTTCAGTGTTGAATTTTATAAGTCCTTAATATATTTTTGATACTAACCTTTTATCAGATGTGTTATTTGAATATATTTTCTCCCATTCTGTAGGTTGCCTTTTAGTTTTGTCAATTATTTCTTTTGCTGTATAGAAGCTTTATATTTTGATGAAGTGCCAATAGTTCATTTTTGCTTTTGTTTCTCTTGCCTCAAGAGACATATCCAAAAAAATGTTGCTATGGCCAATGTCAAAGAGGTTACCACTTGTGTTCTTTTCTAGGATTTTTATGGTGTAAGGTCTCACATTTAGGTATTTAATTCATTTTGAATTTATCTATGCGTAAAGTGTAAGAAAGTATTCCAGTTTCATTCTTTTGTATGTTGCTGTCTAGTTTTCCCAACATCATTTGTTGAAGAAACTCTTTCCCATTAAATATTCTTCCCTGCTTTGTTGAAGATTAATTGACTGTATAATTGTGGGTTCATTTCTGGGATTTCTATTCTAGTTTATTGATCTATGTGTCTATTTTTATTCCAGTACCAGGCTGTTTTGATTGCTACAGCTTGTGATATAACTTGAACTCTGGAATTGTAATGTTTCTAGCTTTGTTTTTCTTTTTCAAGATTGCTCTGGCTATTCAGGGTCTTTGTGGTTCCATAAAAAGCTTAGGATTGTTTGTTCTAGTTTTGTGAAAAATGCTGTTGGTATTTTTATAAGGACTGCATTAAATGTATAGATTGCTTTGAATAGTATAGACATTTTAACAATATTTTTTTTTCTTTTAATCCATGACCATGGAAATTTTTTACATTTCTTTGTGTCATCTTCTAGTTCTTTCATCAGTGTTTTATGGTTTTCAGATTACAGGTCTTTCACATCTCTGGTGAAGTGTATTCCTAGGTATCTTATGGTTTTTGGTGCAATTATAAATGAGATTGATTCCTTAATTTTTCCTTCTGCTGATTCATTGTTAGTGTACAGAAATGCAACAGATTTCTATATTGATTTTGTAACCTACAACTTTATTGTATTCATGTACAAGATATTATGTCTCTTTAGCCACTAGATTTCAAAAGATAAGTAATCTCCTGGTGAAGTATTTTGTATGACACACAAGAGCTTTAGTAGTTCCCAAAATAACCCAAATTTCAATGAGGAAAACATACTTCATTGATTTTTTTATTTTCTGTGAATTTTCAATAGCTGTTGTTTTATGCATGTTTTAATGTAATTTCTGTGACCATAAAGTGAATTGGGGGATGATAAGGAAAGTCATTTACAGTTTTTCAACACTCGTCTTGTTCTTTAAAACAACCAATGGGAGGTCAAAGAAAGACTTCACATTGCTTAATTACTATTTATTTATTTATTTGTTTATTTGTTATTATTATTTTTAGAGAGGGAGATAGAGAAACAGAAGAGAGGGGAAGGAAGAGGGAGAGTGTGAAAGGAAATCTTAAGTACACTAGGTGTGGAAGCCCAATGTGGGACTTGATCTCACATCCCTGAAGTCATGACCTGAGGTGAAATCAAGAGTCAGATGCTTAACTCACTGAATCACCCAGGTGTTCCACTTTGGTACTATTTGAAACAAAACACTTTTTAAAGGATTATTTTAGAGAGAGGGTGAGAGAGAACTCAAGCAGGGGGAGGGGCAGAGGGAGAAGGAGAGAATCTGAAGCAGACTCCGCACTGAGTGTGGAGCCTGATGTGTGACTTTGATCTTTTTGAACCAAAATCAAGAGTCAGATGCTTAACCAACTAAGCCACCAGGCACCCTTAAAACAAAATGTTAAAAACCAGTTGCATTACACATCGCTTAGTATGCATTCATTGTAATAGCTCTTTCTTTCATATATGTATCTGACTGTGTTAATCTAAAATCATCACAGAAGTTATTTCTCGTTTTTGATAACATAATAAGAACTTAAAAAAAATAAATGAGGGGTGCCTGGGTGATTCAGTCGGTTAAGTGTCTGCCTTTGGCTCAGGCCACAATCTCAGAGTCCTGGGATTGAGCCTGGAGTTAGGTGGGAAGTCTGCTTGGTGAGAAGTCTGCTTCTAAACCTGTCCCTCTCCCCTGCTCATATTCTCTCTTTCTTTTTCTCTCAAATAAATAAATAAAATCTTAAAAAATAAAGAAATAAAAATAAATGATGTAGCAGTGAGCACACACATCCCCAAATTATGGTTTGTATTACCATTCTTCAGTGAAAGGAGTTAGTGCTTCTTGGAGAAAGATTTGATTCTAGGACTGGTGCTAGAATATACCAGATAAATCAAAAGTATTTTATAATGACTATAAGGAAGTGCTTGAACACACACACACACACACACACACACACACACACACACACTATAGGAGATATGTCAGAAAGACAGTGATACCAAATGAGATAGTTGCCAACTGCAAAAGAAGGAACAATTTGAGCAGGAAAGCTTATAAAAATCATATTGGGTTAACCTAATGTATAAAATAAATATCCTTAAATCTATATTGTTATAAATGGATGAATAAAATAGGGGAGAATAGACTAATCTGTGCAGAGAATTACAACCAATTTATGACAATCATCCTCAGGGAAGTGGCACATAACTCCCTACTCTTGAAGTGTGGCCTGTGCGAAGTGGTTTCCTTCCTAATAATACCATATGGAAAGGGAGAACAAGATCTAACTACAGTGGAGAAACCTGACAAACACCACCTCAGCGAGTTAAGAATGGTTAAGACAGGTCATGATAATTCTTGTTGATAGTATACTATACTACCTTTAAGATGATGTTATAAGAATGGCATTTTCCTCTGTGGCCTTCCTCCCTCCAAATCCCATAACCACAGTCTAATGATAAAAAGAACATCAGACAAATCCCAACTGAAAGATAACCTCCAAAATAAACTGACTAGTAGATCTTAAAACATAAAATTATCAAAAACAAGCAACATCTAAGGAACTGTCATAGCCAATATGGGCCTAAGGAGACATAACTAACCATACCATGGTATCTTGGATGAGATCCTGGAGGAGAGCATGAACATTAGATTAATGGTAAGAAAATAGGAATAAATTTTTAATATTGATTCATGAATTGCGATATACATTCTTGCTAATGTAAAAGGTTAACAATAGAAATACTGGGTGTGTAGTATCTGGGAACTTTCTATACTGTCTTTACCATTTTTGTGTGAATCAAAAACTCTAAAATAAAAGTTTATAAAAATGTAAGTGATGAGATGGTATTTACAATTGTACATTATGTGTGGAGCTCATAAGATTGGTTACATGGGCTAAGAAAAACAGACATGTTCAATATGACATAATACTTTGGGTTTATTTAGGCTTAAAATTATTAATTGAACAAAACAAAATGCTCAAAATGATTTATGAGCTATACTAAAGATAAAACATGTAATAATACAAATTCATCAAATTTTAAGATAAAAAAGAAAAAAAATTAGGATAAAAGATTACGATAAAAAAAGATTTTTGACAGCTATTTTCAAAATGAAAATAAGAAAAAAAATGAAAATAAGAGACAGATAGATATGGTACAACTGGGCAAAGAGGTATCTAACAGATTAAATGGCCAGCCCCAAGCTGGATTTGATAATATTGGTTTGTGAAAAATGTCAATACTTTATCCACCCTGGATTGAAGATGAGACAGAGAACATATAGACCTACTAAAGTTGTAACATCATAAATAGAAGTTTTATAAAGTTGGGAAATAAGAGAAGATCTAAATTTCAGCATGAAAACTATGGAAAAGTCATTTTTTTAAATTGTCAATTTTTTAAATGATAATTCATATCACCCTGATGCAACAAATTAACTTGAAACCAAACCGGTCTCTTTTTGACAATGAATTCTACTCTCATATCAAATCTCTGTCTCCAATAAAAATAGGAAAAAATAGTGTTCCATAGTATTTTGTGGGAATTCAGAGTGCCTGGCCCAGTAAGATTTGGTAAACACAGCCTCCTTGGATGAGACTGATTGAAAAGCAAAGACGCTGTGCCCAGAAAACTGGATCCCCTTTAATGTTTCTGGGCCGAAAACAGTTGGATCCTCATGTGGCTCAAGACTCTCATCTAGGAAGAAAATGATTGACTTAGGAGAGACATTTATGTTTGAAGGTTAGGCACTCCACTCCACGCACTCTCTGTCTACGCGCCCATCACAATCACAGCTTGTTTTATTCACAGGATACTCCCTAGACCACTGTCCTGATTATTACAGTTTCACATTCCTTCCTGTTTTTCTTATTCCCTTGTCCTGTTAAAATTCACAATAAAGGTGGAGGTGGAGTCTGGCTCAGTGCCTTTCGCCACTAGAGCACCCCCCCCTTTTCCGTCCCCAGATCCTCTCCTTTCTTCTACTAAGGTGTTTGGAGTAAGCTTTTCATTCCCCATCTCAGGGTTTGCTGGCCAAACCCGAAAGTATTTGAAGTTGTTTCCAAAGCAGAGTAACCACAGTCCTTCTGAACTTTGGCACAATTACTGAGTTTACATATGCTCCTTTATGGAGACTTTAATGAAGGCCATCGTATGTATTTGGAAGGAAACATTATATCATAAAAAATTAGAAATAAAAACTTATTGCATGGTTACACCTTGTGCTTTGGTTGTGGAAATAGATCGCACATAGTAAAATTTGACTTTAAGGCTATGTCTTTTACTTGCACGTCCTGCATAAAGTGAAAAAAAAATACACACTCCAGCTACTCAGCTAGTCATAACACCTTGCTATTATAAATATACTTTTATCTACTTTATTCAGAACTGTGGGTAACTACTTTACAGAGACTGAGAAAACTCTCGACTGTTGGTTTTTGTTTGTCCTGAGAACTATTTTTTTCTTATATTGGGATTCTCTTATGGCACAAAGGAAGGTGGGGTTGATTTTTTTGTGACAAAGGAAACTAGCATAGTGAAACAAAACTGTCAAGGGCTCTTTCTATAGACTATTTCTCACTGTTTACAGGCATATATAAAATATTATTTATTTTAGAGATATATACTTAAATGTGTGGGCACTAATATAAATCAGTACTTAATATAGAGTAGGGGTGAACTAGTCCTTATCATTTTCACTTTATGACTCCTTTTATGTCTTACAGTTTATTGAACAATTTTCACATTTGGTATGATTCTCAGCATAACAAAATTAGCAGTAGGTTTGAGGAAAGTGTAATTGATTTCTGTCTGTGCTAGGAATCAGAGGATAGCAGCCATCTACCACCATTTTGAAGGAGACAACAATCAGAGAAGGTAGAAGGGTTCATGTAGAAAATGGGGAAGAAAAGGTCTTCCTACAAGGTAATGTTAACTCAGCATAATTACAAAGTAAAAACCACTAAACATCCTACAGTATTTTCTCAATGGGTCCTCAGTTGGTATCAGAATCCCTGAGATTATTTTTTGTGTGTACGTCTCCCTGAAGGTCTTAGACGCTCCCATCATGGTTTCCATTAATCTGATTTGCATGCATAGAATAATCCTTTGCTCCTTTATTTTATTTTTTTAAGATTTTTATTTAATTATTTGAGAGAGAGATAGCAAGAGAGAGCACAAGCAGGGGGTAGGGGAAGAGGGAGATGAGCAGGGAGCCCAACATGGGTCTTGATCCCAAGACCCCGGATCATGACCTGAGTCAAAGGCAGACACAACTGACTGAGCCACCAGGTGCCCCAATCCTTTTCTTCTTTAGTAAAAACTGGAAAAAAAAAAAAAAAAAAAAAATATATATATATATATATATATATATATATAACACCTTTTAAGCTTTTATTAACTTTTTTTTTAATTATTATTCTTTTGACAGAGAGAGAGAAAGCAAGAGAGGGAATACAAGCTAGGATAGTAAGAGAGGGAAAAGCAGGCTTCCACTGAGCAGAAAGCCTGATGCGGGGCTTGATCCCAGGACCCTGGGATCACGACCTAAGCCAAAGGCAGCCGCTTAACAATTGAACCACCGAGGTGCCCCACCTTTTAAGCTTTTGAACTAAGTTTGAATTTTTTTTTTAATTTCTAGAGTTATTTAAAACAACTTTTAGATGACCTTTGAATAATATTTGGCTTGTTTATGATCTAATAAGTTTCTTCCTAGGTTAGGATTCTAAATACACTGCCTCCACTCTCAAGTTTCTGCCACCTCGACTTAATCCAAGGAATAATTTCATTTTTTATCTATTAACTTAAATTGTATGGGTTTTTGTTATTATTTGACCAATTTTACCAAATCATCAATTTCATATGGTCCAGCTAAAATTTCCAGTTACTCGTGTTCCTTATCTTTTTTTTTTTCCAAAGTCCCATATCTAACAGACAGTTAAATACTACCCTGTGCTTTCTGAGTTAATTAATTTTGGTCTTTACTGAGAGAGCCTCAAGAATCTAAACTTTGTTGAATCAGCTTGAGAGAGGTATTTCTCTCCTAGAAAGGTTTATGAATAACTTTAAGTGATCGAGGGGAGAAACAGAGAAGGCTTGTACACCTCACTTACTTGCCCTCAGTTCTTCACTAGGTGTTTTGACTAGAGATAAACACATGTGTTTGAGAACCCATACAATTTAAGATATCCCTTGTATATCATTTTCATTTTTGTAAAGACCTGTTTTATAGACCAAGACCATTGTAACAGAACACAAACTGAGCAGAAGGAGACTCCGTTCCTGGAAAGTAAGATATCTGTGTTAACTTGATCTAGCCTAAGAAAAAGCAAAACAAAACATTAATTCTTTTTACAGAGAATTGTAGATAAAATATTAATGGCAAAATAGGGGTAGCAGAGAAGTATAGGCAGAACAGCTCAGTTTATGATCCTGGTAGAAGACAACAGTGTCTTCTGGGATGACTACAGTTCAGGTTCTGAGATAAGCTGTAATGGTCCACACAAAAGAGAAGTAACATGGAGAAACAGAAGGTCAGACAAGAATCCTGGAACCTTCATACTGTTCTTCTCCTAAAATTCTTCTTGCTCCAAATGATGTCAAGATAATGCTAAATTCTTAAGAAATAAATACTGCAATCTCAACATTTAATACAAACTTCATCTTGTCTAGAATTCTGCATGCAGATAGCAGCTCCAAATATGGAGATTTCTGCCTGAGGATTGTCTGTTTGTTCTTCTGTTTTCTCTCTTTTTTTTTTTCCTCTCACTGATATGAGGTAACTGATGAAAGAAGAGGAAAGAAAGAAAAAAAGAAAGAAAGAAACAAAAAAAGAAAGAAAAAGAGAGGATGATGAGAAGGAAGGAAGGAAAAAAGGAGAGGAAGGAAGGATGAGGGGAGGAAGGAAGGGAGAGAAGAGAAAGAAAAGAAAGAAAAGAGAAAGAAAAGAAAAAGAAAGGAGGGAGGAAGGAATGAAGGAAAAAAGGAGAGGAAGGAAGGAAGGAAGGGAAAGAAAGGACAACACTCTTGTAAATCTAGTCTGAGGTTTATACGGTGACAAGATAATGGGGCACCAGACTCTAATCCTGTTGAAGAAGGAAAAAAAGTGCGTAGTAATCATCAAATATTTTAGGAAGTGCAGCAAAAGTCCAACTGGGCATCAGTTCAATTCTAGACCAACTGTTTAAAAAGGGGAGAGAACAATGAGGAAATTTTGAGGAGAAACAAAAATTAAGGCACATCTTTGTTAATCTCAAGGTGACCAGAGGAAAGTGTAGATGATATAAAGTTATTCTTTAAACAGTGTTTAAACCCAGGAAGGTTTATAAACTTAGAAAGACAGAAAGAGTAAATATTTCTCAGAGGTTTTCTTTCTTTTTATTAAAATGTGAAAGAGAAGGAAGGATAAGAAACATGACTGAATACGAAGAGAATTTAACTCACTACAGTAAGGAAAAAATTACGTTTAATATATTAGAGTAGTGGGACGCCTGGGTGGCTCAGTTGGTTGGGCGGCTGCCTTTGGCTCAGGTCATGATCCCAGCATCTTGGGATCGAGTCCCGGATTGGGCTTCTTGCTCCTCAGGGAGCCTGCTCCTCTCTCTGCCTCTGCCTGTCTCTCTGCCTGCTTGTGTTCTCTCTCTGTTAAATGAATAAATAAAATCTTTAAAAATATATATATATTAGAGTAGTTTATTCCTTGGATGGAAACTTCTAGAATTAATTCTTATTAGAATATCTCCTCTGCATAAACTTAGTACATTAGTTGAAATTTCTGATACTGGAACTGGATACAAGAACAAGCATTAAAAGTATAGTTCTCCCAAATAGTTATAAAAGAGTTAACATTTCTGTATGCTCATCTGTTTTCTGTACATTGTCTCACTGACTTAATGCACATTTTATTTACTGTTAAACAAATCTTATCTTACCAACTACATGTACACCTTTTAAGAGCAACAACTGAGCTTTATATTTCTTCCACAGTTTATTGAACATAATAGAACCTTGTTAAACTTTTCTGAAAAGCAATTTATTTTTATCTCTATAATGCTTTCTATAAATAACAAGTAAGTTACTGCTAAATAATACAATGTTGACATCAATTATAGCAAGAAGTTTACTTTACCTTATTAATAAATAGTTACAAGGTTCTCAAAATTGAAGTAACAGATTGGAGTGCTCTTCAAGGGACTTGAACATTGGTATAAACACTTAGCAAGATTTTTGGAATTCTAATGCTTTTCCAGATCATTTATCTTCATCCTAATCCATGAAAATTATGCATCAAGATGATTATAGGTACTAGAGGCAATTACATGTGTCTAACCTATTAAGAGTACTCTAAATTCCACATAAATTAAATCTCTTTCAAGGTGTTAATTAACTAAATGTATGAAAACTTGATTATAATTTGGCCTCTGGCATTTTGAAAATTATTAATCCCCTTAAATTATCTTCCTTATTATTTCCATTTTACTGAAATTCTCCAAATATGGTAAAATTATAATTCATATCACCAAAAAAAGACAGTTTGCCTCTCTTGGATTTGGAAATTACATAGTTGCTTTCAACTAATAGTACTTATCATCCAAGAAAATCAGTTAATGCCCAAAAGCCAAATTTTAGGAAAAGAGTGTATTATACTTTTAAAATGGAACTTATTTTCACAAAAAGGAAAGCACTGTTTGTTTTCAAATTCACAATTATGAATTTCAGTCATACATTATGGTTTGAAAAAATTTCCCTAGGAAGAAATATGAGAAGCTTTAACCAATGGCAACTTGCAGGAATATCTTTTCTCTTTTATAAAAGGAGATTCTGGGGAAATGGACCCTACATTCTCTCCATTATGGCTCTTTAATTTATGGACATATCCATGTACTTATCCCCCACTTAAGTAAGGGTACCTTAAATAAGCATTAAATAAGAGAGAGGGTTTCTTTCTTTCTTTCTTTCTTCTTCTTTTTTTTTTATTGTTGAGTACTTAAATGATTTCCACCTGACAGTTCAGATTAATTGCATCTTTGGTATATTTCTATCTCTATTCATAATTGAAAGCATAATGTAACTTTCACAAGTCAGTTACATATGATTAAAGAATCATATTTAGGGGTACCTGGGTGGTTCAGTTGGTTAAGCATCTGACTCTTGGTTTTGGCTCAGGATGTGATCACATAGTTGTGTGATCGAGCCCAGCATAGGACTTCACACTCAATGTGGAGTCTGCTTGAGATTCTCTCTCTCCTTCTGCCCCTGCCCTCACTCTCATGCTCTCTGTCTCTCAAAATAGATAAAATCTTAAAAAAAATAATTTTATTTAAATCATATTATGTGATCCCTTCAAATTTGTTTCTATTTCTTTTTATTTTTAAAAGATTTTATTTATTTATTTTACAGAGAGAGAGAGAGAATGAGCAGGGGGGAAGGACAGAGGGAGAAACAGTCCCCACCAAGCAGGGAGCCTGATGTGGGACTCGATCCCAGGACCCTGTGATCATGACCTGAGGCAGAGGCAAATGCTTAATGAACTGAGCTACACAGGAGCCTCTTAAATTTGTTTTTAAATGTCCTTTTTTAAAATATTTTATTTATTTATTTATTTGACAGCGAGAGATCACAAATAGGCAGAGAGGCAGGCAGAGAGAGGAGAAAGCAGGCTCCCGCTGAGCAGAGAGCCCAACGTGGGGCTCAATCCCAGGACCCTGAGATCATGACCTGAGCCAAAGGCAGAGGCTTTACCCCACTGAGCCACCCCGGTGCCCCTTAAATGCCCATTTTTAATTCTTATATTCGTTTATATTCATTGTAGACATTTGGGAAATCATATGAGGTCCAAATAAGAATACAGAATACCCATAAACTCCATACTCCAGAAATAACATTTCTAACAACTGTTGTTAGTTGAATGTCCTCCCTGAAAAGAGCTACTGAAGCCTTCACCCTCAGTACCTGTGAATGTGACCTTACTTGAACATGGGGTCTTTGCAGGTGTCATCAACATGAGGTCATTTTAGATTATAGGAGTCCCCAGACACAGAGGAGAGTATCCTCTGAGGATGAAGACAGAAATTGGAGTGACATGTCTATAACCCCACGAACTCCAAGAAATCCTAGCAACCACCAGAAGCTAGGAAGAGGTCAGGAAGGATTATCCCCTAGGACTCAGATGGGTATGGGCCTGGAGACCCTTTAATTTCAGGCTTCTAACCTCCAGCTCTGTAAGAAAATAAATTTCTTTTGTCTAAGTCATCTAGTTTATGGTACTTTGCTACAAAGCCCTGAGAAGCTAATACTTAGTGCATGTCCTTCTAAACATTTATGGACACTACTATCAATCCTATTTCATAATTTGATGTGTTTATACCTTGCTACAGACAGAATGTGTCCCAAATGTTGAAATCTAAACCCAGTGGTATGGTACTTGGAAGATGGACCTTTATGAGTTTATAAGGTCATCAGGGTAGAGCCCTGATGAAAGGGATTAGTGCCTTAACCTCAGAAAGCTCCCTCACCTCTTCTCCCATGTGAGGACATCATACCAAGCACCAAATCTGCTAGTGCCTTATCTTGGACTTTTCAGCTTCCACAATGAGAAAAATAAATTTCTGTTGTTAGTACATCACCCAGCTAGGGTATTCTGTTATAGTAGTGGAATGGACTAAGATATGTATATCATAAATATTAGTCGAGATCATCAAGTATTTTTTATCTAAATAATTATTCATAATGACTAGTTTTAAATAAAGAGGTCATCCTGTGGTTATACGGACATTATCCATTTACAGAATTTTAAGATTTTTTTCTTTTGTACAGTACTTTATTAAGTATATTAAAGAATGAGTCTTAATATTTGGAGAACTACTTAAAGCTAAATTAAATGGAAAAATATTGATTATTTCATTATTGACAAGTACATTTGGCTTTGGAATTAAATTTAGTCATAGTAGCATGTTCAATTTTTTGTAGCTAATTAATTATACCTTTTTTGAAAATTTATTTTCTTTAGAAATTATTGATTATTCCATCTTTCCAATTCTGAAAGTTCATTGAGATATCTGACTCTAATTATAATTTATTAACATTTACATATCAAAAACACTTTACATATCTATTATCCCCCTTTATGCATTTTCTGTGTAGTTTTATGGATATATGATATGATGCATATCTCCTTTCTAAATTGTGCCTTATATAATTTTAAGTTATATAACATCTATCTTGCCCATTTTTTTATGCTTTCTTTAGCATTTCATTTTTTAAAGTTCTGTAAATAATATAAAAATGAGGCTTCTTAAAAACTATCTGACATGGGCCTGTGGGTGACTCAGTCAGGTAAGTGTCTGCCTTTGGCTCAGGTCATGATCTCAGGGTCTGGGATCATGCCCTGCATCGGGCTATCTGCTCAGCAAGGAGAGAGCAGAGAAGCTCTCTGCTTCTCCCTCTGCCTGCCACTCTGCCTACTTGTACGTGTGCTTACTTTCTCTGTCAAATAAATAAAATCTTAAAAACAAACAAACAAACAACTATCTGACATAACTTTTTTAGGGGATTTTAACAAGTAGTACTTATATCTTATGTAACATTATCGTTTTTTGCTTACTTTAGGTTTATTATTTATTTTATATTGTTGTCTTCTGTTATATCCTATTATTGCTGATTTGATCAACTTGATATTTATCTCATCATATATATGTCATATAATGTCATATATGTAATTTCTTCTGTATTATTGTATTGTACAACATATTTATATATGTAATTTATTCTGTATATATGAAATATATATGTATTTTCTTCTGTATATATGTATAAGTATATATACATATATGTAATTTCCTCTGTATATTTCTTTCTAATTTGCATACTTTCCTTTCCCAATGGTCATGAAGAAATATGTATTTTTACATTGTTATAGGCAAAAAGGGACCTAATCTCCTCCCCCAACTTTACTTTCCCCAGTACACCCCAAACCACACATGAAATGAGCTATTTCAAATGCTTCTCTTCAACACCTATTTAAAAAGCAATTTTTAAGTTAATTTTTCTCTCTCTTTTTTTTCCCCCCATATCCCACAACCTTAGGTTTGGCTCCAATACTAAGTAACACAATTAAATCTCAGCCTTAACTAGGTTTTACCTGAAGATATATCTCTTCCATTTCATATGTTAATTTGTTAGCTACACAATTCTATTCTTCCTAGCACTGCTCATTTACAATATCTTTATTGTTATGGGTTAAATGTTTGTATTCTCCTGGCCAAATTCCTATGTTGAAACTCTAGCCCCCTAGTGTGGCTGTTTTTAGAGATGAGGACTTTAAGATAAAGTAGTTAAATGGGGTCCTAAGACTGGGGCCTTGATCTGATAGATTTGGTGTCCTTATAAAAGAACAGACCTGGGGAACCTGGATGTTTCAGTTGGTTAAGCTCTTGATTTCAGCTCTAGTCATGATTTCAGGGTCCTGAGATGGAGCCCTTTGTTGGCTTTGTGCTGGGTGCTGCCCATGGACCTACTTAAGATTTTCTCTCTCCTTGTGCCTCCAGGCTTCCCCAGAAGACACACCTGAGGGCTTACTTTCTCCAACCAACAGTACACTGAAGAAACGCAATTTGAAAACAAGCAAAATGTGGCTGTTTGAACTCAGAAAAAGAGCTCTCACCAGAAACTGGACTTACTAGACCTTGATCTAGGGCCCAATAACCTCTAAAACTGTGAGAAAATAAATTTCTGTTGTTTAAGCTACCTAATCTGTGGTATTTATTTTTTTATTTTTTAATATCTATCTATCTATTTATTTATTTATTTATGGCAGCCCTAGGAAACTAACACATATATAATCAATGCTCTCTTAAAAAAAAAATCAAAGGACTTCTAGCTAGGCACAGGATTCTTCCCATTTAATTCTTTATCCTTTTTACCTCTTAGTTTAAGATGTTCTGCTTTCAAATTTCCATTGTTATTAATAAAGCTAATCTGCATATGCAGGCCTATCTTTGAGGAAAAAAAATTCTTCTAATATTAGAGCTACTTCTATTCTACTTTCTGGAATACTTTTTATTAAGGTTTCCTGATTCTGGTTTCCAAAAGTCTAATGTTTTGGTTTTTTTCTTGAGGACTCTTCTAGCTTTAATATATTCACTCCTGTTCATCTAGTTGGGGGGTTGATATTCTACAGCTCAAGGATCAAATCTGGCTCGCTGCGTGTTTGTGTCAATAAAGTTTTATTAGAACATAATCATGCTCGTTCATTCTTGTCTTATCTATGACTTCCTCAGGGTTGTGTAGTCGTGAGAGACCTATACACCAGGAAGGGCTAAAATATTTGTTATTTGGCTTTTTACCGAGACTTTTTCCAACCGCTGATTAAAATCACTAATTAAATTGTGCTCAGTGCAAACAGAATAATCCTGAGGAAATGAATTTCCAAAGCTCTCAGAAAGCTCTTATTATTTTAATTTAATATTGTTGTTTTTCATCTGGCCCTATTTCACCAGGTGCTAATATTACCGTCTGAAGATCCACTTATAATTTCTCTCTTAGTCTGCTAGCCCTCTTAAATGTCTCATCCTATTTTTTTGCCTACCCATGATTCTAGTCAACTTTGAAGCTCAGTTGAAATTGGTCAGGTAGCTTTACTGGGAACAGACATTGAAGTAGTTGGGGATACTGCATGCATCAACTGTTGGTAATATGGTCAGACAAAAGGAGATGGTCAGACAAAAGGAGAATTTCTAAACGGATCTAAGATAGATGAAAATTAGTAGTAGGATATAGGGTTTCAGGAATTCATAATTTGTGGTCATAAAGGGCTTTGTGGAAGGCATAAAGGGCATTTGTGGAAGTCATAAAGGGCTTTACTATCCCTTTCATGAACATGGTATTGACTGTAGTCCCCTTCCTTCCTTTATTTCTGAAGTTTCTTTGAAAATCTGGAATGTAATGTAATGTAGAGTATTACATATAAAGCTTTGGACTTTCCTCCTTGGTTACAACTGGTCGAGTCATTCCTTAATGTATTGCCACAACATATAAGATGGGCAGTGTCCATAGAAAACAGTGGTATACATTTTAAATTGAGATATGTTTGGTCAGGTTTTACAGTGTGAAAAATGGATAGAAGCAGAAGTGGGATATCATTAAAAATATGAGAACTGACATATTGAAGAGGGAGAGGTGATTCTAGAAGTATGATTATCCCATTTTCATGTCTCTCTCCCTAACTTCTACTATAAGTCAACTACAGAATTGGTCCACATTGGACTATCTGAGTGTTTGGACAAAGTGAGTGCATTTTCTTCAGTGTGAATGTAGGACTGGACCTTGGTGTAATGATCAGAATCCTACAATTCCTAAAGGGCACTTGACCTAAGGAGATCCATGGATCCTAGACAAAGAAGGTACACCAATCTGTGTGTGTGATTATACATCAACCTGCACATGATCTCCAGGCGCCTGAAGCATCTCCAGGATCCTGGTAAACCTGAGGTTCAAATTCCACCTTAACCCTTAGCCTGGGTTAGTGTAAGGCTTTGAAAAAAATGTATATATCGTAAACACAATGTTAGGCTAGTTTTATGCTAACTACTAGGGATCCAAAAGAAAAATAAAATAAAATTTGAAAAGATACAAATGTGACTTACATAAATCACAGGGAAAATATATACATCTAATGTCCTGTGAAATGTGCTGCAGTAAATGTTTGCTTAGGTGTTATCAGAACATCAACTCAGAGTTTGATCAAGTCAGTAACTTTGTTGAAAAAAAAAAAGAAAAACCTAGTGGTTTCATCCTTTTTATTTAATTTTCTTTGCCTAGGTTTAAAAGCCATGATAAATTCTCAACTACACAAAGTCTATATTTCTAATAGAATAGCATTTAAAATCTGTCATCATATATTATCCAAGATTTTATGTATTTTTGTTTTTATTTAATCTTGATGGCAAATTTATGAGGGAAACGTCATATCCTACAATCTTTACTATCACCTCAGAAAATGAATTAAAATATACCCATTTTAATTCACTAAGTTATTTATAAACCAGCTCTGAACAAAGGATCCAGTAAAGTTAGCTTTGGTAGTATTAGAGAAATTATGGGCAAAAATAAAAAGGAAGTTTCTATGACTGTCTGGAAAGACAGAATTTAATTTAATTTTATGCTAATTGATGAGACAGATCACATTTACTCTTTTATTATTTATTTATTTATTTATTTATTTATTTATTTATTTATTTATTTATTTTTTACTCTTTTAAGTAAATTAAAGTCTCATGTCTTGATTTATACAAACTAACAGAAAAAAAGATGGGATTATTTTGATGGCTTTTTTTTTCCTGCCTAGAAGGAATGAATCATTGAAAGTATGAGATCAAAAAGAAATATTGTAAATAGAATTTGTAAAGAATAGAAATAATAGGGCAGTTGTTTCCACAAACTAGTGGAAAACACTCTTTTTGAATGTTGTGAAGTTCTCAGTAGTTTTAGAAATAAAGTGAAAACTAAATCACATTGACTTCATAGCCTGCAGTGGAAACAGACTGAGCCTTAAATATTAACATTTGGTGACATTTCTTGTCCTATTAATGTTACAATGAAGACCAACTTCAACTAATCTGTCTTCACACAGTTCAATTTTACAGTATAATTCCAGACAAATGGACTAAAATAAACTAAATATCTGTACACCAATTTCTTCTCAGCAATGATTTATTTCTCTAATAAAAAGTAACCAGTATTCTCTATTTTGAACAAATATGATATAAATAAGAGGAAGTACGAAAAATGAAAAAAGAAAAAGGCCAAGATATTGTGTATAGGAAATGGTTTTGGTATCATAGGTCTAAGAATCTGAGGGACTGAAGTTCATTTCAATCTACACTTGGGTGAATTGGCCCAAGAACCCTGGGGGTAAAACAAAAACTTATTACTGCTAGAAAATGGAATTGGCTGCACTATTTCATTTTAGTAAGAATTTGTTAGACATGATAAAGTATATACCATAAATGATTGTGCTATCCTGATTATCAAGACTGTAGTTCTGGTTGTTCTTTAAAATTGTAAAATAAACAGAATTGTGTGTTTCTTCTATTCAGTAACATTTATATTATAAAATCATGTTAAATTTGGATTATATTGTTTTACATTCTCATGCATTTTCATTGTCACATATATATAAGCAAAACAGGAGTAGGATGTGTTTGCCAATTTGTTTCAGTACCGGTATTCATGTTTTAATTAATATTTTCCTCTCTCTACCACTTAGTATAACATATGTATAACATGTTCATACATATAACCTAATATAGGTGTATTAGTTTTCTATTGCTGCCATAACAAATGGCCTCAAACTTGCCTAAAAAAATGTGTATTTATTACCTCATATTTCTGACAGTATTAACAGCTAAAATCTAGAATGCAGGGCCACATTCCTTCTGGAAGTCTCCATTGAGATTCTTATTTCCTTGATGGCTGTCAAGTGAGAACCCTTCTCAGCTCCTAGAAGCCACCAACATTGCTCAACTTGTGGCCCCCATCTTCATCTTCAAATACACAATGGTAGGTTGAATCTTTCTCTCACTTCAAATCTCTCCTATGTCTTCTTCCATCTTTGTATTTCTTTTATGACTCTTCTGCATCCCTCTTCCATTTTTATGAGTACATGAGATTACTTACATTGAACCCTTGCAAAAAATCCAGGATATTCTTCTGCCTTAATTCTATCTGCAAAATTAATTACGTCATTTCAAGTAATATATTCACAGGTTCCAGGGATTAGGGTGTGGACATCTGAGAGAGGGTCATTATTTTGCATAACACAACTTTCTTGAAATTGTTAAGACTTTTTGAGAATCTACTTTAGATTAAAGAAAGGGAAATTTTTCTCTTAATCATGTTCTTTTGACAAGAAATTTGGGCAAATTGCTTACTTTTCTAGAAGCTCAATTTGTATACTGATACAGATTTATAATCTACCTCATAATGTGGGTTTGAATATATTAAGTACTTGCGAAGTCCTAAGCACAAGATGGCAGCACAGAAGGAAAAAATCATTTTCTCCATCCCACCTATTCTTAATGTTATGCCCAGATTTTGAGATCCCCAAATACCACCAGGGAGCCGAGTCCGATGCAAAAGCAAAAGAGCCCTTTATTCAAGCTAGCTTGAGCTCTCCCTCACACTCACCGACACAGCGGCGTGGTGTAGAGAAAGAGAGCGAGTTTCAAAAAGCACAACAGTTTTAGAGGGGTCAGTGGCCAATGGGATTGTAACACACAGGAAGTTGCTTAGTAACTGTTTGAACTAGCCTATCACCCTGGCCAGAATTGGCGCACAAGTTTGGCGGGCAAAAGGCGGAGTTAATATCCTTTCCCAGGCAGGGGTTCCGTGTTCCTATTGGCTAGCCCAAACCCAACCCATAGGCCCTCTGGGCTAATTAGCTCAAGGGAGGGCTGAGCCACACTCAGACCCTCCCAGAGGCAGGTCCTGCGGGGGACACACACAAGAAGGCGGGTGTAAGCAAAAGGAACCAGCCCTGCTCTGCTCCTTCATTCCCCCCTTGTCTTGTGACTTAAGTCCCAATCATGGGAGGTGGGTAACAGGGTAAGTGAAAACGACGCAACCTTAGCTTTAGGGAATTGTCCTTGTTGGGCTGGCTTTTCCATTCCGGAACAAAGTCCTTGAAGACTGCAAGCAAACCAGGTTCCGGTGGGGGCCTGCCAGAGATAGTAGCCAAGATGTCCATGACTGTGGGTTAAAACCCCAAGACGTGAGTTCTTCTCAACTATGTTGGATGCATTTGAGTTCGTGGACCTCGGAAGCGACAATCCCAGACTGGTC
>CM052809.1:124952628-125039934 GCA_028533885.1 Nasua narica
CAGACTCCAACCAACTCTTCTCCACCTCCAGCAGCTTGCAGTAAGTGGCGATCTCCCCATGTTCAGGGCCAGCATGTTTAGAAGCTCCTGGTACTGGCACAGTTGCCCTGCGGGGTCCTGCCTGACTCCCTTGATAATATGATATCAATTCTGTCTAAGATATTATTTTTGCTATCATGTTTTTATATTTTATTTTGTGGTATAATACATTTATTTTTTGGTCATCCTGCCAGGACTAAACTATTCCCTGACTGAAATACATATTAACTTCTAGGTCAATAAGTTTAGAGAAATTAATTTATATATATAAGAAACCATAAGATAATCTATGATTGTAATAAATACTATCTAGATGTTGGCATCTTCTGTGTAATTTCTACAGAAACGATGCTGGCACTCTATCTCAGCCAGTTTGGCATTGGCGTCATTAACAGCCAGCTACACACACTGCTCAGCATCAGTGATGGCTGTCACCAGGGAAGCCCTCTGGTCTTTGAGACCCTCGGTCTCATCCTGGAGTTGGTTGATGTTCTGGTTCATCTCAAAAATCTCTCTTAGTGCAACAGAGGTCATCCTGGTACTTCCTAGTGAATGTCTGCAGCTCCTAGTACTTGATCTGGTACATGGTCTGGGCCTCAGGCCGACTGCAGTTGGTGATGTCCTCCTCCTGGTCTTTGACCTCTGCAATGATGAGGTCCATGTCCATGTCCATGGATAGCACCATGGATGTATCCAAGATCCAGGACTGCATCTCACAGATCTCCTCTTCATATACGTCCCTTCAGCTGATCTCGATGGTCAGCCTTTCCAGGCAGGATTGGAGCTCTACCTTGTTCATGTAAGTTTCATCCACATCCTTTCTGAGGAGGACAAATGCATTCTCCATGTCTGCATGCTCTTCGATCTCCTCCGCTAATTCTTGAAGTCCTCCATCAGCCCTTGCAAATTGCCAAGCTCCACTTCTGGCTTCAGCTTCTCCTGGCCCAGTGTGTCCAGCTGCAGCTGAAGGTTGTTGGTTTCTCTGACAACAAGGTTGTCCATGTTTCTCTGAGCTGTTTTCTGCTGCTAAGGAAACTAAACTTGGTTTCCAGAATTTTTTTCTGCTGCTACAGGTGCTGCACCTTGTCAATGAAGGAGACAAACTTGTTTAGGGTCTTGATTTTTCCTTCTCCTGGGTATGCACAGCCTGGATGTTGAGGTCCAACTCCAGCTCAAGGGGGCTCAGAAGGCTTGGGTTTACTGAGATAGCTGTGGTGCCCACCATACCACTAGCCCCACCATATCCCTCTACCGTCTCATGCTGAGGTTTGGGTTACCCCTGAAGCTGCCACTCCTGGCCACCTGGGAGAATGTTGAGGAGCTGATGTGGGTTGTGCACCTGCATGTGGGTTGTGCACCTGTACAAGCAGCTACCTAAGATCTGGGGTCAGAGGTGAACACCTTGTAAGACTTCTGGGTCACCCTCCTGGACATGGTGAAGGCTGGAGTGGAGGCAAGTAAGCTCAACCTGACGGGGGTTTGAGAAAGAGTCCAGAAGGTACTTCTAGGTCAACCTTGAAAACTTTGAGCAATAGATATCAGCATTAGATGTGATTCTATTTTAATTTAGTAAAAATTTAAATTAAAATATATTCTATAAATTAATTTTGCATAGTTAATTTTTGACTTGGAATAATTGTATTGCACATAATTCAGCACATTCTTATATATTTTACTGTTCTTTATTGCTTTAGGTGTTCTAGTACCACCTATAAGTTTAAAAACAATAAAATCAAGTCTGATATTATGTTCTAAAATTTTGTTCAGAATGACCATTGATTTCTCCAATCCTTTATCCTGTAACTTATCTATTTGTATGTAAAAGTTTTCAGAGGACTAACTCTATAAAATACAACACTACATGTACCGAGATTTTTTAAAAGTAGTTTATGTGTAAAACAATGGTGATGTCAGTTGCTGATTTGGCAGAACTAGTTGTTAATAAATTTATCAATCTCTTTTCAAAAGAAAAAAAAAGCTGAATTATAAACAAATTGATGGAATCACTAAATGTTTGTGGTAGTACACTGTTGGAAAAGTATATTTCCCCCCAAGTCTTTGTGTCCATTTTTTGTTAATGCTGACTCCTCCCTGCATTTTACCAAGTGAAGAAGCATTTATTTTAATGTTAGATCTGGGAGGCAGAAATAGGAATGCAGATTAATGTTAGTAATATCTACCTTCCCAAAGAAAATGAGACCTCTGTTTTAACTTCCTATGTGATAAATAATGTAGGGGCAAGCCTTCTCTGGAGACGTCTGTGGTTGTTCACATCTGCTTACAACTGGAAGAATAATATTAGTATTAGTGAATCAATTATCTCTTTCTAATATGGTGTAAACATCAATAAAGGTGACCTATTGCCATGGATCTTGGAAATATATCCACTGATCTCAAATTTGGATAAGGTCTTTTCCTTGAAAGACTGAGATTTATGCTGGAATTTTAGAAGTTTATTTAATTGTCCTTTCTGATATGCTACTATAAATGATTAATTTTAGTAATAGCATTTTTGTAAACATTATCTGAATGATATTTTGACTGATAATTATTATAGGGTGATTTTTACAACAGAAAATTTTAAGATATAAAGAAAATTTAGAAATTTCCTGAATACACCTCATATTTTATAGAATGATTTTATTTTCAGGGGATTCATTTCATATTGCATATATGACACTCACGGAAATGTATACTAAGTTTGGCAGTGGTTATTAAATGTTATGAAAATCTATAAATTTATTGAGGATTTAATGCATGTATTTTCTTATACAAATACATTGATTTATAGATACAGATACAAGCATGTCTTTTTAAAATAAATATGTTTTGTTTCAATGAGATTTCCTTATACTGGGTAATTTAAATATAAATATTTTAAGAATGAGAATAATTATCACAAGTACTGATGAGCAAATATTTAAAAAACTTTTCTAAAAGTAAAAACCTTTAATGTACAGCTTTATCCACAAGTTGTACCAATTATAACAGTAGTAGGTTGTTGTCGTTAAACCAATCATTATGGATATTGAATCAAACTGTGCCAAAATGTACTATACTTAGGGCGCCTGGGTGGCTCAGTTGGTTAAGCGACTGCCTTCAGCTCAGGTCATGATCCCGGAGTCCCGGGATCGAGTCCCATATCGGACTCCCGGCTCTGCGGGAAGTCTGCTTCTCCCTCTGACCTTCTCCCCTCTCATTCTCAGTCTCTTTCTCTCTAATAAGTAAATAAATAAAATCTTTAAAAAAAAAAATGTACTAAGAATATACTGTGGGATTTAGCTTTTCAATATTTTGAGTTTAGATTCACATTTTTCATAAGTGTTATTATACTGTAATTATCTTATTTCAAACTGTTTTATTAGTTTCTGGTATAAGTGTTTTTGCTACCTTTATAAAATGTTAAGGAGCAGATTTCTCTTTTTCAACTATCTAGAATGATTTATAAGACTTTGGAATTACTTGCACCTTAAATGCTTGATAAAACCTAGTGATAAGATCATCTAAGCTGTATGTGTGTGTTTGATTACTAATACAATTTCATTTCTTTATTTGTAATAGGCTTATTATATTCAGGTTTTCTATTTCTTTTTTCATCTGTTTTTGAAAGTTTTTTAATAGATATGTGTCTGTTATATCTACATTTTCAAATGTTGGCATAATTTGTTTATATCTCTTTTTTAAAGATTGTTTTTCTTTACTTGAGAGAGACAGAGAAAGCAAGTAAGAGAGAAAGCAGGAGCTGGGGTGGTGGGGGTGGGGGAGGTGGAATATGGGGAGGGGAGAAGGGGCAGAGAGTGAAGCAGATTCTCATTGAGCCTGAACCTGATGCAGAGCTCCATCCCAGGACCCTGGGATCATGACCTGAGTCAAAGGCAGACGCCTAACCAACTGAGCCATCTGGGTGTCCCCATATTCTCTTTTATTATTCCCAACATAGTTTTTGGACCTTTGTTCTCTGTCTCTGCCTCTCTGTTTCTGTTCTTATCTCATAAAAAGTATGCTTATCTTATAAATTCCTCTCAATTTCCCATATTAAAAAATATATGAGGATAATATTAGACTATTTTTATTTTGTAGAAAGTTATGAGACAATAGGATAAGGGGTCAAGCAATATTTTCAAATAAGAAGTGAACATAAATGTCATATAAATTGTTAATCTAATAAGTAGGTAGAAAAATAGATGATAGGTTAGATAGATAGATACAATTTAAAAATATAATAAACTTGAAGTTAGAATAATGTGGTTTTAAGCTATTTTAAATCAGAATTTTATGACAATTAGCCTAATAATGTACCTTTACTAAGATGATTATGTACATTTTAATGGAACTCACTCCTATATCATAAACACCCCAGCAAAGATAAATGCATTTTTTTAAATAAATTCTATTATTAATCTATGGAAGTTTATCTTTCCATAAATTAAATTGGTGATACTTTCTCTTAGGTAAATAGATGTTTCCACCAGCTTCTCAGTAGGAATAAGAGCTAGGATTAAGAATAAGGACTCTGTTTTACAGGATGATCAGGAATGTACTAGAATTCATTTGGGTCATGAATATCATTTAACTCATAAAGGGGATTGGTTTTGTTTTCTTTTAGAGTCTTTATTTTTATATCTAGCACAAATCAGTAGGGTTGAAGAGGGTGAAAAACTTGGCTTTCTGTTTAACAATCAGTTAATCATTCAAAATCATTTTATTCCATTTCCTTCAGGCAATGATAGGCCTGAAACAAATGTAGGGTTTTCCACCAAACTACCTTATTGAATAGTTGGAATGATTGACAGCTTAAAAAACTTATCTCAAATATAGTAATTAACAGCAGCAATCCTTCCACACAGATAATCTGCTGTTAAAAGCATTACAAAAAGGCATTCCAAATTTGAAATGATGGCTTAGGTAAGTAAGGTATGAAAGTCAGAACAAGCCAGGCACTTTATCTCTCAAATATTAATGATGGAGGAAACACACTTTGAACTTTCCTTGAGAAATAGCAAAATCTTGAAAGAAAATTTTACAGAAAGAAAACTTTGAGATGGTTTTCAACAGATATATGATGGTTATGCTCAAAATACTCTATTTTATCTTATGTGATTAAATATTTCAAAATAATGAAGCAAGTTCTCTTTACTCTGAAGACTATTTTCCCCATGTTATTGGCTTTCCTTTTTCTTTCCTTTCTTTTTCTTTGGTATTTGCCAAGATGTCTGCTTGCCTTGATTTTACTAAGGTTATCATCACTTCGTTTTTCAATATACTGTCACGTGGACAAACTATTTTATTTCCATATGGACCTTACAATCGTTAGAGTTTAGGAAATGATTTTACTTTTTTTTCATAATGTAAAAAAGAACTTTCTTTTTCTATTAGGTCAACATATTACTGCACTGATGCTTGCACTTTCAAAATACAAGTTAATGCTTGCACTTTCAAAATACAAGTTAAACTGTTCTTTATTTACACAGCTGTTTAAATGATGCATGGTATTACATATTGAAGTTTGTGGTGAAAATTAATTGCATTTTTCTAAATATGTGACTGCTCTATCACTTTCGCTCCTATAAAAATGAGATGTTGATTTTTACCAAATTTCCCTTGATATTAAATCTTTAGCATAAATGAATATAATTGCTTCTCATCTAACAGAGCTAAACTCCATAATACAGAAGATACTCTTTGGTGTTAAAATAATGTCATTTAGTGAACTTAGTCTGATACCTCTTTTCTTCAGTGAACTCTGACAAATTTAAGTTTTGGTGTAAGTAGGCTGTTTCAATTTCTTTCTCTTCTTTCAGTATTTTGCTGTAGTTGCTGAATAGTTTCTTAGCAAGGAAAGAAAAAGGATTAACTTGACTAAAACCCAGTTAAAATGCAAATGAAATGAATTTCTGGGCAATAAAGCATGCATTAAGCTGGAACTCTAATGAACATAATAGTAAAAAGTCCCTGGAATATTTTATGCACCTCTATCTATTTCATCTTTATGTTCATTTAGATGTAAGTCTTCCAATAATTTTAGAGGTTTTGCATTTCTGCTTGCCACAAACATGATTAACAGCTTTATTGCTCCGTTTTCTCCAGAGACGGCTTCAAATCTACTTAATTTCACTCTCCTGAAACCAAACCATGAAGCCCAAAAAGATTCTTATCTGACTTCTAAGATTTTTGCTTATTTCATAGGAATGACTGAAATTCACTATTAATGGCAATATGTAACATAAAATAGCTAAGTGTAGTTAAGAGGCTCCAGTGTTTGTTTTGCAATGAAATATTTAAAACAAAAGAAATTTAATGTTTGTGTTATATCAGTGTGTTAATTATTAGGCTAGAGATAAGAAGGTATAATTTCTTTACAGAAACAGAGATACTGGTCCTTCTTATCAGCCAAAAGATAGAGGGTAGCCTATCCAGGAGAACTGGAGAGGAGGGGTCATTTTGGTGATGGATTTTGCTGAGTTAGGTATTCCTATTGTTGAGATCAGCCCAAGTTTAAGCAAATGTAACTAGGTCATTTCTTTTACCTTGTTAGACTTATTCACATTGTGCTCAAAAGCTTTTTAAAAATTCAGAGGATTTTAATATATTATCCTATAAAATAATTGTATAATCTATTATTATAATAGATCATAAAAGAGTGTGGTTATTATAGAGTAAGTACTATTCCAGAATCATAAAATGTTAATGAGTGTTCAAGGTCAAGAAAATATAGGATAGGTTGAGAGTTAAGTCTATAGAAGCTGGTACATTATGAGTTGAAATAGCTGCAAAAGATTCATGAAGTCTATTCTATGCCAAGAACAGTATCCCTGAAACTAATTTAAATGATTAGTTTTACTTTTTTCATGTTCATCCGTTAGAAAGCATATGGTATAGCCTCAATGATTACAGCAATAAAAAAGGACCATTTGCTAGTCATGGCAATGTTGTGACTATGAGATGTAAGGTCAAATAGAACAAAAAAAAGCAGTCTTAAAACAAAAAACCATAGAAATTTACTATTTGATGTGCTTTATCCACTTTCCATACAGTATGCTTTTTGATACTGAAAGAAGGTTGGCCTCAACACTATGTTCCGATAGATAGATAGATAGATAGATAGATAGATAGATAGATTATAGATATAGATATAGATATAGATATAGATAGAATTAGGTGGGGCAAATGAGTTACTGAGTAGGTGGCCCTCTCTTCTTATCCTATTTGATCGACTATCTCTGGACTCTTTCTTTCAAAAGCCAGAATATTAACTTTGCCAACAGCCCCATGAATGAAAGAGCCTTAATCAAGTATGTGCTCTGTCCTCTAGGAAATACAAAATGCAGTGCTGCCTGGTGACTCAGAAAGCACTTTAAATACTGAGGAAGTGTAACTCTTTTACTGTCCTATTTAAATTATTCTCTCTACAGTTAAAATTGAACTGTTATTCTATCATAAAATATGTACCTATGTACTCATTTACATTCATAGAGTTGTGGAGTTCTTAATCTTCGTTTCCTTGAAACAATTAATTCTATTCCAGTCATGCTCTGGGTACTGCTCTCTCCTGCCATCCCTACCTAGCTCCACCTTTGCATTCTTTTTGGGTTCTTCCCTATTATTAAAGAGAACTGACACAACATGAATATGTACTTCATGTGCTTATCTGAGGCAGCAGTGCTCTGTCTCCATGAAATGTTTCTTCTTCTAATTTATAATGTAGTGTTTACTCAATAAGGTAATGTACTATTTCAGTCATTTGTGATGTTGGTAGTCGACAGTCTACAGACATTCTTGTAGAACTATGTAGATGGACGACTGGCTCTGACACAAGAAGGTTAAGTCACTTGACTAAACACCACCAATATTGTTTGGCTGTCCAGCATTTTTCCCTCTCACACCAGTGTATATATAAATCACCTTCTATTTGTTAGAGCACTTTTACCTTCATTGAGCGGGATATTCTTCTAGTAAACCTTTAATCAAGGTGTCAACACTCTGGCCCCCATTGGCCACCTCTGTGATTGACTCAGGGATGAGCACATGATCAAGTGACTGGATCAAACCCATCCTAGTAGCTATTCTACTACACAAGGAAGGGATAATTTTCCCTTTGTTTTGATGTACTTTATTTGTATAATCCAGTATCAGAGTAAGAAGTCTTTGTTTTCATTTTTTTTTCCTATCTAGAAAAATAGCATAAAACACTCTGTTGGTTTGAAAGCTCCTAGGAGGTAATGGGAAATAAGCCCTGTAATCAGAGGGAGAGATGGAATAAAGAACAGGCCACTCAATGTTGGTAGGTTGCAGGTTTAGCAAGCAAGGAAACTTAAAAACAAGGCTTGTCTTGGATGGCAGCAAGACAAATAAATCTCTGCAGCTGCCTTCCAATCTTAAAAGTTTATATAGAAGTCTTCACTGGGTTCAATCACATATACTGTCCAAATGGCCTTAATACCACAACATTATCACAAGGCTATATCTTTAGAGCACTTTTCTGGGAGCAAGGACAGCAAGTAGAACCCACATTCCAATGATAGGGGCAGTAGTGAGGAACCTCCAATTGCCCGGGGCCAGCTCAAGGGCCAACTGGTGTCACTTCCTCTTCACAATCTCCTTCAACACTCTACCCCTCATGACTAGTTCTTATAATTCCACATGCCCTTTTTCCCAAAATGTGCCTTGAGCAGTCAGCAAGGGAATTCATTAGCATAGAAATGGCTATCTGGTTACATTGGACATGCAAGAGAAAACATGGTTTAAGACAATGATTTCCAAAATTAATGACAACTTTTTCAACCAAGATCCAGGATCTGAAACACTGATTTATTAAATTCCCTAGGCTGAAGGTTAGATCAGTTATGGCATTCATAGGTATCCTTATGTGATTTAATAAAGATAATAAATTAGCAGACTCATCAAGTATGAACAGACAACATTAGGTTAAGGTGATGGCATAGATGTCACCTTATGAGCCCATCCTATTTTGGAGGACAGCTTTTCTCATTAGAGGAATTTCAGTGTTCAATAAGGACAGACTTTGTTGGCTACTACTCAAAGCCAAATGAGTAAATTTGGTAAGGCTTTTGTATGTGCCATAATATCCTCTAAGCCAATGGAGGGAACAAAGATGGCGGCCAAATGATCATACCATTGAAAGACAGAATGTACCTACCTGGCCTTAAGGAGAAAGTTTGATAGCCATTGTTATTGTGGAGCAGATCCCGTCTCTGTGTCCAGGAAAAACAGAGGGTGTCATGGTCCAACCATTCAGATTGAAACCGCATTTTGTGCCACACAAGCATTGGATTCCATTTAGTGCTACCAAATAAATACCTGGGCAGTGTGACCAGTCAATGCCAAATCAGTTAGTCTCCCTTAATGTGACGGAATGACTACAGTGATATCCATCCCATGTTTCTAGTATAGTTGGGTTGATTCTGTTCAGAGGTATTTTTCTATTTGCAATATAATAGTGCCCAGAGGCCCAAATATCCATAACATGGAGTAACTCATTCCCAAACCTGAACAAAAGCACTCATGGCTCCAATGGTGGTATTTCCAGGACCTTTTTTAGTCAGCAATTTGATAGACTGTCTTTATAGTTTGTCTGGCAGAGAAAGAACACTCATGTCCAGTGTTATTAATACTATGTGCTACAGGCCAGCTTTCTGGATCAGTACTGATAAACCAGATGAATTAAGAGTACTAGTCCTAACTTACTCTTCTTTAATGTACTACTTAAGGGCCTTCTGGTTTTTTCCCTAGAGAGGGGATACCCACCATGGCAATCCTGAGGAGCTAGAGTAAGGCAGCTGGTGCCCCCATACCCAGAAGTTCAATAGATCATTTCGTCAGTCATATGAGTGGACCCACTGTAGAAAGGTATTTCCATCACGTGATAGAACATCACAGGAGCAGCAAAAGTCTAAGGCCAGAGAGACACATGTGATAGAAACTTTTATGGGCGGGTCTTCCTCTTCTACAAGAATTACACTTGTGGCCTGATCTTAGATGGTGATGTGGCTACAGCCTTAGGAATTTGACCCATCTGTGTTTACCAACACTGTTGGCTGGGGAAGGAGCACTGTCAGGCATGAAGAGATGGACTGGAGGCAGGATACACCAGACCAGGACCCCAACCTTCTCCTTTCTTTTGATGGTACATATTTCATTCCAAGCATAGCGTGTTTCTTTTCCTTTTTTTAAAGATTTTATTTATTTATTTGACAGCGAGGAGAGAGATCACAAATAGGCAGAGAGGCAGGCAGAGAGAGAGGGGGAAGCAGGCTCCCCAATGAGCAGAGAGCCTGATGTGGGGCTTGATCCCAGGACCCTGATATCATAACCCCACCCAAGGGTAGAGGCTTTAACCCACTGAGCCACCCAGGTAACCCAGCATAGCATGTTTCAACAGGTCTGGCTTACAGTAGGACAACAAGATGCCAGTGGAGACTGAGTAGCTCCCTGTCACCCAGGGGTCAGAAGTAACCCATCTATCCTGGTGGGACATTCCATTACAAATGCCAATTGATAATCACTTTTCCAAGAGTGATGACACTTGGGTGTTCTCTGCAGGATAGCATGTCAATCCATGATGAGAACTGAGGCAATGGCTGTTATCTATGTCTTCCATACCTTTACGGTGTTGTGTGCCTCGGCAAGGGTCCCCAGTCTGGCACAGGGAGCAAACAGGCAATTCTCATTGATCATTCAAATATATTAAAGCTTAGGACAGTACTTTTATCTGCCTAGTCGAGGTGGCTTTACCTGTCAACAATTTAATTTACTGCTTTAATATTCCGTTTCTCCTTTCTACCAACCCTGCTGCTTGTGGGTTATAGGGGACATGGAGCCTTCATTCAATGGTATGCTATTTTGCCTAGTCTTGCACATTATGACTAAAATGTAATTCCTCATCACTATGTGCTCAATGAGGGTATCCATACACAGTCTCAGTTTCTTTAACCCCCTAATGGTAGCAGACTAGTTAGCATGATGGCAGGGGAAAACTTGGGTTAGGTCAAATGTTAGTGTCCACAACCGAGGCATAGTTAGAAAGCCTCACTCAGAGGCAAGGGGTCAATATAATTAATTTGCCAACTCCACACCAGCTGGGAACTCTAATGGATAGCCCCAGATTCTTTTGGCAGTTGCCTTGGATGTTATTTAGAACACACTAGACGTGTTGTTACTGCATTAACGAAGTTACTGTACCTCAAGGGCAATCCAGCATTCTTGGCAATATGCCATCTTACACGGGCACTGTGATGGCCACTGTTTCTACATCCAATTCTGCAATATCTACTTCAGGGACAGTAGGTAGACAAATACTTGAGCTAAGCAGCATCCCAATAACCAGGGTCCAGTGCCCTTATGAGCTGGGACATGAAAAAATGAGCACTGTCTTTGTCTTTTGCAGATGGACCCAAATGTCTTTCTGTATATCTTGCCCCCATATGAGCTTATTTATGATCATCCTCCCCTTGGCTTTCTATTGTCCAACTCTAAGGGCTAATCCTTTTAGAGTAGCCTAACTCTCAGCATATAGGGTCAACAGACAGGACTCACGAGTAGTCACTAGCCACACTGCTCTGACCTCAGCCCATTGGCTGCTGCACAGGTCGCAGTGTGAGAGGCTCTACATAAAGGAGTACCATGCACACTGCTAGAAACTGTTACACTATGGGGTTGTAGGGTTTCTGCCCCCTTCTTAGTTCCTGGTAGTCCCCTGTCATCCACCATAAGCCATCTGGTTTTTATCATCCAGACCAGGCTGTTGCAGTTTTTGGATGTTTCCCTGTCTCCTTATGTCCTCTAGGCAGTTTCTACTATTTGACAGTAGCCACTCTACACAGTTGGTGCTTCCTCTCAGCACTGGTTTAACTATTCTAACCCAGAGGTGGAATTCACTGATAGAGGTTTGCAGAATCTGACCTTGTGGGATATCAATGTCCAATACGTTCTCTGGTCTTACAAAGATAAAAAACACAGTATTGGGTTTATGCCCAATTTTTGGTGTCAAAAGGACCTTCCTGACCATAACTCTTTGTCTTCTGTAAGCACCAGTGACACTAAGGGGGCCCGAAAACTTCTGAGGGTTACCATGTGTTAGACTACATTCAGCTCCAGGATTCACCAGAGCTATTACCTTTGTTGGAGTACCAGTCAATAGTGACCTTGACATGAGGCCTCTGATAACCTCCAGTGGCTCACCTGGAGACAATCTTGACCTGTGTCCTATACTCGGGCTGTTGGAGGCACCCACCCTGTATGGGACTCTATCCCTGAGGCCTCTGCTGGAGCAAATGGGACATCAGAGTTGACAGAGGTAGATGGGGAAGGTCTGAAGTGTTTTCAGGTTTTAAGGCTTTCCACAGGCCAACCAACACAATGCTAGTTTGTTGGTCATCTCTTCATGTAAGTTTACTGCAGCAATGAGGTTAAACCACATTTTATTCTTAGCTATTTTTACCAGACCCTTTACAGGTAATTGGGATAGCCTACATCAGAAATGGATCACTCAACATTGTAAATATCTGTCCCACAACTGGGTTCAGCATGGATACCAGCATCCCATACTGCCTGTTGGGGGTTGATAGGAGAATCTTGGGTCTCATTCTTGCTGTAAACGTGGCCCAATCAGGGCCTTCAAAGACAAAGGTATAAACATCCTGCTTCATTCTCAACTCCTTAAAAATGTGTTGTGCCTCCTCTATATATTTCCAGGGTCCCATATGCTCAGGGAGATTCCCTTCATTGGGCCAAGCCTCATAGCAGGCTAGAATAATCCAGTCCATAAGGGAGCCGGAATCCCCCAAGCACCACACAGGTGCTGTCAGAGGGCAGGGTGTGTGGCAATTTTTCTCACTTTCTCTGCCTCTTACCTCGTCAGAGAAATACCATCACCTCTAGTATCCCACAGTTGCCCTAACCAAGCCTGGATACTTACTTTGGCCTTTTTTCTGGAACTTAGCAGCAATCTTAATAATCAGTGGGAATATATTCTCTCATCATGAATGTTTCCTAAACTGGGGACTGTCCCACTGGCTGGGGTTGCTATTGCTGTGCTTTTGTTTTCCTTATAGATTGGGGGTAGGAGGGCATGGGACATTCCATCCATTTCCCTATTAATGACCACAACATCCTCCTCTTCACTCTCATTACTTTCCCAGAGACTCCACTTCTTAGTATCCCAGTCAGGCTTAGTCACAAGTGCTGTGACCTTACTTCCTGGCATATACACCCTCTTAACTTTGCAAACTGCACACTAAGATCTCTAACTTGCCATCTTGCCCTCCCAACTTGTGTGCCAACCCTGAAACTAATAGAATAGTGGACACCTGCAGGTCCTTCTCTAATTTCAGCTTTTCTTCCGATTTACTATCTCAAGCTTCAGCCTCTAGTTGGGCACGGGTGGCTGCTGATCTGCCCATTGTAGAGGTCACCCATTGTGGCAGCCGTGTATTTGTCTTCATTGCTGCAGGGTGCTATGTGTGGTTTCCTCCAACAAGCAGAACAAACTGGCTGGTGTTCTCAGAGCATCACCATACACCACATTGTGGTCCACACATCTGACATAAGGGCCTCCCCTCCCTCCACATGGAGGCCAATGGCCAACTTAGGATCTCCCCCACAGCTGCCTCATCCCAAGGCCCATTTTTTTTTGTCCCCTGGCCAGTTTATCACATTGATTCACAAGCTTTTAAGAAATTTCCCAGGTGTAATTTGAAACTGACCCTGGAGAGGATCAGGTGGAGCTAAAGAAGAGAAAGACCACTCTAGCTCCATAGGTGGCAGGTTGAACAAGCAAGGAAATTTACATATAGGCTTGTCTTGGGCAGCTGGGCAGCTGCAAGAAGAGTAGATCACTACCCACCCATCCACCAGAGTCTTTAAAAAGTTTGTATAGAGATCTTAACTGGGTTCAGTCACAAATACCATCGGGAGAGTCTCAACACTGCTTCACTATCCTGAGACTACCCTTGGGGCAGCTTCTGGGAGCAGGGAAGTCAAGCAGAACCCAACTTCTAAGGAGGGTGTGGGGTGGTGAAGAGCCTCTGATTGCCTCGGTCCAGCTAGCAAGTCAACTAGTGGTCATGTCCTTTCAATGACCTCCTCTAACACTTATATTTTTATTTAATGGTGTACCTGTTACACTTTGGAATGTTAATTTAATATGTTATAAGAAGGAGCACAGTTTATGATATAATTATTAACATAAAAATTGATGCACACAGTTTGAAACAAAATATATCTCAAGGAGAATGAAGGAATGTATGAGAGTGAAGGAATTTATGAGACTTTTCTCATAAACAGATGAATATTACTTAAAATTAAGATATGGATCATTCTTTCAATTAATGAAAATAGTGTGATAGTTGTAACAATTTGATAAATTCACTGTTATACTAATAACTTTTTCCTTGCAGCACACTATTTTCCAGGTATTCAAGATTTTGAATAAATACTAGATGTATTTAAGCCAATTATTTAGGACTTGATTTTACTGGCTAAAATAAATGTTAGCTGGAATAGATTCAAAATATTATAACAACAACTTATCATCCTGGTGATTCATAAAAAAATTAATCAATATAATTCTTCTATAACTAATGGGAGGAAGCTAAATTTAATTTAGAGATCCTTTTTCAAATATCTAATACAGCTAATCATGTTAATATATGCTTATTATGCTAATATATGGAATATAAAGCCTAAGAAATGTATTTAACTCAAGATCCCTTTTAAAAAAAATAGTTATTTATTTGAGAGCGAGGGAGCAGAACGAGCAAGGACAAGAGCAGAGAGAGAGGGGCAGAGGGAGAGGGAGAAGCCGGCTCCCTGCTGGGCAGGGAGTTCATGCAGCTCGATCCCAGGACCCCAGAACCATGACCTGAGCCAAAGGCAGATCCTTAACCAACTGAGCCACCCAGATGCCCCTAACTCAAGACCACTTATGAAGCAATAGTGTGCAATGAGCAAGGAATCACATCACCATTAAAAACAAGAAGCTTCCTAGGCTCTGTCTCACATGCCAATGATGCCAGGGCCTCCAGCATTATCACTGCTGTCCTTTACCTTCTCTTTTTCACAACTGTCTTTTCTTCCTCAAAAATCCCAGCCCTCTATGCAGAAAAGACCACCATGTCCTAATTCCAGGCATCTCAAGCTTTAATGCTTCTAGCTGGAATCTTCTCAGATTTCCATCAAGTGGGAAATAGTATCTTTGCTCCTTGAGAACCACCATAGAATGGGGTGGATGACAATCATCCATAGCTGCTCATTTTCCCCCGAATGTGCCCGGACTGTGTGAAGGGTCACTCAAATGAGGGAGTGACATGGGAGTGTGGACTGTCAGGGAAGCCACTGATTCTAGCCCCAGGTGATGTAAGCAAGTTCTCAGTCCTCTGTTGATAATGGCGGTGGAGGGCACCAACATATACAACCATGCCCCAAAGGGCAAAATGGTGGGCTGTTTCTCTGCCTGTGCTACCACTCCTGAGAGTGAAAATTAGACTGAAAAAGAGTAGTTGGGAGGCTTCAGATGGACAATTTGAGCAAGCGTGAGTTGTACACTAGCGGGTGATGAGGAAATCTAACAGTTAACACTTTGAAGGAAAGAGAGAAGAAAGAGAACCAAACTTATTGAAATCACATAATTGTCAAATGGAATTCATTTGAAAAAATTATTTTAATATGTGATAATAACACTCAGAGGAGAGAATCCAGGTGTGTCTCTCCTACTTGTCATGGTTGCTCTTCCAACTCCTGTTACCTATGCTTCTCACCTGCACTTGCCTCCCCTCACTGTTTCCCATGGGACTCAACCAGCACTGGCCAGTGCTTTCTCTCTATGAAATGTGTCTTCTAATCTTAATGTACTTTCGTTCTTTGTGTTAATATGTCACATGGACATATGAATGGTGGTGGTCTATATTTTAGATTCTAGCCAAAATATATGTGGGTTAGTAGCTAGAAGGTTGACAGGTTAAGTCATCTGACTGAATAACGTGGCAATGGACCATAAGAGCCTATTCTTAGATGGGTTTCATAGCAATGTGAATTGCTATTTAATAAGAACAAAAGAATAAAAATGTTATTCTGATACTACCACAAGAATTTACATTTATTTAAGAAAATCTTACATTGAAAAATAATCCAATTCCAGCTGATACTGGGTCTGAAGTGAATGATAAATGTCTCCACTCTAGCCTTATTATATATGAGGCTGAAGCGGATTTTCTCATCGCTGTGATAGAGGAAGAAATGTACTCTTCTTTGCTTGACCTACATAGAATAGTTATGCACTACAAGACCAAATTAGATCTGGTGAGAACTTCTCAATAATAAACAATTTCTGAAATTTTAATGGTAAGATATAAATCATGGTTAACAGGATTTTCAGGAGAACAGATTACTTCTGTTAATCATATAATGTTTTGCCTCAAAAGCAGGATGGATTATTTTATTTTATGAGCAAGTGCATCAAGGATGGTGCAGCTGCTAAAATTTTGCTCCTTCTCTAGGCATTTCTCTTTTGCCCATAACTTTACACTGATTAAATTTAAGTACGTCCTCTCCCACCAGTTGTAAGATGTGATTCTGTCCTTTAGTCCTCTGAATATTGAGAGGTTTAACTCTTGTCTAATATCATTCACTCATAAAATGAAAATTCAAATTAGTAGTTTGACTGGACTCCTCTATTAACATAATATTGCTTGAGAATGTACCCTACTCTTAAAAAGTCACTGCCATCAACTAAGGCTTCCTGCTAAGGCTCTTCTTTTGTTCTGTCACCTCCCGTCTTTCTTCCGGAGATCTTGTTCTCATGTTTGTGGAAGCTATACTTTTTTTTTTTTTTTTAATGAACTCTTTTTTTTTTTTAATGAACTCTTGAATGCAGCCATCATTTTCACTTTTCTCCACAAGTACTTAGAAGATACCCCTCAAAGAGATCTTTAATGATGCATTTATATAACTGGACCACTCTACTCCATCCCAATTAGAGACTGCCTTAGGAAGAGCTTTAAAAATTTTACAGATTTTACAAAGTGGTGCACATTGATCATAGTCAGCATAGGGTAGCCTAAGTTCAGTTCTTGGTTCTGCAATACAGAACTCTTCAACTTACAGAAGACCTGTAGGAGACCCCTCTCGTGCCATTCCTGGTCCTCTCTTCCTCACTCATCTCTTTAGCAGATGTGGCCAGTCAGTAGCTCTCTATGGCTCCAACCTATTACCCCAGTCACCATCTGGCATTCCACACCGTGCTTCAGTCTCACCAGCCTCTTGTTCCAGGGTTTCTTTCAGCATCACTGTGAGAACTTGCTTAGTGTCCACGCATGCGTGCTCTCAGATTGTGAGATCTTCATGCCACGTGAGTGAAACGTGGATAAATAGGAAATGAGAACCAGAGGACAAATTCTGCTCCTTTCTCTTCTCCTAATGAAAGTCCTGAGATGCATGTAATGCAGTTTTATTGGGACTGTGTAACCCTGTGAACAGCTCAAATTGTATCCTTGACCCTTACACCTTGAAATTATGTATTCGAGGAAAATAATAACATACATGTCATTTAGTTTAAGTTCTACTTGGTAGTTAACCTATGTAAAGACAATATCAGAAATGGTCCTAGAAAGCGGATCATCAGGGTAAAAGTTGGTAGCTAAATTAGTAATAAACAGAAGAGCAATGAGGTTGTCCATGACGGAGGTGTGTGGCGAGACATCTGGCATTCGATACCATCACAATTAGTGTGGCTTTTACCTGTGCTTAAGTAGGGTGGTATAAGGAGGAAAGTGAAACATTGTGTTCCTGGTTACCATGGTACATGTCTGTGGTTGGGACAAATGCTCACTTAACAGTGGCATCCAGTTCGATAAAGTGCTTTTATAATGGGCCACCCTCCTCTTGTCCTTTAGTTCCCTGGTTACTCCTTATGTTCTCTGGGATTCTGATTAGTGAGATGACCGCCCCAGAAATGTTTGCCTCAGATTCCACTACCTAAGAAACTTATATTAAAATATGATTTAATAAATACAATTAAATACAGTACTTTAAGTTAGCAAATAATACTCATTGTGTAAAGAATATATTAAATCAAAATTTGTCTGATTTTTTTACAATTAAGTTTTTGTGAGCAACTCTGCTGTTTCTGATTCCCTAATATGCTGCTCCTTTCTCTGAAGAGTAATTTGAAAATAATTGTCACTGTTTTTTTTTTAAAGATTTTTTTTAATTTATTTATTAGAGAGAGAGAGATTGAGAATGAGAGGGGAGAAGGTCAGAGGGAGAAGCAGACTTCCCGCAGAGCCGGGAGTCCGATATGGGACTCGATCCCGGGACTCCGGGATCATGACCTGAGCGGAAGGCAGTCGCTTAACCAACTGAGCCACCCAGGCGCCCTGAAAATAATTGTCAAATAACCCCTTGTTGCAATAACTATACTAGCAAAATGTATCCAAAGGATTAATTCTAAAGAGCATACAAACTATTTTATAATTGTAATTCTCACCCCATTATGTATGATAGGAAAATGTCAGAAATATGTATAGAGTCAAGATAAATAAATTTAAAAATTGTGATACATATAAAGCCTGAGATATTATATAATAATTGAAATTCACAATCTGGGAGCATATATGATTATCTGTAATATGTTCCCAGGAGAAAGTCTGTTAAAACCTGGATATAGTATGTGACTTTCATTTTAGAAATATACCAAAATATTAATTATAGTTATTTATTATTTTTGTACAATATTTTATTGTTTCAGAAATGCTTTTTTATGTTTTTCAGTTTTGTATAATGAAATCATTACCTTTAAATCAGATAAGTAAATGCCTTATTACCATAAGTCATCTGATCCTTATATCTGTGACATTTTATCTTTGAATACTTCACTATTTTTTCATTATAAATGATTATCTCTTTAAATATTTCACATTAAATCAATGTCCATGACCTTCATTAACCAAGTGGTCTCCAAATTTATATTTTTTGTCTTATCAAGTATGTTCAAAACAGCCTGAATCATAGAGCTCAAAAAACATTGGTATGTAGTTTAACCAACATTTCCAGAATCCATAATGGAAAATAAGTGGCATATGATAAGACTACAACAACGAATTGGCATATTCTAAGAATATGTTCAATACAAACATTATTAAAATATAAGGAATAATATCAAGACATTGATATTACATTAACTTTTCATATATCTGTCTATCTAATCTTCCACATGGCTACTAGGAGACAACTTTGTAGGAAATTAGATATAGTATTGTTCAGGGACAAAAGAGAAAAGGAAGATATTTTTTGATTTGTTGAAATCACATGAATAAAACATGCAACTAGATTTAAAGAGATTATTCACTTAATTGGCATATCTTCCATGCCAAGATTATGATAGGGAGGTTGCTTTAGCACATACTTTATTTTCTACTTCGTAAGGAAATATCTACCCAGCTTCAACTACCAAGGATAAAGTCCAGTGATAAAGATAAGTTTGCAGAAATTATGATGATTGCCTTCAATAGTGCTTGTTAGCATCTTTCTAGCTTTTTCTCAGCCAATAAGAAAATCACAGTTAATAGCTGCATAGACCCTTGATGCATTACTTTTGGAAATCTCATGATCAACAGCAACCAAACCCAGATAGAACATCTCTTGATGCTTCCTGAAGCTCAGGCAATAGGAGAGTTAACAACTGACAATGGATCTGAAAACCAATATTACGTGTTCCAAGCAGTTGATACAGAAATATGCACCTTCTGTGTAAATATCTTAAAAAGAAAGCCAACTGAAGAAGTTACCATATTTGGCATTGACTGACATTTCAGTATTGCCTACTTGATTAGCAGAACCCTAACCACTGCTTTCTTATCTCACAGACTTTTGAAGTTCAGCTGCCTGACCAAGTATGCACTTTAAGATTACAATTGTGAAAAAAAAAAAAAAAAAGTATCCCTGCGGACTATATTATCAGAAGAACAGAAGAGTGAAAGTTCTAACCTTAGTTTCCTAAGTAGGCTCATGGGTTGTAATATAATATTCCAGCCAATCTGATTAGGAAAGTGCTTTTGTTTTTAAGATTTTATTTATTTATTTGAGAGAGAGAGGGAGGGAGAGAGAGCACAAGTGAAGTGAGGGGCAGAGGGGGAAGCAGACCCCCGCTGAGCAGGGGACCCCATGGGAGGCGATCCCAGGACTCCAGGATCATGACCTGAGCCAAAGGCAGACTCTGAACTGATTGAGTCACCTAGGCGCCCTAATTAGGTTTAGTTTAGTTTAGAGAGTTACACTTTGGTTGTAGAGAATTAAGGGTTTTTTGGTTAACCTATTAAAAGAAAAAAACATTCACATATATTTCTTAAATGGGGTATATCTGAAATGGGGCTATATTTCTGAAATGGCTGCAACACTTTATTTGGAATATCTATGATTAGAACAATCAGTGACAAATCCCCAGCAATGTAAATAATATTAGTATGAATAACAACAAGCTCCCAGAATTTAGCTAAGTGGTTTTCAATATTTAATACTATTTTTTTAAGATTTTATTTATTTATTTATTTATTTATTTATTTATTTATTTATTTATTAGGAAAGAGAGAGTGAGAGAGAGCATGAGAAGGGAGAAGGTCAGAGTGAGAAGCGGACTCCCAGGGGAGCTGGGAGCCCGATGTGGGACTCGATCCCAGGACTCCGGGATCATGACCTGAGCTGAAGGCAGTTGCTCAACCAACTGCGCCACCCAGGGGCTCTCAATATTTAATACTATTAACAATCTTGTAAAAAATGTTGACTCTAAATCTAGAGTAGGGCCTAGGAAACTATCTTTTAATCAGGAAAACAGGCAATTTTTTTTAATATTGGCAGCTTAAAGATACCATAAAGAAAATTAGACCTAATGTATTGTTTTTGTGTATGGTTTTGTGACAGTTCCCAATTTACTATAACTATATTTTTCTCAACCAGTTTGAAAATATTAATCTCTATTTGCATTCACAGATTACTTTCAGCATAATGTTTGGAGAGGCGTGCAATGCTATATGGCTATTTATCATTATAGCTCATCACCTATGTATTATACTAATTACCCAAAGTACATATACATATAATGGTGTTTTTCTGAAGTAGAGCTGATAGCATCTCTGCCAGTTTCGTAAGACAGAGGCCAACCTCCCTTTTCATAAAAAAATAGAAGTATAGAAACCTTAAATAATATACTGGTAACTTCACTTGCACTTTTTATTATAGGAAAATACATTGTTAAAAAAAATCTAAAAAATCTGAAAAAAATACATTATATGTTAATAAAAAATTTAAAAAAAAATCTAAAAAATATAATTCTTCTCTTTTTCCCTACCTACTCCAAATTACTTTAATTCAGTCCATGACTGTGGTGTTATGTCTTCAGGTTTTGAATTCACACAAATCTTGGTTATTGGTTGACCGAATAAACACCTCCTGAGGGGTGGGTGCTGTGTCCCTCCCACCTAGAGGTAAGTAGGCCTGGTGACAACGGCAAATAAAAAGAGAGAAAGACTAAAAGTAAGACAACAGAATTTAGGGGCACCTGGGTGGCTGAGTGGGTTAAAGACTCTGCCTTTGGCTCAGGTCATGATCTCAGAGTCCTGGGATCGAGTCCCGCATCGGGCTCTCTGCTCAGCGAGCCTGCCTCCCCCTCTCTCTCTGCCTGCCTCTCTGCCTACTTGTGATTTCTCTCTCTCTGTCAAATAAATAAATAAAATCTTAAAAAAAAAAAAAGAAAACAATTTAAAGGAAAGAAGTGCATTGAAATGTGTAATGATAAAAGTAAAATTTTCATAGGACTTAAACACCCTCAGATACCTATTTATTTTCCATTACAATCCATTGTGAAGCACTTTTCTTACCCTACAGTGAATTTAAATTAAAGTGCCATATGCTGTTCTGAAGAGCTTGTTTCTAGAGAGTATTTGCTACAATTATGGGCACCCTTTTCAATTTGTGTTGCCACTTTTATAGTAGAATTGGAGGCAAACCATGTTAATTCTATGTGAGCATGTGTTCATGTATGTATGTGTGTTTTTGTTAACCTATATCTGTACCTTTGCATATGATTAGTATTTTACCTATATCAAAGACGTACTACTAAAGTCATCAACTTAATTTGTTCAAATGATTAATCAAAATAAAATGAATATAAATGTAGAAATATTTTAATAATCATATTTATAATTTTATATCATTAATTCTAAATATGTATAAAATAACAATATAAAAATATACGTTTGAAGACATGTAAAATCTGATTTCACTATTCTTCTGCAATAACAAATTGGATTCTGTAAGAATTTTTCAAATATTCTTTGGTGTGTGTGCGTATGTGTGTGTGTAAATTAATTTTCCCATTTGATTTTGAACAGGCAATATTTTATTGTGATTCATTTGCTACTACAGGGTCCCAAATCACCCTGAGTTATTTTTTTCTTTCCTGAAAAATTTTAGCAGATGCTCCTCCATAGTAAAAGATATTATATTAACATGATTGTGCTTAAAAACTACTTATGAATCTTGGAAAACATTTACTTAGGGTAAGGAGAATGGCTTTTGGGATTTCATCTTATTGAATTTATCTATTTTGTAATCCACATAATCCAAATGTTTCACAACTTCATGATTCGAATCTTTTAAAACAAAGCCTATGAGTGTTTTTTCTCAGATAGAGTAAAAGTATTTTGGTGGAACAGATATTAAATGTGCGGTACAATTGAATAAATCTCTTTTATCTGTAGACTGTGTTAACCTGTAAATACATTTCTAGTCGTGGACTGAATTAAAGTAATTTGGAGTGGTAGGGAAAAAGAGAAGAATTATATAGACTTGTACTACAGAAGGGTGGTGCGCTGAATTAATTTCTATTCCCTCTTCAAATCCACAGGCTGGTCCTCCCAATACTTATTCAGTAGCTAAGGAATTAGGTACTGCCTTACTTCAATATTTGAATGATCCTTTCCTTTCCGGAAACACAGAGGGACTTTTCCTCATTAGGAGTAACCAGAGCTGTCATTCCTGAGCACCTGTGACTTAAACAAGAAGAGAATTGTTATTTTTAAATGAAAGGATATTTCTTACATGCATCCTTGAAAGACAGTTTCCAACTCGTAACCAGACTGCCATGATTCCACTCCTCGGTGAGTTACTCAGACGCCACAAGACATGGGGTCGTTGCACAAAGTAATCTCTATTTGCAGTAAATAAGGAAATGACAGGGAATGATTTCCAAAGTCTTGACTCCCTGAGCAAGGTGAGTGGATTCTTTTAATGTAGGGTTTAGGATGAATATTTAGAAAGGGGAACTTTGTCATCGCGTGTAAAGGTGGGCGTAAGTTTATGCAGGCACATTTAGAAAACACACCTATATGAGCACCCTGTGTATCCTATGTCATGTTAATAAAGTGTGTGGGCTTCTTAGGGTGGAGCCTTGAACGTAATAATGAAGCAGAGGTAACTGGTCAGACACATCTTGGTTCATGTGTGCAAATGTTGAGTTGGTGAGTGGGCTGGAGTTGGTTTCGGCTGGCTTAGGCTGGCAAGTACTTGGTCTGCCAGTGGATAGTCTGGGGCTGTTTTGTGGTCTAAGACCATTCAGACTAAGGAACGTAGGGCTTCGCTTGTTATAGGCTAGAACCATATCAGTTGACCTTGAGTCTAGGCTTCTGCAGAGACTGCTAGTGTATTTGTTAGTGGAGCCTGAAAAGAAACAAGAGCTGGTTAGGGAGCAACAGTTCTTAGGAAAACAAGCTTTACATTTTCTGCAGTTTACCCTCATTAATCCTGTCAGGCATGGTTTCAGTGCCTCAACTCTAATAGTATCTCTTTGTGTAATTTTTATTGCTTCTTTTTTTTAAATATTTTATTTATGTATTTGACAGAGAGAAACACAGAGAGAGAGAGAACACAAGCAGGGGAAGCAGGAGAGGGAGAAGCAGGCTTCCCGCTGAGTAGGAAGCTGGATGCGGGGCTCAATCCCAGGACCCTGGGATCATGACCTGAGTTGAAGGCAGATGCTTAACGACTGAGCCACCCAGGCACCCCAACATTGTTACTTTATGACCACAGATAGAATTATGAAGCTATAGTATTACTGGCCAACACCAATTCTCATAAGTTCAGCAATTGGAAGAAACAGGAAAAGTCCAGCTAGTTTATGCTGTTTCTGAAATTTTCCCATATGTTTATTTGGTATAGAACTTCACAGAGAAGTTATTAAAGCAAGAACGGTGTTGGATACAGGTTAGGACCATGAAAAGTAGGGTAGGTGTGTGGGTTTGTGAATAGAAGGAAATAAGGAGAAAATTTGTTTTAGTCCAGGTATTTGAGTGTCTGGAATGCTCCTCCAATTTTTTTTCAAATGCAAAGAATTTTAAAACTAATTGTAATGTACTATCTGTGCTAGATTTTTTTCCCCAGGGTACTGATAAATGCGAGTGTGTAGCCACTAATCAGAATGAAAGTCACACTCAGAGACTCTTCTGCTGTTAATGGCCAAGAAGATGGGGGAAACAGGAAGTGGAAAGATACTGGCATTGACCTTAATACACACTTGGAGGTTTCCAAGCAGATCCAGGATCACATTAGATGGTGGGGGAAAGATTAAGTGTAGAATCTCTTGATTTTGTTTCCAGGTGGTTCTCCAGTGGATGAAGGAGAGAGTCCTCCTAGCAGCAAATCTCCCAACTAATTGATTCTTTCCAAGTTTCTTTCTGGAATTATTCTATCTCCCTTATGAGATCCCAGTGATCAGTTACATATTTCTGTTTTCTCTTCAGGATGCTTTAATGAATAAGACTTGAAAACAGACTACTAAACACATTTTGAAGACAAATATTCAAATAATTTTTACGTCATGGACTGTGTATCTGTGTAGGTGTGTGGTTATATGTGCAGAAACACAATTGTTACACCTTGACATAAAAACACAGCAATTTGAATACCTCCAGAGAGGAAGATGACATAACTTTAAAGAAAATAATGAAAGCAAATGTCTTAAAATTTTCAAGATGGGACATGTAATTACCATTGTTATCCACTAGAAATATTATTCATAGATATAACTTGTTTACTTTGGAAACTGGGCAGTAGTTATGGAATTTAATGTAGGGTAAAATAGTTCAGAAACATACAAGAGGCATTAAAGATTATAGTGTTTAACAGATAAGTACTCAATATCTTAACTATATTGTGATTAACATTTCCAAAAATCATTATTGCAAAGTGACATTTCTCATTATATGTTGGCCTCTGTGTGTGTGTGTGTATTGCACAGAATATAATATACTGATCTCCTAGTTAGACTATTCTCAAATTATATTTAGTTTTATACCTATATTTAGCCAACATTTAATAAAATATTTTAATTTACATAATTAATTTGAAAATATCACTCCTTTCTAAATTAAAAAAAGCTATATAAAAAATTGAAACTATGTTTAATCCTATCATGCAGATACAACCATTGTTAATAGTCTGCTATTTGCCCTTTGGGTGAAGTTTATATTGTATCTATGAGAATTGACTTATGCCAATTTGCATTAGTATATCATAAAATCTCAATCACATCTCTGGGCACAAAATTCAAAATAATGTGAAGGCCCCGCAGATTAAAATTTCATTAAAACTAATTAATTTTGAAGTTGTTGGGCTCAACAAATTTCAAAAGTCTTTAGATGTTGTCACATTACACCACTACTTAAGCTGAAACAGAGAAACACCCGACTTTGTAGGATGAACCTTGAAGTAGGGAAGCTTTTTTTTTTAAAGATTTTTATTTATTTATTTGAGAAAGAGAGAGAGTGAGAGAAAGCATGAGAAGGGAGAAGGTTAGAATGAGAAGCAGACTCCCCTTGGAGCTGGGAGCCCGATGTGGGACTTGATCCCAGGTCTCCGGGATCATGACCTGAGCCGAAGGCAATCACCCAACCAACTGAGCCACCCAGGCGTTCAAATTAGGGAAGTTTTGAATTGAGCCAGGTATTCAGGCTTGCATCTCTCACAAACATACCACATTCCTGAATATATTTCTATTTCTTTGCTTACATGCATGGACTATGAGGTTCCCAGTGGACCCTCAGTCAAATATCCCTGAAGATCTCCTGAGACTTACTAAGTGCTACTTAAAAAAAAAAAACAAAAAAAAAAAACACTTATAGTGCATAAGAAAGTATACTTTAAAACAATTACTATTATCCAACTTACACCAAGAATGAGTACAGGTATTTTAACAAGGGTAGTGGATATCATGAAATGTTCAACATAATATCTGTGAAGACTCACTTTTTTCTAGAAATTCTACTTCCTTGTTATTTACTATTTATATCAGAGAATACAGGGTAATGTGTCCATTGAACTTGCCTCAAGTGATTTTGGATGGCTCTGTGATCCACACTTTACAGTCTCATCGGAGGTAACAAATAGTCTCAAAACACCACTTACAGAAACCACTTGTTAGTGAACAAAGAGCTTGGCTATTGGTCCCTGATAAAACTATTAGGGAAAAAAAAAAGTAGCTATGCTTTGATGCACTGAATTGCTTTGACATGTGAACAAATCCCATCATTAACTGATGCCTGAGAAAAGCATAATGTCAACATATCACTTGACATTTCCATAGCAAAGAAGGAAAAAAAAAAAAAAGAAAAAATATGTACAAACCCTTCATTGGTGATTGTTTTCTGATATCTGAAGTGATGTTCATGTTATTATGCTTTAAATCATGTACACATATTTTTTATGCTTTAAAGAAGTATATTCAAAGTGTATTCCAGCTTAAAGAAGTAAGTCTTAACTGAAATTTGACAAGGTGCTGATGTGTTCCATCATCTGCTTTTTTTCACTTTACATGATGGCATGAGTGTTGCCTTCTGTCAGTAAGTAGTCTGTGACAACTTGATTTTTGTTGACAACACTACCACTGCTATGGCTGGCTCCTACCTCTGCCATCACCTTATGGTGGTACTTACCTTTCTCCCTCAGTTCAGGATAAAGACAATGAATCACAGGAAGATATACGATGTGTCAAGGTAGCATATCTAGTAAGTAGTGAACGCCAGATTTCAGTTCATGTGAGAACACTCGGTCATAATTACTAATAGTCTCACCAATGACTCCTAAAATTCTCCCATAAAGATGTACCATAATTCATTTGAATGGATATTTAGATATGTTTTCAAATTAACCTTTTGTAAATAACAATATAATATAATATATAATTATACATAATATATCATATTATATATAATATAATATATATCATATATAATATGATATATATGTATATATCATAGTACATATATGTACATATATGTATATATGTACATGTACATATATGTATATATATCATACATAGTGTATAGCCTTTCTTTTGTTTCCTTTTATTGTATAATCTACAAGTTAATGTAGATTTATATTCCAGGATGGTAAGCTTTATCTCTATTATAATCTTTATATATTTTATTTCATATATGGTTTCTTTTAAAGCAATAAATGCTTACCCCAGGCTGAATGATATTTTTGATGAAATATGTGCAAATGGTTTATTTTATATATCTGTGAAAATAATGTTGATTGCAGACTAAGCACTTTAAATATGATGAACCTCTTACCACAAAAATAGGAAATGTGGAGTCAATACACTTCACAAAGTAAACACAAAAGAAGAGCTGAAAATTAAATAGAAAATTCATATTCTTTTTACACACATTAGATTTTTGAGCCCACATTAGTCTCAAGCATTTTGACAAAGTACAGCATCCTTTCTTGATTAAAACTCTCCACAATGAAGATATAGTGGGTACATAACATCATAAAAGCAACCTATGAAAAACCCACAGTGAATATCATTCTCAATGGGGTAAATCACAGCTTTTCCCCTAAGGTCAGAAACATGGCAGGAATGTCCACTATCACCACTGCTGTTCAACATAGTACTAGAAGTCCTAGCCTCAGACATCAGACAACGAAAAGATATAAAAGTCATCTGAATCAGCAAAGAAATCAAACTCGCACTCTTTGAAGATGACATGACACTTTATGTGGAAAACCCAAAAGACTGTACCTTAAAATTGCTAGAACTCATACAGGAATTCAATAAAGTATCAGGATATAAAATCAATGCACAGAAATCAGTTGCATTTCTATACACAAACAATGAGACAAAAGAAAGAGAAATTAAGGAGTCAATTCCATTTACAATTGCACCCAAAACCATAAGATAGCTAAGAATAAATCTAACCAAAGAGGTAAAATATCTGTATTCAGAAAACTCATGAAAGAATTTGAGGAAGACAAACAAATGGAAAAACATTCCATGCTCATCGATTGGAAGAACAAATACTGTTAAAATGTCTATTCTGCCTAGGGCAATCTATACATTTAATGCAATCTCTATCAAAATACCATCAACATTTTTCACAGAAATGGAACAAATAATCATAAAATTTGTATGGAACCAGAAAAGACCCCCAATAGTCAAAGGAATGTTGAAAAAGAAAACCAAAGCTGGTGGCATCAAAATTCCAGACTTCAAGCTCTGTCTATTACAAAGCTGTAATCATCAAGACAGTATGGTACTGGCACAAAAACAGACACATAGATCTTTGTGTCAACAATAACATACCTTTGATATTGTTTATTGATTGCAAAAAAATTTATTATTAAGAATAAGTTTTAAACAATGGCTTTATTTTGTCTGAACCCTCATTATTCAAAAGATAAAATGGTATAAAAGTATCCAAAGGTGTAGGCAACTTTATTAAGAATAAAAATGTATAACTCTACATTTATAGATTTTAGTAATAATTTAATTTTTTTTCTACACACACACACACACACACACACACACAGAGCCAGGTATAATGTGTACTCTCTAACCTTATTGAATAATTTTCATTATTCACACATTCATTCATTTTGTGCGTGTTTCTATTTCTTGCGTCCATCTTATTTTTTTCTGTTCCAATTCTTATCTCTCCATTTCAGCATATATTTTTTTGTTTGATTTTTATATGAGGTTTTGAGGTTTCTCTGAATGCTTACAGAACAGATGGAGTATAAATCAGTGTTTAACTCTGATGGGGGTGTCATCAATCTCTGCCTCCATTTGAAAGTCTCAACTCTAATTCTGTTGCATCCATTACAGGTGCAGGTGGAGGTATGAGTTACCCATCTCCTTTCCATTAGGTTTTCAGGATACAACACCCTCTTACGTGACAATAAGGGGACCCTGGAGAATTGTGTGAGGAAGCATGTATTCCAATGGTGAGAAAATGGTAAGACAGGAGGTATCATTAACACTATGTATTCAGATAATGAGCTGCTGATGCTTAGAAAGAAAGCAATAATGGCAGGCGCAGCTAGCCCAGTCCTTGAATTTTGGCAGCGTCTTTTTCTTGTGGGAATAATATTTGGGAGATGTATGTGTGCTGACATAACCTTCGCTTTGCTCCGGGTCTATCAAACACCAGATCCTACATGATTATTTGGCATCCTTTCTTCTTGTGACAACGTCTTGCTTCTCCCAATATTTAAACCCTAGAAGTTAGCAAGGAGAAATATGTATATTTGTATTTCTACAGAAGTAAATAATGGGGGGAAAAAGACTATATGTCACTGTAGCAATACAGTCTGAATGTACCGTATTTCACAGAGCTGTCATTTGTCACTATAAAACAAACATCTTCTAATCCCACCTCACATTAATTTCTCAAACTTCAATATTGGGAATTTCAAGAGATATATGGATATTTTCACTTGGGAACTCAAAAAAATGAGACATTATTTCCTGAATAATAATGCTTTTTTTTTCCTTGTTCATGTACCGTATGAGCTCTGTAAACCTTAGAAAGCTGTTGTTCCCCTGTGCCTTGACCAAACACAATCCTTTTTACTTTGTGATGAACCAAAACAAATTATAATACTCTATAAATTCTTTAATCATTATTTCCTCTAGGACCTAAATAAAGGGTGCTGGATGGATATATGTGTTTTAAGAGGTGTAAACACTATAAAAATAGCATTTCATATGCTCAGTGGAATTGAATTGAGTAATCATAGTAAACCAGAAACCTGAAAGAACCTCAAATTTATAATTAAAAAATACCTTTGCAAACTGTATTAATTTTTTCTCATGGTGGCGTCATTGATCACATGATCACAACCTTATCTATCAAAGGACAAGGCAAAGTCCACCAACTGCGAAGATTACCAACACAAACATTTGTCTGCATGTGAAAACTTTCCAGTATATGTTATGTGCAAACAAGGGATTTCAGTGGAATTCCCACAGAGCTGCCTTGTGGCGGTCATGGATCAAATGCGAGCCCAATACAGAACCCATGCTGTAATAACAGGATGACACAGACCTTTAGTTAATGTTGAATTCCACTCTCGTCCTGCCCCTGGGTTCCCATTTGATGCATGTGGAGGCCAAGCTGTCAGTTAGATTCATGTGAATGAGAAATCCAAGACAAAACAGACACTGGAATAACTTTTTCCTTTGCTTCTCCATATCGCAACTGAAAAAAGCAAACTCTATCAGTAAACAGAGAAGCTACACACTAGCAATGCAAGCGGTGAAAAATAATCAGCTTATAATTTTACATTGAGCATTATGAAATGTATTAAACAGGTATTACTCTTGTTTTTTAAAGAGCATGATGTTTAAAATGCAAAAATGTAACAGAGTTTTAGTTCTTTATATGAAAAATATTAAAATCTCTCTGCCCTAATCCATTTATGGGACATTAGATTTGAAAAAATTTTTCCTAGAATGTTACATAATGACAATACTCCAGCTTCCTATAATAACAATTACACAAAACCCAGTTTTTAGCATTATGGTCTTTGTTTAAATGTTAAGAGTCTTGCAACAATTGTCTCCATATGCATCATGGCACGGTACTTTTGAAGACAACTATCAATTTTGTTGTTTCAGGTCCCTATATGAAAATTTCACTCAGACTTTATTACTCTATGAAAGCACTGTCTTTCCCTAAAGGTTTGGTAAGCATCTTTTTATAGGATAATTAGACTCCTGAAACACAGCATGTTTATGTTCTTGCTTTCCCAGTCACGGAACCCAGCACAAGATCTCTGCTCATTTCCAGTTGCTCCTCTAGGGCTAAGTTCTTTGGAAGAATTATTTTCTTCTCACTCCATAGGTTTTTGTTGTTGTTGTTGTTGTTGTTTTTTTTATCATTATTGGATTTTTGCCTCAATTGCTCTATGAGTTTATTATAATTGTACCTTCTATTACATGCTTCCTCAAACAATTTGATGGTATGCTCACTCTTTGCAGGTATTATCTCATTTAATCCACAAAGCACTGCTTTGCTACAACTGTTACTATTTATGTATTTATGTCGTACACATTTTAGAGGAAATTGGTAGTAGCAAAGTTCAGTAATTTGAGTGAGATTGCCTGGCTAATGCTGGTGAGGTCTCTGGCTGCATTTGAAAGCTGTGACCTTAGATACAGTGTTCAAACTCTACTGGAAGTCAGGAAAATAGCATGCGTTCTGTTGTAAAGGAGAAACCTGTTCACTTTCTCCCTCCCTCTGCCCCTTCTTTTTCTTTTTCTCTTTCTTTTTCACCTTTCTTATTCTTTCATGTTTTCCTCCTTTCTTGCAAGAAATCTTATGGAGCCAACATTCATATTGTGTGTCGTCACGGTAAGTGCTGGGAGAAGAGTAGGTGACAGAGAATGAACTAGGACACGGTGTTTGCACAAAAGTGAAAGGCCTATTTCACCCTCTTCTTCCTCATCTTCAACAAGGAAGTTAAAACTTAATACACATCCTCTCATAATTCCTTTAACTTTGCATTTCTAAAATATGGAAAGCAACTTTTCTGTTTTACCCTTGAAGGCGTTTTGGTATTTATGAAACAATTTCAGAAGATCTAGGTAAAGAAATCGAAGATCCAACCATACAGTGAAAACATTTTCCCCGAGGACGTGTCTAACTTACAACATCGTAGCCAGTGAATTACATGCTGGCTAGAATTTTTTGTTGTCATATGACCCTTGCCATTCTTATCTTTTTACCCCAAGCCTCGACTGTAAAATGTTCAAGTGTCATGAAGGCTGATTGAGCAACAGGAGAGCTGTAGGTTTAATGTTCCATTTGTGACCTATTCCTTCTGCAAAATTCTGACAAATATGGCTAAAGGACTTGCCCCACATTAATATCTCCAGTTGAAAATTCACTATCATCTTGTAATTATGCATAAGTTCTTAGTTGCTGTTTTCTCTCTCTCATTTTCTTTGTTACTTACTTTCTTTCAGAAAGCATTATTTTTCAAAATTGTTCCTTCAGAATTTAATTTAACCACTGACAGCTCATCTCTAATTTTTAGATTCCTTCTTAGTAGTGATAATGTGTTTTCCTGGATATTAATGAGAATATTCCATTGAGTGTCATTTCACAGTTTAAAAATTAGTGGCCGGCAGCACACACCTAATCTCTTCATTCAGAACATTGACTCAATGTCGTGTATTTTTGGCTCTCTCCAGCCTTTGGCACACTATTTTATATTTTTAATATGGGATTTTTAGCCCATTGAAACTGTACATAACTGACAAAAATGATATCCAAATACCTTTATATTTTTACAATATATATGATAAAAATCTATGATTATTTATATATGTGTCATTAAAGTGATCTGTTTTATTGAATTCTGTGTAAGGGTCATAATATCTATGGTAATAAAAATTTATTAAGTTTTTGTAGTTATTATAAAGTTTTAAGTGTTTATGTTTATTAACTCGTGTGTTAAGCCTGAGGTGTAGGTCTTTTTTTTTTTTTTTTTTCTGAGGTGTAGGTCTTATACCTGGTTACATTTTACTGATGAGGACTGAGTCAGAAAGAGATTAAAGAGAAGGCAGAGAGGGCAAGTCCCGGAGGTTGGTAAGTCAAAGACCTGCTGGGTCCTAAGGCACAGAGTTACTCTGTTCCAAGACATACACTTACTCTATACAGTGTGTTGCCACACAGAGTGAAATCAGTCACTAGCTTAAACTAACTTTTGAAAATGCCATATTGCAAATAATTTAGGGAAAGGAAAGAACACCACTATTCTCACTTCAGAAATGTTAAGTGCTGTTTGCTTCCAGAAACCAGATACATAGGATCATAGGTAAACACGACTAGATAGAATACTTGCTTAGTTAGATCTTCCTTTGTAATTCTGTAATTTCCATTGAATCATTCTTCTTCTTTTTTTTAATGTTAATGATTTTTTTACCTCAGGAAAGCCTTGAAGAGATTAAAATAGATATATGGGTCCACAGAGGAAGTTTCTATAGTAACAGAAAATACATAAAAGAAAGAAGCACAAAAATGTAACATTCAATTCACACTGAAAGATGCATTTATTCTATTTATAAATCTAGCACTATGTTGGATTCAATATTAATTCCCATCTTCAACAGTCTCTAGTTAATTTGTCTTAAAAGCCCATATATTGTTGATTCTTGAAAGATAATTGAAGTGAATACATTTGCATTTTCTACCATGAAAGGGCAGAGGACTAAAAGAAACAATGTTGAGACATGCATTAACATTTTCATAAGGCTCTCTTAGCACCCCTGGTGAGCCATCTTTCCTCCCCACCCCTCATCCCCCACTTCCTCCCCACCCTATCCCCCCCACTCATACATCAACCTCAAAAGGAGTCTAGCTTCCATTGTCCTTAAGCACTCTGTTTATGAGGATATTTAATCTCATTTACCACAGTTCTGACCAGATATGCAAGATTCTATTCCCTGTAGAGCACTTACACATCTTAGTTTGACCCAAACTAACACTCCTTTCTTTCCTCAAATAATCCCTCTAATTTCTGGAATTTAAAGTCTGTCATAAGTACAGTTCTTGTAATGAGCCTCATCTGTTTTATAAATCCCCCTTTAACTTGGGCTTTAATTAGAACCTAGTTATGCCCTAAGAGCAGCAATTCCCCATTTTGAAGTCTTAGCTCTGTGTGTGTGTGTGTGTGTGTGTGTGTGTGAATATATGTGTTTTCATTTTACATGTGGCTGCAGATGGCATAGGTAAATTCCTTAAAATGCATTCATGCATTGCTACTTGGATATTTTTCATCTTCAAAAACCCCACTCTCTTTAAGACTATACTTGAAACTATATACATACTATCTCTCATTGCTATGCTAATTAACAATCTTTCCATGGATTTCTTCACTTTATAAAATATATGCTCTCTTGATTTACTGTCTTTATTTCTCCTGCACACTTGGATTAAAATTAGGAATTCCTCCATAATTGGTCCAACATAGGATCTTATATACTTAATACTTTCCTCTAAGTTGGTTCTTTTGATCTTCCACATTTCAGTTAATGCCCTTATCATTTATCTATTATGAGATCATAATCTGGGAGCCTTCCCTGATTCTTCCTTAACTTACACCTCATTACTTACTCATCAGCAAGTCTTACAGCAGGTAGACATGCAGATGCTTTAAGCCCATTTTAAGTAGTGTGCACTTTATTGTGAATATGATTATAATCCAATGAAAATTTTTGAATAGGGAAAATGATTTGACTTGAACACACCTCTATTGTTAATCCATAGAGAACTGACAGAAGTGGAACACTCGTGGAAGCAGGAAGAATTCAGGGAGGTTATTTCAATATCAATGTGAAATAAGATATTAGTACAGATTTAGGTAGATTTCAGTAAAATAGATGAGAAGTGGATGCCCTACCAGATGTCCATTCCAATCTGGCCCTCCGTGTTTTCATGCCAATCCTAAAATACAAAGAGCTCACTCTTGCTTTAAGGTTTGTCAATTTGTTGTTCTCTTGACTTTGAGATATTCCTCAGTTCTTTTGCAGATCATCAATGCACTTTATACTGTCTGTTCAAACATCTCCTCAGAAAAGCCATCTTAATACACCTTTAAATATTTTCCATCCGTCAGAGTGTGTTTAACCACCTGATTTTACTTTATCTCACATATATGATGTATGTAACATATACATATTTAATACATTGATCATATACCTGTGTGTATAGACATCCTTACTATTATTATTATGTAATATATTTATTTATTTCATATTATTTACAATCAGATAATTCAAACTCTGGGCTTTTGATTATCTTTTCAACAATGAATCTTTAGCACCTACAACAATCAAAAAACACATGATATTTCAAATACTCATAGACTAAATAAGTGGAAGTTTTGTCACATTTAGAGCTTGGAGAAAAGGGTAGAATATATTCAAGTGGGTATAATTTATACCAACTTCTTTATTTTCTATAGGTAAGAATGCTTAGATCTAGAGAAATAACCAAAATATTTAAGACTATCACCAAATCATTTCATAGAGAGGCCTAAAATGAATTTTCAGTTTCAAATCTATACTTCTTCACAACGCATTAAACAGATGGACATTTCGTATATGTTTCAATGGGAAGATAATTGGCTATGAAATGAGATGCATTTGTCTCAAAACTGTCTGTAACCATTTTTTTTTTAACTGTGAGATCTTGGGAAGATCATTTAAACATTTTGAGTGTTAGTTCTTCAATCTGTTGAATGACAATAATAAAATTTCCCTTGCAAATTTGTGGCAGGATTTATCGACTTTCTATGGGAAGTGCCAAATAATGGAAACATGGCACAAAAAACTTCAGTGAAATTTTTATGGTGGTGTTGGTGAGGCTCACTGTATTGCTCTTGATTATCACTGCTACTTTGAGCCCAAATTGAAATGGCCCAATGTTTTTATTTACAGTTGCCCCTCCCCCTCTTATCCACAATTTCATCTTCCTTGGTTTTAGTTACCCACAGTCAACTGTGGTCAAGAAGCAGACAATCTTGTTTCCAAATGTATCTGCAGAAGGTCAGTCTAGCCTAACACTACATTACAATGCCTACGTCATACACCTCACTTCATCACAACACGTAGGCATTTTATCATCTTGCATTGTCGTAAAAAGAAGAAAGGTGAGCAATAAGATACTGTGAGAAAGAAAGAGAGAGACGGTATTCATATAGTGCTTTATTGCAATATATGGTTACAATCATTCTATTTTACTATTAGTTATTGTTGTTAATCTCTTACTGTGCCTATTTTACAAATTAAGCTTTATCATAGACATGTATGCAGAGGAGATAACATAGCATATGTAGGGTTCAGTGCTGTTCACAGTATTCAGGCATCCACTGGGGGTCTTAGAATGTGTCCCTCGTGGATGAGGGGGCAACTGTAGTTAGCTCTCTGATAATGAACCATATTTCTCAGGATGTCTATTTTGTAAAATTGTGTTGGAAAAGGATGACATATTACTCCTAGAAAAAGCAGTTTGTGTTTTATTATAAATAAAATATGTTTCTATTTATTAAAAAATTGTATCTTTGCTTCTAAGTCGAATAATTCTTCTGTCAAGAAATTAATCAAATTGTATTCATCTCTTTTCATTTGAATTTTATGCTATGGATTTATTCAATCATATTAATACCTACTCTATTATTATCTAATTCCAACTTTCTTCACTAACAAATTGCTTAAGAATATATATATATTTTAAAGATTTTATTTATTTATTTGACAGAGAGAGAGATCACAAGCAGGCAGAGAGGCAGGCAGAGAGAGAAGGGGAAGCATGCTCTCCGCTGAGCAGCAAGCCCAACGCAGGGCTCGATCCTTGCACCCTGAGATCATGACCTGAGCCAAAGACTGAGCCACCCAGACGCCGCTATATGTATATGTATATGTATACGTATATGTATGTGTATACGTATATGTATATGTATATGTATATGTATATATGTGCATATGTATATGTGTGTGTATATATGTGTGTGTGTGTCTGTATATATATATAAATATATATATACACATTATTGTGAAAAAAACCCAAATATTTGGGGTTTTTTCACAATTTCAGATGTGCAATTTATTTAAATTAATCTGAGATTATTTTTCCTGGAAGTATCTTCTGTACAATATATCAATATATTTAGGGCATTTGTTCCAGCTTTTGTGGTGCATAGCTCTCCCTACACAACTCCAGCTGTCAAAGCAGGCATTTCATTGTGTGTGGGAGTGTTGTCTGACAGCCTAATGGATAAATGACATATTTAAACAATTTTATTATATTAAAGATTTTTGACTAAATTGTTTTAGAGTTATTTTATTCCCTATAGTAAATGAAATATTTTAGAAACTTAGAGCTGATGTTCCTTGTTTAACCTGTCAATTTTAGTTCCAAAATCTACAGTGTTCAGAAGTAAGTGCCATAAGCATAGCTCTATATTTTTCTTGAATTAATGACTTTTAGGATTTGATCATACACTTGTGCCTAACTTAAAAATACTGATTATTGATATTGAATTTCTCATTAAAGATATTCTTAAGAGGGAGTCAAGTTAAATATAGCTTGTGATTGAAATTCCTCATTAAAAAGTCCTATTTCTTTTTATTCTCTGAAACTACATAGCTTTCTTTTCCCTCAAACCTCACAACTAACTCTTCTCCTGATTGGCTTTCTCTTCCTCTTCCTTAAAGATTTAGTGTTCTTTTTTTATGTTCTTTATTATCTGCATTCCCTCTCACCTCCAGAAATTATATTTAAGCTTGATGTTTAACAGTCACCTCTCTGTGGATGAAAAATAACAGGAAGACTAGGTTGTACTTTCATCTCAAAATATTTTCCAATGCTCCATATATGAATATCTTGTTCCAAAGGGATGAAGTCCAAAGAACATTTTCTGAAGCAAAAACAACTACCATCACAGCATAAGAAAATTTACCCTAATCATGCCAGTCCACTGCTGAAGTAGACTGCTGGTAAATTCAGAAAACGGGTGCTTTTGTTATCTGTTGTCAATGTGTGTGCATTCCTTCAGTGAATTTTTCTTCTGAGGACACACACACATATGCATTTGTATGTGTATATAGACATATATTCTCTTGCATGTATTGATTATCCATTAAATACACATTCAGACTCATACTGCATTTCATCAAATTTAGGATGCCATTGATTTTAAGTTGTGCCGTTGTTTTTATCATTATAAGTCTCAATATATAATATCAATAGATAATATTATTGGTTATTATTAAATAATATTTATTATTATAAATTAAATATAGTAATTTGTAATATTAATACATAATAATATACTACACAATGTGATATGGTATGTATACACTATGTATATTATATAAATACTAAAACATATATGTTAATGTATATAAATACTACATATATAAACACTATATATATATAGTATATAAATACTATATATTCTAATTCCACAGACAGTTGGGGATTCTGCAAGCACTGGACATCTTTCTGGCTGGAGTTTTTTGTTTTGTATTTTTTTTTGTTTATTTTGTTTTGTTTTGTTTAACAGTAGCTTGGGAAGATGGGATGATGGAATTAGCTACTAGATAAAATAGCTACGTAGCAAGTCAAAGTATATACTATTTCATAGAAAGATGGGATTCTATGCAGTGCATTGGGGGGAAGGAGGGAGGGAGAAGCTGGTGTCTTTCAGCAATATACTGGAAAAATTAATGGATAGTCACAATACACATAAAGTCAGAAAGAGAGAAAGAAATAGTACAGACAGATCTTGGACTTTGAAACAATTACTTAGGTTATGGTAAAACTTGACACTGGATGGATATTTTATTCATTTTCTGTTGCTGATGCAGCCAATTCTCACAAATTTAGTGGCTGAAAGCAACACAAATTAATTATGTCACAGGTCTGATGTTTAGAAATTCCAGGTGAATCCAGGTGGGCTCAACTAGTTCCTCTGCTCAGAATCTCTCAGGATTGAAATTAAGGAATTGTCTGGCCTAGAGTTTATCTTGTAGCTCTGAAGAAGAATCTCTTTTCAAGAAAATTTGGGTTGGCAAAATTCAGTTCCAAGCGGTTGTAGAATAGAGGTCCTGTTCCCTTGCGGATTGTCCACCTGAAATGGTTCTCAGCCATCTGCATTCACTGGTTTATGGATTCCATCTTCTTAGTCACCAACAGCAAGTCACTCCCTTCCTGCCTTATCATTCTCACCACCTGCAGGAGAAAGTTCTCTGCTTTTAAGGATCATGAGATTTGATTGGGTCCAACTCTGTAATCCAAGGGAATGGTCCCTATCTTTTCCATAAACCTAATTGCATCTGCAAAGTACTCCCTACATATTTGGAAGGACCATTCTGCCTATCATGTATATATACATCATGTCAAAATTGTAGAAGCAGAATTTACTGAAAAATGCTAGTCTAGTCTGATATTAACACAGTGAATTTGAGTGCTTTATTTCATCTCATAACTCTGTCATTTGAGTCGCTTTCTCAGTCCCTAACTGCTAATATGACTGAAATTATAATTTTCTGTCTTCTACACTTCATTCTGCGCTCAGGAAGACTGGAGGTAGCATCTTGTAGAATATGAATGATGTTTGCATATATGCCTGAAGGGAAACCATGCACTCAACCCACATTCTATTTACATAACTATTGGAGTTCTGCACTTTAGGGATGTTTGTCATTAAATAGCACTAGTGCATTTATAGAATAAATCAGCACTTTGTTTGCATTTTTTTTGGTAAGTTCTTACACACTTGAGCTAAATAAAAAATATATTTTTAAAAATTTGTCATATGTTCATTCATTTTTTAACAAATATTTATATATAGCACCTGTCATGGTTTCTACTCTGCTCTAGATACAGGAGGTGCAGCAGTTAGACTAGACAATGCATCTGTTCATTTGGAATTTATTTTTAGATATCAATTTTTGATAGATTAAAGTGGTATGGGAGAACAAAAAGGATTTTTTTTAACTTCTTAAAAATTAAATGTTTGACGTACCAGCCAACAAGGAAAATTAGTTCTAGAACCACTGCTTTTTTAAAAGTGCAATTAAAGAAAAAAAATTTCCAGTTTTCCCTTCACTAGCATTTCAGAAGCTATTGACTTATTGCTTGAGGCTACAGGTACCAATTTAATGATGCTGAAGATCTTTTGTTGTGGCAATTAAATTGTATCAGTCTAATTGGTGTCTATTTAATATTTTCACCCAGGGTTTTACACATTGGTGGAGAAGCCCCTGTCAGGACCCATAGTGTAATATCAAAGGTAAGTCTTTAAAGAAGAGCAGTGTTGGGTGGTGTATGCTACCATACATCAAATCCTATAATTCAACAATAATTTTAAGAATGGACATTGCTACAAGGGTAAAGAGATTTTTATTATTATTTTTAAGATTTTATTTATTTATTTATTTATTTATTTATTTATTTATTTAAGAGAGATAGAGAGAGAGACAGACTGAGAGAGCATGAGCAAGGAGGGAAGAAGAGGGGAAAACAGACTTCCCGGCTTAGCAGGAGCCTGCCTGATGCGGGGCTTGATCCCAGGACCCTGGGAGCATGACCTGAGCTGAAGGCAGATGCTTAATCAGCCATCCAGGCACCCCAGATTTTTTAAATTAGAACTATTAGTCCACAAATAGACACGTATTTATGTGAGACCTTGATTTATAAAAAAAGGAAAAAGATGGCACTGCATGACAGTGGGAAAAGATAGTCTCATCAATAAGTTGTTTGGGTTCATCTATGTCTATATGAAAGGAGAGAGATACTTTACCACACACCACATATGCAAACAAACAACAATAAATTCGGTAGACTGTGTGACAAAACATGAAATACAAAACAGTAAAGTATAGATATTTGAAAATAACATACATTTAATGATTGTAAGACTGGCAAAGACTTCTTTTACTGGACACCAAAAGGGAAAGATTGAGTAATTGAATATTAAAGATAAGAACTGTTCATGAATTACACTATTAATGGAATAAAAAAAAAGCCACAGGGCGGAAAAATATTTTTCGAATAAGTATTGCCAACAAAATTCTAATATCCAGATCATATTGAGAATATATGCAGAATGTCTTCAAATAAAGTAGAGAATTGTAAACTAAATGGTCTAGAGGATGGAAATGGTGGTTTACAAAATATGAATAGCTAAAATGTCAATGACTGTATGAGAAGAAAAATAAAACTTGACATGATGTGTCACTACACCATCACTGGAACATGAACACACAGCATATGTGGGGCTGAAAATATCAAGTTTTGGTGAGGAAATGGAGCAATTAGAAATAATGAACATTACTGGCAGAATAAGTCAATAATTTGACAACTCCACTATAATGAACATATGTATAGCCTATGACTCAGAAATTTCACTCTGAATATAATAGCAATGCATACAAAGACCAATAAATATGTACAGAGATACTCATAAGAGCAGTATTTGTAGCATTCCCCTCTGGAAAAACATACTTACCATAAGTACTTCGGATAAATACATTTTGGAATATCCATTCAATGTAATACTGAATAGACTTTGAGTGAACCAACTAATCCAACTATGGCATGGATAAATCTTATGAAAAATCTTGATACACAATAATAAATATTGTCTGTTTTAGTTTATATAAAGTTTAACAACAGGCAAAACTAAGGTATGGTAGTTATCCCAAAGGAGAATTTGTGGCAGGCTACATTAGGACTGTTTTGGGGGACTGGAATATTCTATTTCTTTATAAGGGCAGAGATCACCTAGGTGTGCTTACTCTCCATTTACAAATTGTTACTATGGAATCTATCAAAATTCTTGTAGCGAACACAGGCAGCAACCTTTTCAACGTCAGCCACAGCAACTTCTTCCTAGAAACATCACTAAAGGCAAGGGAAGCAAGGGCAAAAATGAACTATTGGGAATCAAGATCAAAAGCTTTTGCACAGCAAAGGAAACAGTCAGCAAAACCAAAGACAACTGACAGAATGGGAGAAGATATTCACAAATAACATATCAGATAAAGGTCTAGAATCCAAAATCTATAAAGAACTTCTCAAACTCAACACCCAAAGAACAAATATTTCAATCAAGAAATGGGCAGAAGAAATGAACAGACATTTCTGCAAAGAGGACATCCAAATGGCCAACAGACACATGAAAAAGTGCTCAACATCACTCAGCATCAGGGAAATACAAATCAAAACCACAGTGAGATACCACCTCACACCAGTCAGAATGGCTAAAATTAGCAAGTCAGGAAATGACAGATGTTGGCGAGGATGTGGAGAAAGGGAACCCTCTTAACACTGTTGATGGAAATGCAAGTTGGTATAGCCACTCTGGAAAACAGTATGGAGGTTCCTCAAAAAGTTGAAAATAGAGCTACCCTAGACCCAGCAATCAAACTACTGGGTATTTACCCTCAAAATACAAATGTAGTGATCCGAAGGGGCACATGCACCCGAATGTTTATAGCAGCAATGTCCACAATAGCCAAACTATGGCAAGAACCTAGATGTCCATCAACAGATGAATGGATAAAGAAGGTGTGGTGTACATATATACAAGGGAATGCTATGCAGCCATCAAGAAAATGAAATCTTGCCATTTGCAACAACATGGATGGAACTAGAGGGTATTATGCTAAGCAAAATAAGTCAATCAGAGAAAGACAATTATTATATTATCTCTCTGATATGAAGAATTTGAGATGCAGGGTGAGGGGTCGTGGGAGAGTGGGGGAGGGAAATGAAATAAGATAGGATCAGGAAGGAGACAAACCATAAGAGACTCCTAAACTCACGAAACAAACTGAGGGTGGCTTGGGGGAAGAGGGCATAGGGATAGGGTGTCTGGGTTATGGACATTGGGGAGGGTATGTGCTATGGTAAGTGCTATGAAATGTGTAAGCCTGATAATTCACAGACATGTACCCTGGGGCAAATAATACATTATATTTTAATTAAAAAATTTAAAAAAAGAAATTGTTACTGTGTACTAATTTGTGTAAACAACAGTACATTTGATTTGTTGCTTTATATGTATTTATGTCTGTGTGCCTATATTCATGCTTTAGTTCAAATTAAAGCAAACAAAAATGTACAGATTTGGGGCTTGTATGAGCCAAGTAAATTTTCAATTCCTAACCACTTATACATTGTTGTGACATTGGACAAGTTACTTTAACCCGAGATTGTTTCCTCATGTGTGAAATCAAGAATATATTTCTTAACCAAAATATCTGTGAATAATAAAATTACTATCATCTTTACATCTTTTTATGTGCCAGCCTTTGTGCATTATGTGCAGAATTCCATCTAACCCTACAGATGATATCATGAGGAAAGAGCTGATATAGCCTCTACTTTAGGCATGAAGACGTGCAGGTTTCAGAGTAATTAATCATCTTATTTACAAGTTTTATAGCGAGTGAGTGAAAAAGCCATCTCTTTTTTTTTTTCTTATACTGTGTATCATAAGCCTAAATCTCATATTAAATGGTGCATGCTTTTGTATTACCACAGTGATCAGTAATCTTTGGGTGGCAGGTAGTAGAAAAACAGCTCAAATTGGCATTGGCAAATGCTGGAGATTTTATAGCTAGTAAAGAAATTCGCAAAATAAGCTAGTGCCTACTTGGGAATTAGCAATGCCTGGAAAAAAAAATAATAGCCTGCTAACATGTGTCTCCCTGCTTGCTGTTAACCCACAGAGGAGAATTCTAAGCACATTGGTTTGGGTCCTAGACCCTCCCCCGTGGCCACAGCACGGTAGTATTATGACTAGCAGTCCCTAGTGAGACAACAGGAGGGAGAAACAACTGCTTAAATGTATACATGTGTGTTCCCTGAATTGTATTTGTACATTAGGGATGGATTCTGGGAATACAAATCATACATGCTCACCACAAGCACTAGCATGGAAATAGTCAAGAAGCGTCAGCTGTTACCATTATTTGCATCATGTTCAGAAGAAGATATCCTTATCTTTATCTTCTAAGCCTTTTTTCATATTTTATTTCATATTTCATATGTCTTTTCTTCCATTGTATTCTTTTTGTCATTTCTCTACAAATGCTGTGGATATGATTCTTATTTCTAGAATTCCCAGAATTTAAGGGTCTTTTAGATATTTTCTTTGTGGCCAGCTATCGTCGACTGAAGAATATAGAGAAGATATAGATAGGAAATTATACGTCTTAGGAGGTAAAATTGTGATTCTTCCCCCACAGGCTCCATTTTAACCAAGATGAGAGGGAAAGTGACACTCATCAGGTAGTAAGGACACTAAATAGGACTCGTCCCGGATAACATTTTTATAAAAGATCTATGGCTTCCTCACTCTCTTTGTCATCAAAGTGTGTTTCAAACCGCTGACAGTAGGGCTAAATCAGAAATGGAAGTTGGATTGATCATATAATTGCTTTTATACAGGGTTCCTTGGTGTATCTCTGCTTGAATATGAATCGTGAATTCAAAATCCAAAGACAAATACTCTTTTGCTTATTCATTATCAGAGATTAGGCATATGGGTTTAGCTTATCTGCAGCTGTCTCTAATGGCCTAATGGCCTAAGGAAATTAATGACTTCCTAAATAAGAACAGTAGGGGGATGTGTTGAAATAATAGTTCTGATCTTTGGCTGAGCAGTAGAAATGCATTGGCAGCTCCTAGAAATATGATGCTAGTCTTCATAACAGACCAATTAAAACATAATCTCTGAGTGCATGTCCTGGAAATAGCATTTTCTAAATTGCTCTCTAAGTGATTGAAAATTTCCCCAAATATTACCTAAATCTTAAGAAAAATAGGATATCTAGTTATAAACCACTGCCTTAATGCCAGAAAGAATTGAGCTTAATAAATACTACTTTTCCCTCCCTGTTTACTTTCACATACTTTGGACATATTTTTATTTTATAGCATTTGAATTTTTAAGCAGAGAGGAGAAATGGTTTGGATTTCCCTCCTCTTCAGTTCATAACACTAATGAATCTGAGCACAAATGCTGAGTCAAATCTCTGGCTTTTTTTCATTTGTCTCAGCTGAGTAGAGGGAAAATGTACACCAGTTAGGGAAAGGAAAAAAAAAAATCCCAAAATGCTGAACTTGCTTTTGCTAAAAGTAGAACCAATTACTTTCCTGGCTTTTCTACACACATAAAAGGTAGCTGATTCTTAAGCAGGTTTCAAATTACAGGCACGAGCTGGTCTTACATGTAAGTCTTAATCACCTGCGGCGGTGTCATTTCTAGGTCATAAACATGCTTTGTCGGCAATTACTTATTTATGTTTTCCGATGAACCTGAGACTATCATTTACAGTATGCCTATATATGTGTCCATCAAACTCATAAAGCTTTTGTAATAATACAAACATAAATACATGTCTATGCATTCCTCGATGCATCTCATGTTTTTTTCCAATAGCTAGGTCCTTCCTTCTCCATATGCAATTAGCAACAGTTTCATTTTCTTAACATTTTCTCCTTATAAGAATTTTGCTTTGTTTCTCATTTATTTATATATGTGTGTGTGTATGTGTGTGTGTGTGTGTGTGTGTGTACATATATATATATATTTGTGTTATATTTGTGTATCTAAATATATACATGGGGACATATATACGTAGTCCTTCATGAAATAGAGGTTAAATATTTCACTAGTAAACTTTACTTATGTTCATTTACATGGACTTATGCCCAGAGTTACTTTTTTTAAATTAAATTATGTGTATAAAATATATCCTTTAAGAGCAAGAAGGTTAAATAAAGATTCCAGCATTACAATAGGTAGGTGTTATTGTTGCAATGTATTACATATATGTCTGATTGTGTTAAATACATAGGATGTTCTCAGTAAATTACTACATAACAAATAAATGACTAAATAAAGACAAATTAATGAGTGAATCGGTATTTCTGGATTTTCTGGTGTGCATAGAAGTAGGTGTCAAGAAAAAATGGACAAGTTTATTCTCATGCTTTCTAAAAAAAAATTCTGGTGGAAATAAAATAGTGTATTTAAGTTGCCTTCTTATAAATACCAATGAGCCACATAAATATTCAAAGCTTTCCAAAAATCCAGTATAACAAATATTTAATCAAAACATAATAAAATTCAAAAAAAATATTAAAGATTTAGCTATTTAAAAAAATATTAAAGATTTATTTAGCTATTTAAAAAAACATAATAAAATTCTAGATTCAGAGCTATATATTTCTTGTTATTTTATTTCATTTGTTAAACTCTAAGACCAACTGCAAGACTTTTATCAGATAAAATTACAAAACTTTATTGAAAGATACTATAAGACATAACTTAAAAGAGATATATACTATGCCATGAATAGGAAGAATACATTGAAGCTGTCGATTTTATCTAAATTTAAATATAGTTAATGCAGTGTGTAGGTTCAAAACACAGTAATTCATGGAGCTTATTAAGAAAATTCTCAAGGGACACCAGAGTGGCTCAGTCGGTAATACTTATTACCATAAGTGGCCAACTCTTGATTTCGGCTGAGATCATGATCATGAGATCATGAGGTCATGAGATCGAGCCCCTTGTGGGCTCTGAGCTGGGCGTGTAGCTCACTTAAGATTCTCTCTCTCTCCCTCAGCCCCTCCCCTCCCTGTTCTCTCTCTCTCAAAAACAAAAATAATAAATACACAAGAAAATTATAAAATATATAAAATATTGATATAGAGAAGTAATTTCTGAAAAGGACCAGGGACAACTAGCTGTTCATCCTGCCAGAATTTATTATGAAGCAATATTAAGGTTGATATTGTGGCATTAACTTAGAATTCATCCATGGAGTAAAACTGACATCACAGGCAAATTTGGTAGATGACAAAAGGTGTCTGTCAGGTAGAGGAAAGATGGGACAGTTGAAAAAAAATTAAGCTGGAAAAAATGACAGAAAAAATATGGCTTTGATTTAACAATGCATGCACTATTCAAAGATCAACTTCAGATAGAATAAAGTCTTACAGGGGCGCCTGGGTGGCTCAGTTGGTTAAGCAACTGCCTTCGGCTCAGGTCATGATCCCGGAGTTCCGGGATCGAGTCCCACATCGGGCTCCCAGCTCCATGGGGAGTCCGCTTCTCACTCTGATCTTTTCCCCTCTCATGCTCTCTCTCACTCTCTCTCTTTCCTAATAAAAAAATAAATAAAATCTTTAAAAAAAAAAGAATAAGGTCTTACAGGCAAAAACATCAACAACAACAGAAAAACAAACCAAAACAACTTAGAAATACTGGTTAGTAAATAGAATTGAAATCTTTTAGGGGTGCCTGGGTGGCTCAGTTGTTAAGCAACTGCCTTCGGCTCAGGTCAGGATACTGGAGTCCCTGTATCGAGTCCTGCATCACGCTCCCCAGAAGCGGGGAGTCTGCTTCTCCATCTGACCTCTTCCTCTCTCTCATTCTCTCTCTTTCTCTCTCTCAAATAAATAAATAAATAAATAAAATATTAAAAAAAAAGAATTGAAATCTTTTATACATTGGGGTCTTAAAAGATTTCCTTAATAAGTCATAATAAAGGTAGTCATAAAAATATGATGGTACATGTATCTAGACTTAATTAGAAAATAATAGAAGAGAAAAGAAAGGAGAAATTCATGGTTTATCTTAGGATCATAAATCTTACTACTTTAAAAAATACTAATTTTTCCTATTTAATCTTAGAAGCAGTCAATGATTCCTTGAATTTTCCTTTAGAATGCAAGCTCCATGAGAGTGAGAGTCCGGTCTCTGTTCACTATTGTATCCAGTGCAGATTTGGTGCTTAGTTAGTACTTGCCGGTACTGAATGACAATTTAAGATGGTGTGATTTTGTTGTTTGATGATCTAAGATTCACCTAGGAACTAACAACTATGGAATAATTCATCAAGTTTATTTGTCAGACTAATTCACCCTTGAATAAATAATGAATAGTCTGTAAAAACATCAAAAAATAACTGGGGTAAATAATGGAAGAAAACTGGCAGCTATAGGCTAAGGAAAAGTTATAAATGTTAGGAATAAATTTAGGTGCAGAAACCATATTTTTTACATTAAACCGTCCATTAAGGATCTATTAAGAGGAATTTACAGATGGAAGAGTGGACCTTATTCCTGCTTAAGAAACCTCAAAGTTTTAAAGGTGTTTTAAAATAATGTAAATTACAAATCTGGCCATTCAAAATACCAGACCCCCCTCCTGCATTTATTATTTATATTTTATTTAAGAGTTAATATACTTATTTTGTCTGACAGAATGTACTGGGAAAGAATAAATGGGGGGTTACTTTTTATCATTTGGCTGGCTGATTAACTCAATTTTCCTTTCAAATGCTTTTAAAAGTGTCTTATGTAAGTATGCATTTATAAAAATATTAAAACATAGTATAACATATAAGTCCATTGTATATTTTTATAAACATCCAGTTGTATCAAAAATACTAGATAGTAGAATATGATTTTCTAATTATAATGGATATGCAGTTTAATATAATTTTTTTCACCTTAATGCCTCCTCATGGTAATTTAATTATGAGAAACTGGGTATTATTTCTAATTAACAGGGCATGTTTAAATTCATTTAAAGATAAAAATGGATGATATTAATGTTCACCCAGTTCATGCTTTATACCTTGAGTTCAGATACACATAACATATGAGACATCTTTTAGGGTAGCCATTTGTCTGAGGTTTTAACTGGCCTTGAATTATGTTTCACAGATGGCCAGGTTGTTAAACAGATGGCTGTTTCCTTGACCTTTAAAATCTTTGTTTTTCTTTTCATAATTACCTGTGGTTTATAATGGATCAAATTCTCCATTTTATATAACTACCTTTTATATTTCCATCATGTGTTCGCTCTAAAATATTAAACAAGGAGAAAGAGCACACATATTTATAAGTAGATTTCAATAAAATGCATTTTCTACCGGGGAGGGAATTTTAGAGGAGAATAACTTTTCGGAATTAAAAAACATCCATTCCCTAGCACTGTGTGTGGATGGGATAGACACCTTTCCTCTTCCCGTTTCCTTACAACTAAAATTTATACTTCCCGTAGATGTGATACAGAAGGGAGAAAAAGAGGGGCAGTAGCGGAAATAAATACTTTATTTTCCATAATGAAGACAGAGGGCTTTTTATAAAGGATCTATGATTTGACCTGGTTACAGAGGGTTGTTTTGCACACTTATTTAGGCAGTGTGTCCAGGTGCATCCCTAATATTGCATGGGACACCTGTGTTTGCTCAGGGACTCATTGTGCAATGCTCAGTGACCATGTCAAGTGAAGTCCAAGAAATATAGACGTGTATTTCATGCCAATTAGATATTCCTTGTCGACAAGTTGATGGGCGTGTTTGAAATTTCTCTCTCTAGTTGGTTAACTTTTGCAGATTCTCGAGTGATATCTAAGCAAAGCAAAATGTGACAGCAACGATGACTTGGAGGGATTTGGGAAATATTCTGTCATTAAGAATCTGAACTAATAAAACAGCTCAGTAATGTCTCCCAGTCCCAGGTCCACCATTTCACACGACGCTGTTTAAGCAGGCCATGTCACAGTTTGAGACCGCGAAAATCATCAGGTCTGCGTGACTCACTTGGCAGCTCGAGAGGACACTGTGGAAAGGATCGACCTCACTAAAGTCCGTGGGGAATGCAGGGAACAATGCAAAATAAACCTGTTAGAATATTGGAACTACATCTTGCAGAGTTTACCTCCGTCTGGTTTTGACACTATTGCTCTTATTTGTGCAATCCCAGGCCAGACTCATTCGTTACTCCTCTGTACATTCTGTACCTCACCATCGCCTCATGCGAGTGCTCACATCATCTGTTCCCGGTCTGTTTCGTACTGGGGACTGGTCTCTGTCTCTCATTCTCAACTCATATATACTTCTGCTCTGAATCCTGGCTCATAACCCAATATCTGTGTTCTTTCCTTTCAGGTAGCATCCAAAATATGGCAGACCAATTGCCTATTTCTCAAGTCATACGATATAATTGTTCTCTCAAAATTTGATAAACCAAAGCAGTTGGTATTAAGATTTTGACATTTTGCAAGATATCAAATTGTCCCTTTCAACGTTAGTTGCCTTACATTTAACAAAATACATATAAATACTTATGACCATTTTTAAAAATATTTTATTTACTCATTGATTTGACAGACAAAGAGAGAGAAAGAACACAAGCAGGGGGAGCAGTAGGCAGAGGAAAAGGGACAGGGACACTCCTTGCTGAGCAGGGAGCCCAATATGGAGCTCAGTTCCAGGACCTGAAAACATGACCTAAGCTGAAGTTTGATGCTTAACCGACTGAGTCTCCCAGGTGCCCCATCACCATTTATTTAACTAGATGCTTCCATATAACTTAATTTTTTTTTTTTAGAAATGGACATTCTGTGGTAAACATCACAAACACAGTGTTTTATCCTGAATGATGTGGATTGCTTAAGTCGATGCATTTAAATGGACTTATCTCTGGGCACCTGGGTGGCTCAGTCAGTTAAGCTGCTGCCCTACCCTTAGGACGTGATCTCCGATCTCCGGGTCCTGGGATCAGCCCCGCGTCTCTCGTCTCCCTGCTTAGTGGGGAGTCTGCTTCTTCCTCTCCCTCTGCCTGCCACTCCCCCACTTGTCTGTATGCTCTGTCTCTCAAATAAACAAATGCAATCTTTAAAATAAATAAATAAATGCATGTACTCACCTCCTCAGTAATATCACAGGGTTGTGAGGGTTGAACCTGGAGTCTGTCCGGGTTTGTATACCAGTTCTGCCTCTTAGTAGCCAGATGACTTTTGGCAAATTATTTAACATTTCTGCTTTCATTTTCCTCATCTGTAAACCGTGGACTCTAACAGAGCCTACTTCATATAGTTCACACGAGATTGCGTTGGCCCCAGTAAAGCACTCTGAGTGAGGCCAGCACACAGGAGGTGCTTGTGTTTACCATAGCCATATCCGTTACTCAAATTCCTTTTTGTTTAATGCCTACTATAGATCCACATTATCTCTTCCGATACCACGATCTATCAGATAGATTTGGATTTTCTGATTCACAGACACTCAAGCCAGAGATATTAAGGGATATTAAATGATGAACTCCAAAGTCTGCCTTTTGTCTTCCTACTTATATTTGTAAATTTTTTAGTTTTGAAATACTTTTCCAGTCTTTAGTAAATTGTATTTTCTTGCTTTATTAAGTTCATTGCTGAAAGTTTTCAACTTTCTAAAAGTTAGTATCTAATTTGCTGGTGAAACCAGATTGTCTTGCACACATCATGCCAGAAACGGAAAGGTACTATTTTTTTTTTTTCCTAAAGCAAGTTAGTCCTTATATTAATCTCACTTTCTTCAATTGTATAATGAGTTACTTTGAATGGATGATTCTTAGATCCTTTCTACGTCATTTTATTTGTGCTAATATAACCTATATCATCGGTGTGTGTCTTCCCCTATTGTCTTTGGTTAGACCCCACCTACAGTTTGAGTGGATTCATACAATATCAGTAATCATAGCATATAAATGTGTCAACATTTCCACTGGACAAGTATAAGCATTATTTACATTAGCCTTGATCTAAATGAGGTTTAATCTTTTATGTAGATATTAACATATATATTAATACATAAAAAGGTGATTTTAAAAAGCTATCATATTAAATATACATGCTTGAAATTTGCACAGAAAAAGGTAAAATTATTGTAATTATATTCATTCTCAATATGTGCTTTTTACCTTGCTGTAGAATTGTTTACTCATCATTGAATTATAATCACCTCATCCAAAATAGTGTGGTATACTATATTGCTTATTTGGAGTTATAATATGGACTTTTAACTCATTTAACTCTTATATAGTTATAATGTGATCTCTCTCATCTAGTTGCATGATTTTTAACTACGTATATATGGTAATGATTTGTCTCGAGAAAAGTAAGAATGTATATGTATATTTTATCTATCACATACTCTTATCTGGCTTATACATCCCAATGCCTAAATAATATGTCTACTTGGATGTAACACAGCATCCAAACATTACAGCCAAAAATTTTGATTCCACCTGAAAACCTTTTTTTTTTTTTACAGTATTTCTCTTTTAAATGCTAGCACCATATTTAGCACAGGTAAAAATCAATGGTTTTTGTTTTCTTCTCCTCCCTTCTCATATGCAAATGATCAAAAATCTCTCTCTCTCTCTCTCTTTTTACAAAACCTACCATATTATTTTTAAATTATGTTTTTCGGGTGTATGTATATTTTTAATTTAAATTAAGTTAATTAACATATAGTGTATTAGTTTTATAGGTAGAGTTCAGTAATTCATCAGTTTATATAATACCCAATGCTCATTACATCACATGCCCTCCTTAATGTCCATCTCCCAGAAATCTCTTTTCTCAGGGTCCGACAGCATCTGACCCCATCTCGCTCCTTCTCCTGCTGTTACGGTGGCTCAAGCCATTAACTCACACTGGGACCATGGCAACAGCCTTCTACCAGGTCTTCCTGATTCCTCCTTTGTCCATCTCCAGTACCAAGTTCTCCCCAGAACACCCAAATCAACTTACTGAAATTGGGAGTTCTTTGCATCAAGCGTGCCATGCTTCCCCTTTAAAATTAGGATGAATTTGAAATGAATTTCCATACCCTGTCTATAAAATCACCTAAGATATAGTTTCTCCTTCCTCAACAACCTTGTCCTCCATCACTCATCCTCATTCATGACACTCATGCATACTAGTCATCCTTCAGTGCTTAATATGACCAGAAAGTTCTCACCTCTGAGTCACAGACATTATCCATTTTTCTAGCATGCAATACTTTGCTTCTGTGTCTCCTCATGGTTAGTTCTCATCACACATTCTCTTAAATGGTCCCCTTCCTAAACCTGGTTTTATTTCTGTCTGAAATTTCTCACAATGTGAAGTTTACTTAATTTATCTTTTTGTTTATTTGGGTGTTTTATATTTTCTGCTAGAGAAGTAAAGTTCACTGAGGTCACTGACTATCTTCATCTCAACTTTAGCACATTTCCAGCATCCAGATTAGTGTGTCACAGAAAACAAGCACTCAAGAAATATTTATTTAATAAACAGCTAGTCTTTCATTTCTGTGTATTTATAAGCTATTATTCTGTTTCCTTTTCCATATAACTTTCCTAAGAGTACTTTGAATTTCTAGGTGATTTTGATCATTTTCTAAATAATTGTGTTCATATGGAATAAAAATTCTGTTATTCTAATATGGTGGTTGCACTAATATTATGATGTACATACTTATGAGAAATAAATTTACTATTTTATCTCATCGCTCAAACATTTTTAATAGTGTCTTTATAAAAAATTAATACTTAGGTGATATTTGTCTTCCAATTATGACAATTTTGTATATGGGGAAGATATTCTGAATGACTTATACACACCTAGATTTGTTATGTTGTACACACTTATTCTTCTGTTTCAGATGAATTTTATTATGTGCCATAAAGTCAGAGAAAATGAAATCTATTTATACCAGAAGTTTTCTCATTAACTTAACCTTTCGGTTTTAGACATAATAAAAATATAATAAAACCATAAAATAAAAATTTTATAGTATTCCCTAAAAAATAAAAGTTGCTTTGCTCCACGAAAAGAGGAAGATGAAAAATATACTAGTTGTAACATTATTTTGCATGTTTCATGAAAGTCACCACTAGGGGAGCCTGGGTGGCTCAGTGGGGTAAACCTCTGCCTTCGGCTCAGGTCATGATTTCAGGGTCCTGGGATTGAGCCTCGCATCTCATAGGCTCTCTGCTCAGCAGGGAGCCTGCTTCCCCCTCTCCCTCTGCCTGCCTCTCTACCTACTTGTAATCTCTCTCTCTCTCTCTCTCTCTGTCAAATAAATAAATAAAATATTTTTTAAAAAGTCACCATTCAACATTGGAAATCAAATGGCTTAGACAAATGTTTTTGGCAAATACATGCATACATATCAGGACAATGCCTTATTTGGATCTGAAAGAGTAGGATCCATTTCTATATCTACCAGTTTCTAACCATGTTGAGCTCATGCAAATCTACTTAGCTTTTCACTGGTTAAATCGTAACAACACAACCTGTAAAATTCTAGAGAGGATGAATCATGGCCATAATACATGTGACATTCTGCCTATCACAGGTATTTTAAAAAGATCGAATTTGTATTCTTTATTATCATTAATTTATTTTTGCTGTAGGCATCGTCTGTCATTGGATGTATGCTATTGATTGCATGAAGGTCCCATTAGATTCTCCTATACAAATGACCAAAGACCCATAGCACTGACCCCATCTCACTCCGTCCACTGCTGTTATGCTAGTTCAAGCCACTATCTCATACTGGGACCATGGCAAATGTTACCTTAAGTAAAGTTCAGATCAAAGGCAAGCCTTATGGAATGAATGGCGATCATCACCATGCAGCACATATGACACATGGACATAAACAACACTGGGAGGTGTGTTAGCAATGAACAGCTAAAGAAAACAAAATGACAACCTAAAGTAGTTCAATTCTCAACTGAAGTCAGAATCGGAAACCCTGAAACAATCCTGTTTTAGAGAATTTCTGGTTGTTATTCCTTTACTGAAGCAAGGGAATACAGTTCCTGATACGTAACATGCAACTTGAGAACACAGGAAGCAATGAAATATAGGTCACAGTACTCCTTTGCTCTGTGACTTAAGTTGATACCACTCTCCATGTTTTACTAAAGAGAGAAAATGATTATCTTACCTGAACATCACATAATCCACTTTATAAGTGATATTGTGCTTACAGGACCTGAAAAGCAAAAATATGAGGTACTCCAGCTACCTATCTTGAGTATATGCTTGAGAGAAAATGGAAATATTCTCCTCCCCAGAACGAATGGGCCTACTACCAAGTTGGAAACAGCTTTGGCAAGCCAAATTAAAAAACTCGGTGTTGTACTTTGTGCTGATTCTTCTACCAAAAAGAAAGAATATTTGAGGGCCTCGCTGATTTTTAGAGGAATGTCTGCTATGTTTAGTTGTGCAGCTCTGACCTATTTAGGGCATCAAATAGGTCCCAGAGTAAGAAAAATGTATTTAACCAGCCTAGGGTGCAATTCAGAGAAATTTTTCACTTGGCCCTCATGACCAATTTGATCCAGTTCTACTCAAATTGTTTGTGGCAAAACGCCAGGCAGTATGCAGTGTAGAGTCTGTGGTGAGCTATGATAGAATATGCACTGGTCAAGCACCTGGGTTTTTGAAGAAAAGCCATACCCTTTATAGTGAAAACAACAACACCCTATTCTTATAAGAAACTTCGTCTGGCTTGCCCTTTGGCTCTGATAAATAATAAGCAACTGACCATCAGAAAACAAAAATTCATACAATCTCAGCTTTCTGTTGGGAACTGGGTTTTAGCTAACACACAAAGCTATGTGTTAACTGTGTCTAACAGAAATCTATCATGTTGTAGTTGTAGTTGTTAGTCAGCCTGTGTTTCCAATCATCTCAATGTTAGCTGAGGGGACTCAAGAACAAAGTGCCATGGTCCCAGGGATAGAGGTGTCAGACCTGACACTGAGGTACCGAGGCTTCTCCAGACACTCCCTGAGGTGTTGACTGGTCTTCTGGTATACCAGTCAGTGTCCAGTGAGGAAAACACAAACTACTCTAAGTATTTTAAACAGACATGGATTAAACACAGGTGCTGGGAGCCAAAATACTCAGTTCATTTCTATGGTTTACAAAGAGGAAAAGAGTGTTAAAAATGTGTATGTTAGGTATATTGAGTGTATATTAGATATAGGTACCTTGGCATACGTTTTGTTTCATCTTGTGTGCATTTTTTTATTTGTGGTTTGGTAAATATATTTGAATATGGACAGACTATACTTCAGGATCTGTGCTGAATTGTATAATTTCAGAAATGAACAAGATAGACACAGATCCCGACTCAATGAAATTTCACTGTATGCTTTTCTGTCAGTTGTGTTAATAGTAGTGGTACTAGCAGCTGTTTTCCTTGTCATAAATTCAGAGTGGGTTTGAGGCAGTAGCTAGTATTTCAGTTCCGGATATGGTGAAAATGCAGAACTTCTGAGATAGCAGCATGTGGCATCCTGAGCCTCTTACAATGGAGATTTGAGGTTATAGACTTCTCACTCATGTTTGATGGCCTGATTTGGGATCAGAGCAACCAGGGGAAATAGAAAATGACTTCCCCTCACTGAATGAAAGCAGTGGGAAGACTGAGTCTTACAGAACATTAACATGGTATGGGAAGGAATTGTGGAAAAGTCAGGACATAACCAGGGAGAGGGGTATCTAACTCATATTTCAAAAGATATATCAGAAGTTTAATCTCCTGGAAATCATTTCTGATCCATCATATACCAAGAATTTGATTTGACTCTATCTGTCCTAGCATATAAATATCTCTGATGGGGAGATGGTATAACATAATGATTAGGACATGGGTTCTGGAACTTGATTGCTAGCCTTCCCATTAACTCTGCGATCTTGAGCAGGCCATTTTTCTCTTCATATCAGCTTCCTCATCTGTGACACAGGAATGTTAGAATGCCTACGTAGTAGTTTCTTGATGACTGTTACAGTTAATATGCAAAACATTTGAAAGGTCATTTTGATTCTGAGTAGATTCTCAGCATGTGTTGGTCATTAATTTTGCACTTTTACCTACAGGCATTGGCTATAAATATCTACCTTTATATTCATCTTCTCAAGTGTAGTGACTTATTTAGGGTACTTGTTCAATAAATCTTTGTGGAATTAGGTGATTTATAATTTTAAAGTTTATTTCACCATGCCATTTAAGATTCATGGAACTAACATTTGCAAGAAGTCATCATGGAAAAGTATCACTGGCTAAATTATCAGGAACATGGATTTACAGTAGATCATTATGAATCTGAATCAGATTCATTATGAATCTGAAATAAAGAGGAGCTCTATAGACCACGTCATCACTTCTAACTATAGATTTGATTTGATTTCCATATAAAACAGCCACAAACCTCCATTGGTTCCTGAGTTGTTGACTGACTACAGGCAGAATTTCCTGAGAATGTTTTACCTTTATTCTTGCTAAATGCCATACTGTACTTTGAACTTAACATGTTTTCAGTCTAGACAAAAAGTTTATATCTGTTACATTTATGTCCGTTACCTTGTCAAATTTAGCTTGCTTCTTATGGCTATAAAGATCACGAGGTATACTAATTTTGTTAGAACATCTTTAAAATAAAATAACCTCATAAGAATTAGCTCTTTTTATCAGGTTTACTTTCTTAACTGCTATGTTGAGAAACATTTCTGAGATTGTAGTTCCTTTTCAATATCCCAACATATATGGTAATACAACTGTTACTGATAGGAGGCCTGAAGTCATAACGTTTTAAAAAAGAGACTAGCATTCTGCATGTAAAATTTTAAACCAATACTGTGTTATATAATTATATAATTTTTCTTTCCTCTCCCACGTCATTTGTCTACCCTTGTCCATTATGATCAGTGCCCAAAGCCCTGTAGACTGAATTCTATAGACTACATTACCCAGATAACTGTTTCGAGCTTCCAGTTGGATTGGGTCAATAGAAGGCAGTGGCAGGAGATTGGAGAGAGAGAGAGAAAGACAGAATGAGAGAGCAGAAACAAACTAGGTATTAGGTATTAAGGGATAAAACAGAGTATTAATCTGCCGTGCTTGCTCCTATCAGACCTTTATGTTCATGGTGACTGTGTTCATTCACCTCCATCTATACCCAGAGATTCCAGAGCATCCTTTTCTCCTTTAGACCTAGTCGTATTAGTGGTTTCCTCCTATCTCTATCCACAAGTATTTCACCATCTCCTTGCTGGTCTATAATTCTATAAATGGTCCCTTTAAAAACTATCTTAATTTACAATTTTATATGTGCTACCTTGCTTCTGCTAATAATCTGATTGCTACAAATGCCAATTTATGTATGTGTGTACATAGGTATGAAGATATTTCTGTTGGTGATTTTGGTATCCTGAATTTAAGCAATATATTATGTGACCTGTGAAAATGTCTTTATATAGCATTACATTTTTAGAAAGGAAAAAATAACTATTATGTAAATTACATTTTACATAATATCCCATTTTTAGACAGTTTAATAGAAACAAGTTTGTTATTTGTATTTTACATAAGGTCTCATATGTTGTAGTGAGATATTTTGATTACCAAATCATTTTTTTGGACTCTTTGATCTGTAGACTTTAGAATCTATGCTAAAGACATTTTCTACAAAAAATATAGTCTATATGGATGCACTAAGTTAGGAAAAGAGAGTTAATATTTTCACAAAACTCGAGGGAAACAGGAAAAATAGAAGTAGATGAAGATAATAAAAGAAAAAAAAAATTAACTTCCACCAAGAAAAAAGATAGTTGAGTTGGTTTAGAATGACATCATATTTCATAGCTGAATTACTGGCAAGGGAATGTGAGATAGGTCATGGCTACTTCTCATTACTCATTCAAATTCACATGACTTAAAACTAGGCTCACACTCCTAATTGGTATGGGATCAAGTTCTCTGCACAATTGCTAATTTATTTTTATTCTAAGATTTACTCTTGGGTTTTTCTACTTTTATACTTTTAATAGAAATAAGGAAGATGAAATTCACAGAACTTGTTTTATTAACCAAAAGTGGCATATTCCAGTTACTGGGAACTGAAATTATCTTTTCACAGTTACAATTTTTTTTCTCAATTCTATCATTAATTAATTGTACACTTTTCAAGAATAAGGTAATAAGTAGGGGTAATAAGTAGATAGATATGCTATAAAATATATACATTTATTAATATAAACATATTAATCGCTTTCAATATTCCCCTTTCATTTTTAAAATGTGAGAGAGATGGGGAGGGATGGAAGGAGGCAGAGAGGGAGGGAGAGAGAGAGAAAACTTGAGAAATATTTTATCGAACCAACTTTAACCTCTAAAATGGACTTAAATAGATTAAATTATTGTTAAAATCAGTAGTATGACTTGTAATTACACATAAACTGTGGGTCCTTTCTAGTATCCTTATGAGTACTTTTCAAATGTGATTTTCTCAAAAATTTAAAAAGGGAAAGATATATAAATTTCATTTTTCATTAGATTTCCTGAAATCTTAGGCATATACAATTTTCTAGTTGATATCTCTTTCAACAGGTGGGACTAACCCTTTCAGTACAATATAGAGTGAGGGAGATAATTAAAAAAATTTAACACAACATATCTGAAAAGATTTACCTTGCAATTAGATCTTGATAGAAGTGCCTAATGGAAAAAATGCCTAATTTTGCTATGTCAAAGATATTATGGTGATGCTCTTATAACAGTATGTGAAACCCTAAATTCAATTTAAATACATGTAGAATGAGATTAAGAAAACAGAGACTGACTGTAGGATAGCATCCTTTACTTTGCAAAGATGTTTGAACTTAATAAATTTGACCCACTTCATTTAGCACTGTATCTCGTGCAAAGATTGACTATATTTTTTTTGAGAATTTTTTAATTTATTTTTTTATGAAGAGGGTACAAATAAAAAATCATATAGGACGGCTGTTATTATGAAAGGGAGTTATGCTTTCTTATTGTATGAGGTTAATTAAATATCTGTTCTTAAAGTAGTTTAATATTTCATGATAAAACAATACAAAACAAAAAATGCTGCAATAAAAAATAGACTAAGAAAAATTCTCACAACAAAAATTTCTGGAAACATTTACTTGCATGAAAATATTTATTTGCTATGAAAGCCATATCTTTATATTAAAAACATGTTTTTATATTTTTCAACAATTTTCAAACATTATGTTTTTAAGTTATTGAGTTGCATGGCATGTAATTACATTTACTGAAGCCATTGTATACTCTACGACTTACAGATATGCAAGATTTTGGCACAAGAAAGCTCACTTTCTAGAAAACAATCTTCATGTTTAAAAGAATGATCCATTGTATTCTTTTTAAGCTTTTCATCGCCTGCAAAGAGCTTTAAAATAGAAAGATTCCTAGCAATTAACTTTCCTGTACTCCAGAAACAAGCAATCTAGGAGTTAATTTATTCTAAATGACATGCTGGGCTTGTTCAGTGGAAATTACTACTGATATAATTTTCCATGTGTAATTATTTTATTAACATGGAATAATGGGGAAAAGCAGTGGCAAGCATTCTTTAAAAAACAATTTAAACAATACAGGCTTCTGTATTTATTCTTGGTATTGAAAAAGCTAACCTTTTCAAATACTTTAAAATCCCACCAGGGGAGAGAGAGAGAGAGAGAGAGAGAGAGAGAGATTTCCACAAAGAGGAGTTCCAATTTTAACTGGCTACAGACTAACTCAGAATAATGCTCTAAGCCAAGAGCAACAAGAATTCAGCATAAAATATTATGAAAATACGATATATTGGCTCCCTCGGGTTTTTTTTCTTTTTTATTTCCAAATTTTTATTTAAATATCAGTTAACATGCAGTGTAAATTTAGTTTCACGTGTTGCATTTAGTGATTCAATACTTACAACACCTACTGTTGGCTCCTTTCAGTCTATCTGCTCCTCCCTTACCTGTCAAGTCGAATATTTCCAGAGTCCTGGAGGGTTGAGATTTCTTTCTGTAAATTTCTCCCTACATTTATTGTATTTTGTGGTTCACTCTTTCAGCATCTTCAATCTGATGAAAATTTGTATTAATATTTAAATTAATATTTAAATCTCATCTACTGGACCCTCTCATTCTTTTGTTTTGTTTTTGTCCTTGTAAGTATGTGATTGTTTTCCTTTTCATTTGGGTTGGTTATCTGGGACTTAGAAGGACTAAGAAATTGTATTGTCTTCCCTTTTTAACTCAAAGTCCAAAAATATACTACAAAAAAAGTAAATTAAATTCTAGTTAAATAAAGCTTAATGCAAATAACTGAAAGTTATCTTAATAATAATTTATTTGTTACTCAAAAATTACCTCTTTAATTTTCCCCCATATTTCAACCTGAGTGCATACATATTTAGTGAAGTAGACATTACATAATCATATACTTTTTCTTTATGATTATTCCCAATTTCAACACCAAGATTTATCATGAAGTAAAGGCACTGGTAAAAGACCCTAAAATGAAACCATTTGCTCTAAAATGATTGCCATCTGAGGAGCTCTAGAATTAAACACCTCAGGTCTCTCCTATAGATTTAAATCTAATAAAAGAAACTGACACCTTAAATAACCATCACCTGCACTTTTCCTGTGTTGATACACATCTAACATATCATATATGACTTAAACAGAATGGTAAAAGAAAATTTACCTTTTCTAATATTTCATTTCTAAAAATCAGTGTCTAGTCCTTAGAAACATAAGAAATAGTTCAAAGTAAATTTACCTTATATATTATATATAGCTATTAAATTGCAACAATAAAAATTTAAAAACAATGTATTTGGTAAAATATTTGCCTTCCATTAGGCTAGAATAACTATATAAATAAGAGTCATTGCTAAATCATATATCTACCAGATAAATCCTAGAGATTGAATTTTTATAACTCAGTAGTTTAGAATTACAGCACTTTTTATGTTGAAATTACAAGTGTAGAAAGAAGAAATCTTTTTTAATTTGGAATAAATCAAAGATAAATTGGTTAAAGCATATGGACTTTGAAAACTCTTATTGCCTTGAACCATTTTATCCTTTGAGGGAGACCTTGGCTCAATCCACCCTAGGTGGTTCTCTTTCACTGTTCCTCAAATCAAGCCATCTTATTATAAAATTCAAATGTGTCTTTATGTCTCTAATTATTAGTCTTAACTGACTTAATAAGAGTTTTTTCCATTTGTCCCCATGGGATCTATTGGTAAGTACATAGTACCACTTTGGTAAGAATAATTATAATAAAATTTTCCAGCTATCTAGGATTCTAATCACTAAAACATTTTGAATAAGCTATATTCTTACATTAATAAGGTCACATCTTATATTAGCCAATCAATAACCAGTTGATTAGTTGGCTAGTGCTGTGAGGTGAAACAATTTACTCAAACTACATTCAGATATGGGAGAACATTTAACTTATTCTTCATAATTGGTCTAATCTGTAGAGTCACCAGCAGCAGAATAAAAAAAGAGAAGAAAGCATTAAATTAGTACAAATCACTAACAGTAATTTTGAAAAATTTTTGCTTGGTTAACTTATCAGTGGTCCATTCCCATTATACTATTCAAGATGAGGTGTAACACATATGAGGTTGAATGTGTTTCTTTGGTGACATAGAAGATAGGTTCTTCAGAAGCAAAGGATATGTTCTTGCTCATTTGGTCTCAGATGATGAATAAATAATTACTCAAGGTTTAGAACTGTGGGTGCTGGTGGACTTCTGCTCCCTGTTGCTCTCTGACTTTAGCACATTAACTATAATCTTGAAGTCTTTACTCAACAAGTCTTCATTCTGATCCTGAATCCTCTTGCTAGATACTGGAACTTTCAGCAATTGACCATCTCATTGTGGTCTTCTATCAGAACCTGTATTTCTCTTCACACTGAACTCAGGCCATAGGCCAGTCCTATTCATATAGTCTCAGCCAATAACTCTGTATTGCTATTAAACTACAATAATAGTCATTTATTATTGGTCACAGGGAGTTTTGCTAAAGTGTCCCAGCCTCCTTCCAGAGACCTCATGAAGCCACACTCTTAACCATAATGTTTTCATCCCATCACATTCATATCTTAAGATTCCAAGTCGTCTTTTGAGCCTACAACTACCTTCCACTGAATAGAAGGAACAAGGAGCTTGGCATCTGGTATATTTTATTTCTCTTTCTTTTTTCTGTTTATAATACATCAAGAATGGAAGCAGTAGCTTGTCTTCCTTTTTCTTCATTCCTAGTAGAAAATTCTCATATTTAACAATGCATAGAATATCAGATTTTCATGGTTTTTCTTATACTAAAATGGGTGACAGAAGTGATAGAGAAGAAACAAGCATTCTGGTTGTTTTTTGTTTTGTTTTGTTTTTTCTTGACAATGTCTGGATACTATGTCTTCTTTATCACTAAGGAAATCAAGAATGCAAGTTTCCTCCTGAGCTGTGGAGAAAAGGGTCAGGGCAGGAAAGCACCAAGAAAACATGACTTAAGTAGAATATTAATATGCAAACATTTAATATTTGGAAAACTGCAGTTTCTGTGCATTTCTTTCCTTAAGATAGTTAGCAGTTCCTTTATTCACTCAATAGCTGTTTTGCAGTGTTTATTGTTGTCAAAGCATCCTGCTGGGCTTGTGGAACATATACATTGAATAAGATCTAGTTCACCTTCTCAAAGAGCTTACATTATTTTTTTATTTAAATTCAATTAGCCAACATAGAGTACATCACTAGTCTCAGTTGTAGACTTCAGTAATTCATCAGTTGTGTGTAACACCCAGTAGAACTTACATTTTAGAATAAATATACAATCTAGAAAGTGCATACATTTTCTTCTCAGAAGGAAACTAAATACAAAAATTTGTAATTCATCAACTCTATATGGTCATATATTCTATGAATTTCTTTTTATATTCTTACGATAATCAAATTTGTGAATTATCACTTCTATAGCTCCTGGATGATAAAAGTAATACACTAATAAACCTAATCTCTTTTTTTTTAAAGATTTTATTTATTTATTTGACATAGAGACAGTGAGAGAGAGCATGAGAGGGGAGAAGGTCAGAGGGAGAAGCAGACTTCCCGTGGAGCCAGGAGCCTGACGTGGGACTCGATCCCAGGACTCCAGGATCATGACCTGAGCTGAAGGCAGTCGCTTAACCAACTGAGCCACCCAGGTGCCCTAATAAACCTAATCTTGCACATATTTTTCAAAAAAGAGAAATTAACTTTAGAGTCAATAATTAGAACAGTGATGTGTATGTGTGCGGAGAAGAAGAGAGAGAGAGAGAATTGTTTTGTTCCTTTTTTTTTTCCAAATGTGGTAGTGAACTTCAAACACCCCCTTAGGTGTCAGTTAGTCTTGACAATATTTATCTACGTTTTTAATGCCATTTGACTCAGTTTTACTTAGTTATATTCAAATGAGGGCCAGTAAAGAGCCCCATGGGCAGAAATTATTTGAAATATTGAGAAGACAGTTTCTTTTTACACACAGCAGGGAAAGCTTAGATAAATTAATGCAGGATAGTGTTGGTGAATTAAACTTGGTTATGGTTTTGTCTGAAAATCCATGTTCATTCAGTTTTTCAAATACCTGATGATAAAGCACAGTCAATATGATATTTTAAATATTCTAGTACTTTAATTGAAAGGAATTAACTAAGTACATTTTAGCATGTGTGTGCTTCTAATTACTTTTTTAATGATTTTATTTTTATTTTTTATTAACATATAATGTATTATTTGTCCCGGGGTACATGTCTGTTTATCATCAGGCTTACACATTTCACAGCACTTACCATAGCACATACCCTCCCCAATCTCTATATCTAATTACTTTTAAAAGCTCCTATGGATTAACTGTCTATATGACATTTTTTTCCAGAGGGGATTGGAAGCTTCAAAAACTTATCTAATTTGATTACAAATGAAGATATTACATTCAATATACTGTAGTATTTCTAAGACAATCATCTTGTATATTTTATTTTCTTCAATAAAAATCTGGTGGAGGGGGCAGTCTATGATGGCTGAATGGGAAGATCATAAACTCATCTCCCACTCCAATGATGAATTCTGTGATGTTTGTAAGCTTCTTATTGATTACCTTCTACCACTTCCTTATTACACAAACACATTCTTTTTTTTAAATTTTATTTATTTATTTGACAGAGAGAAAGATATCACAAGTAGGCAGAGAGCCAGGCAGAGGGGGGGGGGAGCAGGCTCCCTGCTGAGCGGAGAGCCTGATGCGGGGCTCGATCCCAGGACCCTGAGATCATGACCTGAGCGGAAGGCAGAGGCTTTAACCCACTGAGCCACCCAGGCGCCCCACAAACACATTCTTTACTTAGAAACAATGATATATGTAGAAGGCCATAATGTTCAGAAAATAGAAGTGATTTAATGTAAGCTACAATTACAAATACACATGGTAAAGGAACTGCAGATTCAATTTCAGCTGATTCCTTGCGAAGGAAATAAGGTTTTGTTTTAAGCATGAGAGGAAACAGTTAAACTGAGAGCTCTGGCGCCTTTCTCTACCATGGATATGAATACTACGTTCCTGCCTTTTACCTGCATTTAGGAAAGGGCTATTTTATTTTAGACTAAGTTGGGAAATGATATCCTTTTGAACAAGGGTGAATTAGCCTGTATTATCTTTTTGAAGGATTGTCTTCTTATTACTATACACAACCACATGAATTGGAAAGAAAAAGAAAAAGAAAAACTATTTGGATTAGCAGTAGTCAAGCGGAAATAGGAAAATAAATCCCTCAGTAAATCTAAATAAATATGAATGCTGAGTTTATGATTATTTACCAACTTTTGTTTGCAAAAAGTAACATGTATCTGTACAAACTATGCTAAATGTTGGATCCAGGAAAAGTGCACAGCAGAGAGGTAATAATAAAACTCCCATTCTGAGTCCTTACAGTATTATATTAATATCGATTAAGTTATACATGAATGCGCAAATATAAATTAGCTATATGTAGGTCAAAAGAAAAGATATTTAAGTATCTAAATTAATTAAGGTATGCAAGATAAAAATTAAATCATTCTTGACAAAGTAATTGCTGTTGTCAACATATTTAATGCCTTAGAAAGATTTGTATGTATGTTTGATGTAGCCTGAAATACAATTTTCCCCTTTCTCCCCCAAGTTATTACACAAAAGCAACAAGGAAAATAGAAAGGGAAGAAAAGAGGAAACAGAATTTTAAGAAAACCTAGACTTAAGCATATATTATGGCTTCTGGAATCGATTGAGATTTGTCAGAAACAATAGAGATAAATACTCTTTAGGGGAAAAAGTCATATGTTTACATATATTTTAAGTGCTATAATTAACATATATAGATCTATATATATGCTTAACATGGGTCTATAAGTTTTTAGATATATGAGAGTATTTAATCCTTGTATCCTTTCTGTGAGATAGGTGGCATCTTGCAATTAGGGAAACTGAGGCATAGAGACATTAAGGAACTGGATTAAAACCATACAATTCAATGGTAAGCACAGAAAGCAAGATTCAAGCTCTAACAGCTTCAGCTCTAGAGGGTATACTGGCAACCACTGAACCGATTGTCTTTCCTAGGGTTGATGTCATAGGTTAGCCAAATACTAAATTTTATGATTTTAATAGCAAAAATTAGCAAAAGCATAAATGCTATTCCTAGGCAACTTGTTTTAATCAGTCATGCTTCATTGATTCAATGGAAACTGTGACATAGAACGAGGCACCGATAAGGACTAATCCACAAGGCATATCATTAATTAGAAAAGCAAGGTTCACAACATTGTGGGGTAGCATGTTTTGGGGCAAAAAACATATCTGTGTGTGTGTATGTGTGTGTATGTGTGTGTGTGTGTGTGTATTTTTTTTTTTTTAATCTGAGAGATCTCCAGAATAGTTTAGAAAGGACTCATATCCATGACCGCCTCTGAAGTGGGAAACTATTATCTAGATATAAGAGATTGGAAATATAATTTTCATTGTGAACTTTCAGGAAAGATTTTGAATTCTGCACATGATCAAGTATTAGACCAAATCTTTTGTTGTTTTTAATTAATAGATGTTATTCTTAGAGCAGGTTTTAGTACATAGAAACAATGCTCCACAATTAGAGGGGCACCTGGGTGGCTCGGTGATTTAAAGCCTCTGCCTTCAGCTCAGGTCATGATCTCAGGGTCCTGGGATCGAGCCCCGCATCAGGCTCTTTGCTTAGCAGGAAGCCTGCTTCCCCCTCTCTATCTGTCTGCCTCTCTGCCGACTTGTGATCTTTCTCTCCGTCAAATAAATAAATAAAATCTTTAAAAAAAAAGAGAACAAATAGATAACGATTCTCACAAAAGAAAGCCCAAGTATATATGATGAATTCTACCAAATATTGTAATAAAAACTAATACCAGCTCATCAAGCATGCTTCAAAAAATATATGGGAGGGAACACTTCCCAACTCATTCTCTGAGGCCAATATTATCAAGATATCAGAACCATGCATAGCCTTGTAAATATAGTAAAATCACTGAATTTAACATTTAAAAGAATGAATTTTATGATAGGCAAATCATATCAATTTTTGAAAATAAAATCTACTAGAAGCAACCATAATATTGGGAGTAAAATTTTTTTAAAAAATCCTCACACTCAAATATGTCTTTAACAAAGGAAGAAATTAGTAAATAGCCCCAATATTGACAGATAAGATAAATCTTTTAATTAACAAGTACTAGAGCATATTGATAAAGACTTATTTATTGACAAATATATAAAAAATAATAGAAAACTATATCTATAAAAATCAGTTGCTTAAGCAATAATATCAACTATTATGAATCAATAAGTACTAGAGACGGAAAAAAAAATCTAAAAGGTTGCTGCAGAGGAAAATCCAAGCCCAGAGAGCTTTACTAGTAAGTCCTGCCATATATTTAAAGAAGAATCAATAAAAATTCTTCACAAAGTCTTCCAAAATACTGAAGAGGAGGAAAACATTTCCCAACACATACTATGTGGCCAGTACTATCCTGATAGCAAAACTAGATAAAGATATCATAAGAAAAGAAAACTTGTCCTTAACAAAGAGCTAACTGAATCCAGCCACACTTAGAAAGGTTTATAGACCATGACAGTAGGATTTATTCCTTGAATGCAAGCCTGCTTAAACATTTGAAAAATCAATGGAATTCACCATATCACTTAACTAAAGAGGAAAAATCACATGATTGTATCAGTTGTTGCAGAAAAAGTTATTTGACAAAATTCGACACCCACTGAGCCTAAACAAATTCAGCATGTTATAAATTGAGGGGGATTACTTCAAATTAGTGAAGACCACCTACACTAAATCTTGCAGCTAACATCATGTTTAATGTTGAAAGACTGAATAACACCCCCCGACTAAGATTGGGAACAGGACATGCATGTCCACTCTTATTTATTTTCAAAATAGTACTAGAAGTTTTTAGCTTGCAGAAAGAAGGCCAAAAAAGGAAATAAAAAGCATACAGTTTGGAAAGGAAGAAATTAACCTGTTCCTATTTGCAGATGATATGAATGTCTATGGCTAAAAAAAAGGTCTCTAAATAATAAATAGATTCAGAAGAGAATTTTTTTTCAAGTTGCCACCATATATCGACCCATCCTTGAGCATCTACACTTGTGTGTTTTACTTCCCCTCCTGATACTATGATAAATGTGCCTCCTGTTCTCTAGGGCCAAACTATGTCTTGCACATCAAGTCTCATGTCCTGCCGCAGTTATGAGGGGCATCACGAGGGTGTTCTGCATTTTGTTTTTAAGTATGTTCCTTTCTACTGATTCATTCACCTCAGCATAAAATCATGACATTTTTGTTTTAAAATAGCCTCTCTTGTCTCTACTACCTTTACAACGACCAGTCCATTTTTTGGCTTCCTTTAACATTAAGATGCTTCAAAAGTTATTTGTATTTACTGTTTCCAAATCCTCTCCTATTTTCTCTAGAAATCTTTTAATTTCAATACTTTGTTTCTAGCATGCTAACAAATATAATGGTCACCAGTGCCCACACTGTGAAGTCTTGTAACCAGTAAGTCTCAATTCTTTTTGTCTAACTAGCAGTATTTCTCGAATTGATGATTTCATTTGCCTTGAAGAATTTTCTACATTTGACCTACAGATTACACTTTCATGATAATTTTAATCACTGGTCACTACTGTTTTCTCTTGCTGGTTCTTCCTCATCTTTTCAGCCACTTAATCCTAGAGTCCTCAAAATTCAGACATTAAACTCTTTCTTTCTTTCTTTCTTTCTTTCTTTCTTTCTTTCTTTCTTTCTTTCTTTCTCTCTCTCTCTCTCTCTCTCTCTCTCTCTCTCTCTCTCTTTCTTTCTTTCTTTCTTTCTTTCTTTCTTTCTTTCTCTTTTCCTCCTCCTCCTCCTCCTCCTCCTCCTCTTCCTCCTCCTCCTCCACCTTCTCCTTCTTCTTCTTCTTCCTTTTGGTCCACATTTATTGCTTAGTGATTTTATCTCATCGCCTAGTATTAAACACTATGCACACATTGGGCTCTGCTTTTTATTAGTGTTGGTTCCCCAAAAAGAGATTGTAAGAATATATTCAAATACAAGTAGTTTATTTGGGAAAAAATCCTGGTGGTGGTAAGGGATGGGGGACATTAGGCAAATAGAGAAGTTATTCAGGAAACTAATGAAGGCAAATAAACTTGTCATTAAACAAGTGGTCAGTGGAAATAAAAATCCCATTGGGGAAACCATGAGAATCGGAGAAGCGTATATGCCTAGTTGTCCCACTGGAGGGGTGAGAGCACACAGGAAGATTTATCTACTCTGATCTGTCAGTCCTTGATTGAGTGCTCTTTCAAGAGGATATTGGTTCCTCCACAGTTTTGACCAATTTGGGCTTCTGCTTCCAGCTGTCAAAGAACTTAAGACAAAAAACCATAGCTGCCAACAGTTGGAAATTGTGTGAGTTCGCAAGTGTAAGAAAAATGAAATCTCTACTAAGATTTCTAAGACATTTCAACAGTATGTTCATCGTGGATTTCCTGATCTCATATATGTCCCACATTTAGTTCTCCTGCAATTCCCCCATTTCATGAAATGTTAATTCCAACCTTGAAATTGCTCAGAACAAAAAGATCGGAGTCACTCTTGAGTCTTATTTTCTCACACTACCTTTCCCACCATCCAATCTGTCCACACATCCTGAGGGCTTCTCTGCCTCTGTCTCTCCCTCTCTCTTCTTTCTCAATCTCTTACTTTTCCTTGGCTACCACCCAATCTGAGCTAGCATATGGTGACAATCTTCTAATTCATTTGTTTCATTCCACTATAGCTTCCGGTATAGCATCTAAAATTAATCTAAAAACTAAAACCCATAATGTAATTCCTCTGCTCAAACCTTCCAGTAATATCCCATATCACTCATAATAAAAACCAATGTCTGCAAAATGCCTACAAGAACCTTTAAAAATGTATCCCCAGGATAAACTCCCTAACTTCATCAACCACTTACTATTTGCTTGTTCCAATCCAGCTAGGACTATCTCTATGCTTTGCCTTGGACAGGAAAGCATGATCCCTTTTGGTGCCTTTGCACATGCCAATCTCTCCTCAGAATATTCTCACCCCTATCCACTGGCTCCTTCACCTCCTACCTATTTCATTATAATATTTTCCTCAAAAAACTACTTAAAAATTCTAGATTTTCATGAGTTCTCAACTCTCTTTCCTGTATTTTATTTTCTTAGCACTTACCTCTGAATAGAATATAAAATTTAAATTAAATACTTTATTTCCTTCTTCCATCTTAGAATAAATGTTACAGGCAAGTAATTCTTTTTTTCTGTTTTATTCATATATTTATTCCCCAAACTTAGAACAGTTTTAAGTGCTAGTGGGTCCTCAAATAAATATTCATTGTAGGAATGAATTCACTGAATTGTATATTTATTTGAGGATTAACTGGAAGACTCTTGAAAAACAAATAATTTTATTTCATCCACCAGAAGAAAATGCTTTATATTCAAAGGTGTTTATAGAACACACAATAATCTTAACACCAAAAAGCATGCAAAAACAAAAACACTTCTGCAACTCATTTCAAATTCAAAACAATTTTGCATTTTATTATGACTCTTTTATATTAGTGTGTCTGGTTTCCTTATACCTCCCGCTACTATTATTGGTTTTATAAGCAGAGATTATACCTAGAGTAAATTCAAAACACATAAAAAATAGTATGTGGTAAAGGAAATTAAGTGAGGGAAATTTCATTCACTGTCATCATCTGATCCTGACTATGTAACAATTCTAAGTTATGTTTAGTGATAGTAGACAAGATATTTAATATATTTGCTTAATAGAAATAGTAATCGTTATATTACATTTCCTTAAAAATTTCTCTCAGAAGTAAATGTGACTTCCCCTCACCTCCATTTTGTCTGGAATGTGTTGGATAGCTCTGTGTAGTGGAAAGCAAAATATATATATTGATCGATCTCTTTGGATGAATATCTTTTTAAAGTAACATGCCTCTAAAAGAGCAAATATATACTCGCACCAATGGCACTTTTATTGTAGAATAAATAGCAATTTATTCACTAGTAAGTGTTGGTAACCAGGGACTACAGAGTCTAGCCCATGGTAAACTTAATAAATATGTAAATGTATAACTGAACAAGAATTGTTAGATTCTAAAGACACTGACAAGGTGCAAGGAAAATGACGTTGTCTAGTCTATCAAACAAAGATTTATTCAGTTTAACAAAATCTAGCTTGAGTGAATTAATGTAATCAAATAATCTGATTCATTGTTTCTGTTCATAGGATACAGCCTTCTCCATAAAAAATAAACAAGAACATTTGTTTAATTATTTAATACTATTTCCTAGTAATAGTATTAAATTATTTTAATACTATTTTAATACCCCTATATTTTATATTTTAATACTATTTTTTAACACGCCTAAAATTTAATATTTTAATACCCCTATATAATCTCTGTTTTTACCTTGGCAACAGGCAGACTATTCTGCACCTGGAAGTAGATACCCAATATAGCTTTGCACAATTACAACATGAATAGTGCATACAAATTTGTAGAAATGTGATTTTTGATAAGAGGAAGAGTGGCATGGATAGAAATAAATTTGGTGTGATACTAGAGAAGTAATTTTCCATTTACATGAAGTAGACTGCAAACAACAACCACAAACCCTGAGAATGAAGGAAGTTAAATTGGGGGCAAAAAGGGAAACTCAGGTCATAAAGAGTAAAGAACAAGAAGGTAGAAGACAAAAATACCCAGAAAGAACTTTGCAAATATGCCTATAGCTACATTGTCAGGAATCATTAGAAACACTTCTGAGAGCTATTTACAATGCTCCTCAGAGAATCCTTGAGCATGGTCATGTGTCTGCTTCTATCATGGGGTAGTCTAGAAGCTCTAGGTGGTGTAGGTCCTCAGAAATCTTATGACCCTATTTTGTTACTATGTTTGTATTATTTCTGGAAGTATCTAAGGCCATTGAATACTAGTGGGGATGATTTTACTAGTCCCCAAATCACATCACAGTTCTTGTTCTAAATGAACAGATTAATAAAACTAAGGGAATTGTCTATTTACTAGTCCCAGTGATAATAAATTAAAAGGATTTTCTTTTCTTGCAAATTAACTCCATAAAACTGAAAAATCCTTGAAACAAAAAGCTTCTCATTAAATATTCTCTGGATTCATGTTAGATACAATTTATGAAATCAACGACTAGGCTCTTGAAAAAACAGTAAATACCTTCCTAAAACCTATTTCCTTTTTCTTTTATATGGTCTCATTATCTTAAAAAAAAATGTGTCAAGGGAGGTGTGGTAGTGTTGAGTTTGTACACAATATCATCCCACAGAGCACCTAGCTGGTTAATAGAAACGTTGCTAAAAGTTACAGCAGTGCAGGATTTCCCCTTAGGCTATAAATAATGGATTACTTTGGTGTTTAATCCAATGCTGACAAGAAGAAGAATGAGTTGGCATCCATACGGTGAATATTAACTACATTTCTAGCTACTGTTGCACTTAAATATTTAAGGTCTTATTTATAGATTGCAATAAAATGAAATAAGGAATTAATATATTGAATATAAAATTGTAAACAAGATCGTGCTCAGCAAAGGCATTATAAAACATTTCTTCTCTACAAACCCTGCCTTGTCTGATTAATAGAGAACCTGCAAAAGCATAGCTTAATTATTGAAAGCCTGAATTTATCTCTCTGCAAACAGTTGGGATCCCGATGTAAATACTGTTTAGGTGAGACTGCATTGCATGATCTCCTGGAGTCAAAAAATTGTTTTGATGTCCTCAGTGCTTCCACTCTCTGTGTCATACGTGGAACCCTTTTTACAAAAGTCTCAGTCTTGTTGTATGTGCAATAGGGACAATAATATGTGTTCTACATTGATAGTACCCTTAAAAGAATTAAAATAAATATTTTTCTAAAATATAGATTAGGGGCACCTGAGTGGCTCAGTGGGTTAAAGCCTCTGCTTTCGGCTCAAGTCATGATCTCAGGGTGCTGGGATCAAGCCCCCGCATCGGGCTCTCTGCTCAGTGGGGAGCCTGCTTCCCCCTCTCCCTGCCTGCCTCTATCTCTCATGATCTCTTTCTCTCTGTCAAATAAATAAATAAAATCTTTAAGAAAAAATAAAATAAAATAAAAAATAATAAAATAAAAGAATATTTAGATTATAAAACATTTTAATAGTATTTTTTTCTCCTTGTTTTCTATGGACTGTAGTTCCTAAGCAAGTTGTATATTCTTCCCATCTTTATATAGCTTCCTTGTGCCTTTTACATAAGAAATTTTCATTCAATATTTATTAAATGAATAAATGCAAGAATGAATAAATAAATAAATGAATGTATAACTTTGATTAATGTGCTATGCTTTCCAGTGTCTACAATGGAAAAATTCACTATTGCCAGGAAGCCCAGTGAAAATTTTATTCTCCATAATTCCAATCATAGAATTAATCCTGATTTCCAACAGAAATAAAGTTATCTCTATACATCCTATGGTGTTTTTGAAGTTGGTTTAATTATATCCGGCTCTATTTGTACTCCATGCTTTTTTGGTCATTGTGATGTGTGAGAGACTGAAGAAAAGTTATAGCTTCACAGATTTTCTCATATTTCATCTCAATTTTCTAGATAGGTAAATCTACATAGTATAGTTCACTAGAAGGTGTACTATACTATATATATAACTATAACATAACTATAGTACTATATTATATATATATAGTATAGTACATCTTCTAGTGAACTATACTATGTAGATTAACTTATCTAGAAAATTGAGATATATATACATATATATACACACACTTAGGTTATATATGTGTGTGTGTGTGTATATATATATATATATACATCTAAAATTGAGATATATATACCTATATAGGTGTGTATATATATATATATATACACACACACACAACTATATATATGCCTATATATATATATATAAATATATATATATATAGTACTTAGTTCAGACACTAAGACTAATGATACTTCATGTGAACTTGGTTCATATGAAGACCTGGACCTGCCACATACTAACTGTGAAGTGTTCATATGAACAAGACTGAGATCACAAGTAGGCAGAGAGAGAAGCAGGCAGAGAGAGGGCAGAGAGGGGGGATGTAGGCTCCCTGCTGAGCAGAGAGCCCAATGCGGGGCTTGATCCCAGGACTCTGAGATCATGACCCGAGCTGAAGGCAGAGGCTTTAACCCACTGAGCCACCCAGGCACCCCAAACTAAGCTAATTTTAAAATTAAAACAAGGAAGTTCACCGTGACTCCATCATCTTCTAAATAAAACTCAATATCTTTGAAATGTTACAGATTTACATATTATTATTATAAAAATTAAGGTATAAAATTTTTATGCTTATTAATATTTTCTTTTTATTTATTTTACACTACACATAAAAGATTCTATTAATCTCTATTTTTTATTCTACTTAAAGCAAATAATTTGAGATATAAAAAACGCAATACAAAACTTTTCCACGTTTTAGTTTTTTTCGTATTACATTCCCAGATGAAGCAGTTTGACTGTGAAGGATGGCCTATAATGAACAGTATGTAGGCTTCCAAAATCCTTATCATCAAGAACTATCTCATTTATGAGGCAGCGCCATCATGAGGAATAAGGCACAATGGTTTTAGACACTGACACGGTCTCTATTCAAGAAATGATGATACCAGAAACAGACGTTCTTCATTGTCAGTGATATGATGAAGGGTGGGAAAAACAGCACTACTACACCAAATGAATCAATTTCTGTGGTTCAAAAATATCTCCTGAGCACTTTCCCATTAGACTCACTACTGCACTTCTTCCCTTTCTAGGTATTACTCTGCTCGGCAGTGTCCATTGGGTGGATTTGTGAGAACATCATGTCAAATACTCCCATCCCGACATGACCATATATTTCAACCTAGAAACAGAAATTGGATCATAATCTTGAGTATTTCCCTCGGATATGACACTAACAGACTGTATTGCTCACCCTACAGAAGTAGGAAACCCATCACCAAAAATTTGGTTCAGATACTAAGACTAATGATACCACACCTGCATTAAGAGGGTATGAAGAGATTTATTACTCACAATATGAGACTTTCTGAGGAGAGTAGGACAGGTCCCTAAGCAGTCCAAAAATAGCTTGGCAGAAGAGGAAGAGATAACTGGCTTAGAGTATTATGGCTTTTAGGAGGTGGGACTAGAGTAAGGATTCCCTTCCATGGATCATGGCTTTTGTGGTTTGAGCTTCCTATCAGTGCCAGAAGAAGCATCCAGGCTTTCTTATCTGATTGTCCAGATATGGGGCAGAAGGGAAAAGGGAAACAGGAAAGAGGGAGCTTGGAAACTTTAGTCAAACATCAACAAAAGAGTCAGACAATTTATTAAATTTAACCCTCAATATTTAAAAGAAAACTGAAATGTGTCATGTTTCATTAAATTCAATTTGAACTTGCTTAATTAGGCCATTATGGTGCACTCTGAGGCCTGTAGCCTGAGGCTGATAAGAGAGATGAACATTCCATTGAATGATTTATTTAAGAGTCTAGCATTGTGTATTTTGAGGATTCAAATGAGTGTTTTGGTAACAGTCAGTAATGCCTAGAACTCCAAAAGGCATAAGTAATATCTTGAAGAGAACTTGTATAGGTGTGTTAGAGTGTGTAGAGACTTGTATGACCTGGATTCATATTTTGAGTAGCTGTAAGGCAAGAGACTTTCAGAGTTCTGTACCCCAGAGGTAGCAATCTCGGAGAAGGAATTTTGTTGCTGCCATTAGACAGATCACCTCGCCAGACCATAGGCAATGATTGAAAACTATGTAAAAATTTGCAATGCATTGTGCTTTTTGTTTTGTTTTGTTCTGCATGGGTATTTGGTGCTAAGATAACTACTGAAATCTGAGGAATTTTGCTGACCATTGGTTCTTATCATTTATGAAGGACATCTGATCCGGTTAAGGCATGAAAACCAACAGCTCTTCAACAGACTCCATCACATGTGATTGTGATGCTGCTGTCCATTAAGTATACAGATTCCTTTAGCTGCTCATTTAGTTGATCCCAAAGGACTATCAAAGAGTTTGGGAAAGGATTTACATCCACCAGCACCATGACATTCACAAGGAACTGAAGGTAGAAGATATGCTTTTCTGGATGTGGCATGAACAGAGTGCTCAGGTTTGGCTCTATTCTGTGGTTAAAATTTACATGATAGCAAAGAGGACTTAATGACTGCATCAGCTTGCAGGGTACTGATTTCTAGTCCCAAAGCATAAAGGGAAGTTAAATATGAAAGTTCAGGGTAGGTCAAGGCCTGGGGAATTCTCTGTTCCTGGAGAATAAAATATGAGTGCCCTTGTCATCCTCATGGCATATAGCTTATAGGACTGAGGAAGTCAGTGTTTTGACTAAAAGTTCTTGAGCAACTTAGAACCATCATGGATAGTCAAGAAACTCCTGAGGGTATGAGTGCAGATTGCCAACTCTTGTGTTATGAAGATGTCTCTGGGATACCAATAGCAGTAACTACAGTATGGCAATTTGGGGAGATTCTAGGGCCTTTTGTAGGGGGGTGACTTGCAAGTAACAACAAAGATGGGCTTTAATAAAAATAAGTATATTATCTATAAAGCCAAAAAAGCCTAAAAGATGTTATTTTAGTTTCAATATCATAAATGCTGAGTGAGTCAATAGTTGTTTCTTGACAATGTCATGACAAAGCTGCTGAAGAGCTAGGAGTTTTTTGTATTTCTTAATTTGTAGCTTCAAGAAGACCTACATAATACATAATATTATTCTGATTCTTCAGGTAAGAAATGTATAAGTTATACTTGCTTGCTTTTGATTTTTCAGGTTAGCACTCTCTCATAGACAATAAGGCTCTTCCTGAGCCTGTGATTTCAGCCTCTAAATTATACCATGTGGAAAATCTTTGATAGATGGGTAAGAAGTGATGAATTCATAAACAGGGCAATACAATATTGTATAAATTTAGTAATATACACAATTTTGTATAATACAATTTAGTAATACTAGTAGACTCGATTAATAAAGCTTTCTATTCACTTGTCTAAAGTCTACTTGCCTTACTAGAGTTATATATGATTTTGATTAATATATATTCCTAAATCCTTATGGGTTAGTTGCCCTCTTGACATATAGATATTTTTAAAGATTAATATAATATGCTTTTGTTTCAAGCAGCTTGGGATAACCTATAAATCTTATATTCATCTGTCTTTTCATCCAATTTCATCAGGAAATCCTATTAGCACTACTTTTTTTTCTACGATCACTATTTTTAAAAAGTGTCCATATGGTTTTAAATAAATAACTACAAAAGCTAAACATGAATATAGTATTACATAAATTCACTGAAGAACTGAAAGTTGAAACTGATTTGCTTAGTTGTCATGGAAGGAAACATACACTAACAAAGAAATTCACCCAGTGGATCACTAAGGGAGAAAAGCCAAGGATTTTATGAGCAGGAAGATGAGGGTTCAGGATCTATTAATTAGGGTTGTGAAGTTTGTAGTCTGGATGAGGTGGAAAATGTGCCAGTATGCACCTGGTTGGTTCAAATGAGTTCCTTGTTCATTGGCCAGGGAAGATTTTGCTTAGGTCCGTTGTGGATCTGGTGAATGGGCTAACTAAAAGTACCCACTCATTGCTCAGCCTCATCTGGTAGGTTGCTAAATCATTAATAGGAACAAAACCCCAAGTTTTTTGAACATTTGTTGTTGTTGTTAAGCATTATAAAAACCAATGCCTGTGGTTTATGGAAATATAAATAAAATGTATTAAACTTAGCCTTTGATATCTAGGACCTTTATGCATATCAAAGAAAGTTATCATAATCTCTTCACACTTTTTAAAATTTATACAAATATGTTTAATAAGCTGATTAAAGCTTTTTATAGTTTTAGAGTAACATGAGAAAATTTTTCTTTAACTCATTGTTATTTTGTTCCCAAACTGTATTAAATTTAAAATTCACAGCAGGAGGGTGCCTGGGTGGCTCAGTAATTAAGTGTCTGCCTTTGGCTCTGGTCATGATCTAAGGTCCTGGTATTGAGCCCCACGTGGAGCTCCCTGCTTAGTGGGGAGTCTGCTTCTCCCTCCCCTTCTGCTTGCGGCTCCCCCTGCTTGTGCTTGCTCTCTATCAAATAGAGAAAATCTTTTTTAAAAAATTTTAAAAAATTCATAGCATGAAAATGATATGCATAGTTAGAAAGAGTCTAAGCAACAAAGTCTCTAGAAATAAAATTCAAGTCTTGGGGTGCCTGGGTGGCTCAATCAGTTAAGCATCTGTGCCTTCGTCTCAGGTCATGATCAAGCTCCCTGCTCAGTGGGGTGTCTGTTTCTCCTTCTCTTTCTACCTCTCTCCTCCCACTCATGCTCTCTCTCTCTCTATTTCTCATATAAATAAATAAAATCTTAAAAGAAAGAAAATTCAAGTCTTAACTCTTCAATATAAACTGGCACTATAAATATAAAATTATGTTTTAAATAGTTGTGCGTGTGTGTGTGTATGGTCCTATATTGCATTGAATACATTATCAGCAACATGCACAATCAACAGCTGTGATTTATTTCATCTCTTCTTAAAATTAAATGATCACCATATAATACAATAAATTATCATCACATAATGATTTGCAATGGCATCATTGAAAAATATTTTGTTAACATAATTATATTTTCCTCAAAATTAGCCCACAGCTTGATCAGGTCTATATCACTGATATCTTTCTAAAATTATAATGCATGCTCCCTTTCTCCCAAAAGTGCAGTGGAATATATTTCTGCTTTGTTACTTCTGGTACCCTCATTGAAGAGGCATAGATAATAGTTATTATCCATCTAGGAGATAAACAAAATTCTTGCTAGAAAAATATTGATTTACTTAAGTGAATGAGACATATCGTGTTAAATCTAGACCTGAGCACAATTATTTAATTGGTTAAATAATTATGTACAAATCAGAGAATTGATATAATAATAAAAATAGTATTTACTAAGCACTTTCCACACATTTTGCCAAACTCTTATGTGCAATATCTCATAACTGATGGATGCATTTGAATTATATTCTGTCTGAAACAGCCTATGCAGTTAAACTAAGATATTACATTCTATTTGTCTAGGAGCCCAAATTGTCAAGTAGTTCACTTTTCAAATAAAGACCGCCCTCCATTTAAGTTTCCATTTATAATTTGAATAATCATGAAATGTAACCAGATTGAGTGAATAAGAGAATCAATAAAAAAAGGATTCCATCTTATATGAGCTTTTTGTTCAGAATTCAATTCATGAAGAAAAATTACTGATATTAGAAATTATCATTGAATATGAGCATGCCATATTAAAATAAGCCATAAAGTCTAATCCATCTAGCTTTTCTCTAGTGTTTAACCAGCTTTGTTAAACACACACAAATGTATGTGTTTGAGTGTGTATATTTTTACTTCAGAAATAGAGGAAGTTATTGTTTTGTTTTGGGTAGCCATGCTGAATTGGGGAAACAGTAACTAAGGCAAGAGAATCAATTATCATACTCATGATTTTTTTTCTGGTTATTACATATCCTCAGGGCTAAGATCAGCTGAAGAAATTACTGACTCCTGAGTCTGAGGTCATACTTACTTTCATACAATTCTCATTATGATCGTGAACAGACTCTCATTAAAGGGTGCAGTGAGTGGAATTTTTTGCATATTATTTTATTTTATAATATGTTTGGTCTTTTCTCCTCCATAATTCCAGAATGACATTTTCATCAATTAAAAATACATTGAGAAATACTATCAGGATTTATGAAACAATGTAGTCTGTTAACATTTGGCCTTCAAGCATGTGCAATACCTCAGTTACTATAATACACTCCTAAGTGTATAGAGACTTAATCTATTTAATAGAAATCAATCTGTGATTTGGGAACATGGGAAAATAAGGGAAAGGATTAGTTCATCAATAACAGAATCTGAAGGGAAATTACACCAAGGGACACGGTAATTAGCAAGTGTCCCAGTACTAGAACACTACAGATGGGAAAAAATTAAGAATTTAGTGAGTTCTCATGGGAGAATATTTGAAGGGACCAATAGATTGGAATATTTAGTTATTAACAGTATTATTAGAAAAAATGGCAGGTGGAAAAAAGGATAATAAAATCCTGGTTGGTTAGTTTCAAGATTTCTAAGAACTTCTCAGATAATAATCATCCATTTAGTTAAGGAAAAATATTCAAACAAATATTTCTTGAGACATGACACAAGGGTCATGCAATATTCAATCAAGTCACTAACTTCAGCCAAGATTCAATTGAATACAAATTTGCCTCCATCTGTCATTAAAGGTGATTAGCAAAGATTTTGTGCAGAATGCCATGCTGTAGTTGTACACACATACTTCTGTTCATAGAGCCAGAATAAAGTCTGCATTCTAGACATTCTCGCCAATGGGTCAGATATGGAAATAAGACCACTTTGGCCTTTCAGACCAGAACAACCACTAGGGGGATAAATTAGAGAGCCTGGAGATTGCAAGTAAAGTGGCATTCTCCTCTCTTTCTAATTGCCTGTGAAAATGGGCTGTTTGGATGAGTACTTTATTCTAAACAGTATCCAGACACATCCCTCTTCTCTGAAAATCAAGTACGTAAAAGGGTTACTGTCATTTAGATGTCTCCTTTCCAGTTTCCTTTATTTATGAAAATATAAGCCAAAAATGCTAAAAGATAGAAAAGACAACAACCTTGACCATGTACTCTATACAATCAACGGTCACATACTGTTTTTTTGGTTTTTGTTATTTGTTTTTCTTTAAAGATTTTATTTATTTATTGGACAGAGAGAGAGAGAGAACACAAGTAGGCAGAGAAGCAGGCAGAGAGAGAGAGAGAAGCAAGTTCCCTGCTGAGCAGAGAGCCCAATGAGGGGTTCCATCCCAGCATCGCTGAAATCATGACCTGAGCCGAAGGCAGAGGCCCCAAACCACTGAGCCACACAGGCGCCCCTCACATACTGTTAATAACCACTCTCTCTGACTCAGGCCCATGCTTATTTACCTGTCAAGTCACACGTTCATCTGCAAAAGAAAGTGTTTTATGTAAGACAGGAGTCACATTTCCCAAGTTTTACACATTTCCTTACCAAGATGTGATTATTCATATCAGTCAGCACTTTGCCTTGTATCCCCCCAAATTTATCATAGGATATTTTAGATTAATAAATATAAGCTGCCTTGTTTTATTCCATTGGCTGCCTAACATTCAATTGTGTGGGTATGATTTGATTTATGAAATATTCTTCAAAAAGCTTTTTGCACAGATTAGCTATTATAAAAATACTGCATTGACTCTATTTATTCATATATCTCATGCTCTGTTCTACATAAAATAAATATTTCTAAGGGGAATTGCTGAACGCTAAGAAATACACATTTAATATTTAAGGAATAATAGAAGGTTATTTTTCAAAGTTGTGACTAATTTATACTCTCATCAGCAATGAGAGATACTTTCAATCGTTTCCCTAATGTCTTTCCAGGAGCACATTCTAAGTACTTTTTCAAATTTGCCAGTATTTTCACTTAAAAGCTTTCTCTATGTATTAATTTACATTCTAATGTTTAAGATAGTTGAGAATAATTTTAAGTGTTTATTGACCATACGTATATCTTCTTTGACAAATTGCCTCCTGTTTTATTTTTGCTTGTTCTTGGTAATTCAAGCACAGTATGCAAGGGATTGTTATTAGGAATTACTTTGCTTGTAAACTAGAAAATAGAGAGAGCATTAACTATAGAGAGCATTGATGGTTACAAGAGGGGAGTGGGGTAGGGACGGATGGGTTAAATGGGTGATGGGTATTTAAGGAAGGCACTTGTAATGAGCACCAGGTGTTGTATGGAAGTGATGAATCACTAAATTCTATTCTTGAAACTAATATCACACTCTATATTAACTAACTGGGATTTAGATAAAAACTTGGAAAAAAACTAAAAAGTAATGTGAAATTATTCTAAAAAAAAAGAAATTCACTTTGCTTCTGAATTACAGGGAAAGAATTCAGAAATGGGTGTATTGATTTGGACATTCAGTAGAGATACCTACCTGTAACCCCAAGTCCATAATCTACATTAACATTTTAATACCTTATGGTATCATACACTCAACCTTCAACCAAATATTGGGAACTATTGTAAAGAATAATAGGTTAGAGAATCAAGCAAGGGTCAAACTAACTAGTACTTTGTAAAGCATATTAAATCCTACTAAAGACTTCAGTTATATTATGTAGAATATCAAAATATATTCAAGAGACATATATCACGAGTAAGTGGCTAGTTTTAAAAATTCATACTTAAAAATAGATTTTATATGATTTAAAAGGGAAACACACTTGCCAGTGAGAAAATTTTACCTATGCAAATAAATTAGGCTGGTGACATGAGTCAGCTAGAGACAATAGAGATCAAGGAATTGGACTGGGTTTGGATGAACTGAGAAAAATTGATTAGCAGAGTTTGGTTGGATGTGAGACGGGAGGAAGAAAAAGAATTAGGAATGATACCTTGCTTTATGGTTGTATAAGGGTATTATTTACTAAACAGGGGCAAGTTCAGTATAGCATATAAAACAAGTTAAATGGGTAGACGACATTGAATAGGTTAATGTGAGATATATCTAAACCCTATTTTAGTATTCTGTAAGGAAATGATTAAATTTATCAATACAGATTATTTCTTAGTTTCACAGAATCACTGATGGTGAATTCATCATAAGTTATAAGACATAAGACAATCTAATTAATTAGGTATATTTATAGATTACATTACATTGCTGGTCCTCACTTCAAAAATGATAAGCATTTTCCATTAAACAATTTATATTTTAAATATATGTATATATATTTATATATATAATGCCACTGTCAAATTTATTTATTTTATACTATTTTAATATGGAGGACACAAACGTGAAAGCCTACAGAATTCCAAGTAAATTATTATCTTTGTAAAAGTTTTACATTTTTTTGAAGTCTTTTTTTTCCTTGGATATTTTTTTTTGGCAGTTCAAGTGACTATATTTACTTGTTAAAACAATCTCTCAACAAAGATAACCTCAACAAATTATCTTTCAGCAAATAAATAATTATCAACAAAATTTGATTATGGATATAATCAAAGTGATTTTCTTTTGTAATTTTATTGAGTATAAAATGTTTACATTACCATTTAGTCACCAAAAAATATTGTAATAGGAAAGAGAACACATAGCATGTTTCCATACCTGGAAAAATAATAGCAATGCTTTCTAAAATATTTTAAAGGTAAAGAAGTAAAGATAGGAGGAAAAACAGAAGGAAAGGAAGGAGGGAGGGAGAAAAAGAAAGAGATATATATAGAGAGAGAGACAGAGCAAAGGCAATTGTTCATTGATATTTCTTTAACAGAACTTTGTTTCCTTCTGACTCTTCTTGAACAGCATCTTTATATCCCAGGGTGCAGTTAAATATTTTAAAAGAAGAATATAAAAAAGATCAAAAAGGTTCTTTCTGAAATTAAAATGGAATAGATCACTGAAAAGGATTTCTTCTTGCAAATCCCTTGCTTTATAGTTCATCATTTCATTTTGCTCTAAAATTACAGTAGTCTTTGAGAATTTGATGCCATTTATCCCATTAACCCTTGATTTTTAAATTCCACTAATCATATCTTATGCTGTATTCTACCTTACAGATTATTCTATTCTCAGTAAACTTCTCTGTGTAAAATTATGTATTTGTTTTGTTGTCAGTATCTTTCTGTTTTCTTTTCCTTCATGTGTACTGGTAACTTTTGGTTCCTATTTAAATAATGAATACTATTAGTGCTTAAATCACATATTGAGATATTAAAAGGATCCATTTACTTATAATTACTTATGTTCTGCTTGTCCTGACTCACCTTTGGAACAATTTTGGAATGAAGTTATTAAATGAGCTCACAAGATTTTATTCTCAATGGATTGTCATTTAACCGCATTGACATTTTAGCTCATATCTTTTTAATATGTCAAAGTCTCACTGTTTAGTGTGATATGACAAGAGGGCTGCCCTAATATAACCATGGATATTTATCTAGGCTGCCTGGACAATGAACTAGCTGGAAGCACTTCAATTCTCCCAGCAAAAAAATGGCTACCCCCAAGCTAGTTTCTGATGACCAGTGATTTGTTCCCATTGTGTGCACCTAAATCCAACTCCCACTAGACTCCTCGGTCCATAGAAGCAAGACAGCTGTCACCTAATTTAAGACTTCAGTTGCTTCATTAGTACATTTGTCCTTCCTGACAAAGTCACTATCCTTTTGAACTAAATAAAGAAAGGAAAGGAACGAGAGGCTGGGTTTCTTTTTCTGGAATGCAAACCCATCCCTTTGACCATCAGCACACCCCGACCCTGGCATATATCTTTCTGATTATAAGGAGAGTCTAAGACCTAAGTCATCCTATTTTGGTATTACTGATTTGTAAGTTTCTTCAATAAAGCCTTTTTTTCTTAGTGCATACTATATAAAATGTAGAATTGTTCAAGAATCCCCATTGTCGTAAAAGGTGAGGAGGGGGGGGCAAGATGGCAGAGAAGTAAGAGATCCTGCAGCAACCGGTCCCCAAAAGTGAGCTGGAAATCTACCAGAACACGCTGAACACCCATGAAATCACCCTGAGGAGAAAGATTTCTCACCCCGGGATCTCTCCGAGAGCAGAAGACAGCAGTGGAGAGGTAAAAGCAAAGTGGGAACACTCGAACTGATATCAGAGGATAAACGAAAGGGGGAGGGAGCCACCAGAAGCTAACCAAGGACAGTAATACCCCAAAGGAAAGTGCCCGGTGGCGGGGGACCAACATTAAGGTAGAGTCCATTAAAAACACTTAAAAAGGGCAAAAAGTTTTGAGGAGTAGAAGGGGGTGGTCGCGGGCACTGGCGCTTGGACCCACTCTCCCAGGAAGGAGCACCACAAAGTGAGACTGGTGGGGGGATCCAGTCTTTGATTCCTGAACCTGCAGCTTTCCGCTCTCTGCAACATCCTGTGAGCCGGGCACGCAGCTGCAAGCGTCTTTAGAGAATCTGCGGTGGTCCACGAGCCGCAGCTTTTCTCTGTGTGCGCCCAAGACCTCGACATTCGTGGCGCAATGCAGAGCCTGAGCAATCCCCGCCGGCTGCGGAGAGAATGCGGGCAAGTGGCCTAACCTCCAGGGCGCCCCTCGTGGAGCCGCAGAAAGGTGGCTGGGGTCGCGACTTTCCCGGCCACCACAGGCCTCCCGGTCCATGCCTGAGAGCCGCAGAAAGGTGACTGGGGTCGCGCGCCACCTCGAACAGGCTGCGCTGTAAGCAGAAATTTCACGGAGGGGAGTGTGTGTTCTGAACCACACAGAGGGGAGCAGAGACTCAGGCTTCCTGCAACTCAGAGGCCTGAGTGCTTCTGGGCAGATTCATTGCTTGGACTCTGAAAAGGTGAAAAAGCTACAGAAGGCCAAAAGCCTTCAGAGAGCTAAAGACTGAGAAACCGGCTTCCACAGAGCTCAGCCCCTTGACTGGGGGACTGGGTGACTCAACCCAAGCAAGACTGACTGGAAAACAACGCGGCAGGCCCCTCCCCCAGAAGACCAGCCAAAGAACAAAAGGACTATAACCACAGGGTCCCCATAAAATTTTAAACCCCCAATGCCAGGGGAAATTAATATATTAAGCTCCTGGTAATACCCTCAAACCTGTATATTTCATAGATACAAGTTTGTTTTTGTTTTTGTTTTTGTTTTCTCTTTCTTATTCTCTCTCTTTTTTTATTTTATTTTAATATTCACTTGCTTTCACATTTCATTTTTCTTTTATCTTTTTTTTAACTACGTAACATTACAACGAGAGATTTAATACAACTATAAACCCAGGAGGACCTGAAATAACTTTCCTCGCCTGCGAGGAGTTATAACCACCCTCCCATCTTATCCCTCTGTCAGTGTTTCTACATATCTGCTTTTGTTCTGGTATTACATAAATCTTATTCTTGGGGTTCATTCTGCTAGGTTCTTCTACTTCTTGTCATTTATTGTGTTGGTCTATATGTTTGTTTGTCCTTGTTTGCACACCTTATAAACCTTAGTTTTGGGGCCCATTCTGGCTGGGATTTCCACTTTTTCTCCTCCTCTGTCTCTTTTTTTTATCCTTATTCTTTCTTTTTGCTGGTAAATCCCAATTGCTCCAAAACCCTCCGGAGTACACCCTGCCTGGATCGGGGGTGGTATATCCAGCTACATATCCTCTCATCCATTTCTCATCAAAATGACTAGGAGGAGGAACACCCAACAGAAGAAAAACCCAGAGACTACACCCTCTCCTTCAGAACTATTGGACATGGACATCAACAGTATGTCAGAAAGGGAATTCAGGGTGACAATTATCCAGGCAATGGCTAGGATAGAGCAAAACATTATAAAATCGCTAAGGGCAGAAATGAGGTCCAGTATAGCAGAGGTAAGAAGCGGTATTAATGCAATCCAATCCAATCTAAATAGTTTAACAGCTAGAGTTGTGGAGACAGAGGATAGAATTAGTGATCTAGAGGATCAAATGGTTGAAATGAAAGGTCAAGAGGAGAGCTGGAACAAACTGCTCAAGAATCATGAGAACAGATTTAGGGAAATAAATGACACCATGAAACATTGCAATGTCAGAATCATTGGCATCCCAGAGGGGGTAGAGAAGGACAGAAGTCTAGAAGATATAGCTGACCAAATTCTACATGAGATTTCCCCAATCTGGGGAATGCAACAAGTGTTTGTGTCCTAGAGGCTGAAAGGACCCCTGCCAGGATCAATAAATCGAGAAAAACACCAAGGCACATAATATTAAAATGTGCAAATTATAATTTTAGACAGGAGGTCCTGAGGGCAGCTAGGGGAAAGAGATTCCTTACATACAGAGGAAAGCCCATCAGAATAACGTCAGACCTGTCCTCAGAAACCTGGCAAGCCAGAAAGAGCTGGCATGATATATTCAGGGCATTAAATGAGATGAACATGCAGCCAAGAATACTTTAT
>CM052809.1:125047554-125130822 GCA_028533885.1 Nasua narica
AGACGAATGGATAAGGAAGATGTGGTACATCTATACAATGGAATATTATGCCTCCATCAGAAAGGATGAATATCCAACTTTTGTATCAACATGGACAGGACTAGAAGAGATTATGCGGAGTGAAATAAGTCAAGCGGAGAGAGTCAATTATCTTATGGTCTCACTTACGTGTGGAGTATAAAGAAAATCATGGAGGACATCATGAGAAGGCAGGGATGGGCGAATGGGGGGAAATCAGAGGGGGTCATGAGCCAGGAGAGACTGTGGACTCTGAGCAACAAACTGAGGGTTTTGGAGGGGAGGGGGTGGGGGGGTGGGTGAGCCTGGTGGTGGGTATCGAGAAGGGCAAATATTGCATGGAGCACTGGGTGTGGTGCATGAACAATCAATCTTATAACACTGAAAAATTAAAATAAACATATTTGGGGAGGTAAAAAAAAGAATCCCCATTGTCTATCAGGTAGACATTGCGAAGAGACCTATACTGCAAGATGCTTATCTGGTTTAATTTCAGTGCTACTTTTTAAGTTAAAAAAAATACATAAACTTCTGATTCATTTATTTTGTGCTTATTTGATTGTAATTCTCTGGTAAAATCCCAATCCTAGCTAAGTTTATCTCTCAAGATATTCTTTCTATATAGTGGAATCTGTCTTGCGAAAAACACAGGACCATAGTAATTGGTGTCACTTGGATGATAATTTGTGTAAAGTGAGTCATTACTCATCCTGTCAATCTATTACTTTCCTTCCAAGCATCAACACTTCTCTCCATGCTCAGACCTAGCCATTCCCTTTCTTTTTATTATACTGAGTAAACTGAGTTATCAGAAAAGAACCACAATCTTCCATCATCCCATCTGTGCCTGTGAACTTTTTTCATTTCTATTGTGAAAACTTTCAGTGACTTCCATCTCCATGTACTGAAATGCCTATGAGTTTCCAATGGCCCATAGGGCCTATGGGATCTGCATCCTGTTACTTAGCCCAACAGTCACAGGATAGGTATCTACCCTGTCGTTCCCTTAGCTTGGAATATCCTTCAACAGGTATCCAAATACTATCCACATGACTTTCTCATGTCCTTGAAGTCTTACTCAAATGTTACCTTCTCAGTGATATACTTGACCCCTTTCTATTGAAAATTACACCCTTCAATCTTCTTCTTTCTATATGTCTTCTCAATTTCTGCATAGCACTGACAACCCTCCATAAATATAAACATTTCTTCTTTCTCTTTCTTTGTCTCTGTCTCTTTCTCTCTGCCTAGTTTCCTGTGTTACTCCAAAGGAATCTTTAATTATCAATTTATCCTTGGTGGTTTTATAGAATATTTCCTAGTACTTAAAAAAGATCTGCAATAAATACTTTTGATTTTAATGTAACTATTTTTTCAACAGAATAATTCAGCATTTTTTAGTGACTGATACAAAATAGCAGCAGCAAAGGCTCATGCTAAATTTTATAATTGTTATCATATCTTATGATAATTTCATATATTTTATAATTTCATTTATTTTCAAGTTTTTAAATCATTTGTATTTCCTTATTCTTTTTTAAAGATTTATTTATTTATGGGGTAGGAGGGTCAGAGGGAATCTTTAAGCAGACTTTCAAGTGTTTAAAAACAATATTAGACACATGAAAATATATTATTGAAAAAATGTTTTACAAATAAATACAAAATATATTTAACAATAATAATTTTGTACTCAAATACTGTATTCAAAAACAAGTATAGAACTCACTGATTTTTCATATGTCTAAGCTAATAGGAACCAAGAGACTAGCAAAATGTTGTGAAGATACAGTTACTGAGTAATTTATATTTGCTGATACCATACTTGTGGGATTTTTCTCTTGTTAATGCAGAATAAAAATGTAATTCTTAAAAAAAAATTCAACTATTTAAAAAAAATTGATCAGCTCACTCATTAATTCAACTAAATGTTTTGAACACAACCATATCTATTCTGCTAAGGAAAATAGCGGTGCAAAACTGAATAAGACATAGATACTTTCCCTGAAATCTTAACATCATCAGTTATTTGAAAGACACATTGTACAAGGAGGAGCTTTTACCTGATATAAGTGGCCAGGAAGAAGCGTTGCAAGATGACATTGAACTTAGTCAATTTGACATAGTATGAAGTTAAACCTTCTGTCTTGGAAATTGAGTAAGTGTTTGCTTGTTTGTTTTTAAGTGCCCTCAAATTGATTGGATTTGAGAATCGGACTCAACACTAAACATCTATAAAAGATGTCCTATGTAGTTTATAAGTCACACTTATCGTCTTAAGTATGTCAGCCTGATGGTTGGAAATTTGCAGTGGCTTGAACAACATATCTTCCTGAAAGTAAATTATCTGGTGGAACAAAAAAGTCTTTTTTTTAAGTAATTTCTGTGCCCAACATAGAGCTCAATCTCAAAACCCTGAGATCAAGAGTCACATGCTCTATGGACTGAGCCAGCCAGGCACACCAAAGAGACTTTAATTTTCCATCTGGATAATCCTTTCAACAAAAAAGAAATGAATACCCACCTGTCAAATTCACCTAATATTGCAAGGAAATAGGATGAAAATGAAAGGAAATAATTATAATTATTTCTAATGCAAAGAAACAAGGTTTTCAATGTAAAAATGAGAATTTAGCTTTTGCATTGAATTCTATAGCAATTATTTGAACTGTTTTACCTAAAATGGTGAAAGAAAGTAAATTTAAGGATTTTGTGTTTGTAATAGTTTCTTATTGCTGCATATTATTTTTTCAACAACTTACTGAGTTCAAAAAACATCCATTTATTATCTCACAAGTTCTATAGGTCAGAAGTCTGAGCACAACTTCAGTGGGTTCTCTGTTTAGATCTTTTAAGACTGCAATAAATTAGGTTGGTTGTCTAACCTGAGTCTAGAGGTCTTTCTCTATGATCATTCGAGTTATTAACAAAGCTCAGTTACTGTATTTGTAGGACTAGAGTTCTTATTTCCTTACTATCTATAAGAGGGCCAAGGATGCTATAAGCTCCTAGAGACCCACCAGAGATTTTTGTCCTTCATAGTTCGTGTGGAAGTTAGTTGCCTTCTTCAGGGCCAGCCAGAGAGAATCTCCTTGATTTCTTCTTGTCAGAGTCTTATATAATACATGTGAAAAAATCTCCCTTATCATTTTTAACAAACATCAGAATAACATTTTTCTTTACTAGATGAAATGCCTCCTCATCAAATAAAATGTCTATAAATTGTGATAAGTCTGTGAAAGGAAATGAACATTAAATATAACGTGAAAATGACAGAGGAAGTGGTGGGGCAAACGGTGCATACAAGAGTGAAGTAAACATTCTCTATACAGGCCAGGATCTCAAGTGAGATCTGATAGATGTAAAGGAGGCAAATATCTGAAATTTCTCATGGAAAATAGTCTAGGGAACATTCAAAATATCAGAGACAGAAAATGTTTAAGGCTTTAGAGAGGGTAGGAGTGGATGGGAGAAGAGAGGCCTTTATAGCTAGAGTCAAGTTAGTGAGGGAGAACTCATGGAGACTGACACTGAGAATGACAATGAGATTGATATTACTATATCAGTTAGAAAGGTAAGTTTTTTTTTTTTCCCCTTCTATGTTAGTAAGTAAGCTGTAGGAATATTTGGACATCATGTAGGTGTAAATTTGAATCAGGGAAGTAGCTTTATGGAATGAGAAATTTATTGTAAAACTCATCCATTCATTGCCTATTTTGAGGAGGAGCTGGAGAAGTAGATCCAGAAAAGGGATTTTGAAGATTGAGGACAGTCACAAACCAATCTTTCAGAAGTATCAGGATATATGGGACAAAACCAAAGTTAGCTTAAATCTCTTATTAGTGACATTTAGAACACAATCAGCATTTGTGTCAAAGAATGTAGAGGTTGTCATTTTAAATTTACTCATATGATTTTAAAAATAATGCCCTTCTTCTTTATTTAACTGTAGGATTCATATGGACAGAGGACATAATATTTTTTTCAAAATATATCCTTGAGTCTTAGCACAATATCCAGAACTTACATTGTACATTGAATAAATCAAAGCATTTGAAATTTCTAGGCTTTATTTCATCCAAATGTAAAACAAAAAATAGTTAAGTCATTTTTTTAATTAAATCTCACTTTTAAGTGTTGATATAAGAATTAAATACAATAAGGGTTAAGTAACAATACCTGGCCCATCATAAGTACTGAACATTGTGAAATCGGTGAATATCTCATAATGATTACTTTTTAAGACAGACATTCAGTCAGCAGGTATTTAATGACTACTGTGTCACTGCAGTGTGTTAAACGTTGAAAAATTAAATCTTTTAAAACTTCCAAAGCACATACTGTTATCATGTGGAGCTGTGAAAATCACATGGGATTGGATTTACAGACAGGGTTTTAAATTTTCCCTCCCTGACTTCACAGAAATCTGAACTTGCTAAGTTACATCTACTGTCTGAATGTCAGTGTTTGTATAAATATTTTTAAGTGGTGACAATTATACATATTTATAAGAGTTGTGAGGATTAAATGACTTCATATTTGTAAAGCCCTTTGTCAAAAGAAGACACAAGTATTATTTTTATGTGCTATTGAGGATAAGATGAATCTTCAATGACCACAGACTTAATGACATTCAGTATGTTTCGTATTTTATGTTTCCTCAGAAGCTAATTGGTTACAAGAGAATTCAATCTTAATGTTTATACTACCTATACATCATTTTCTAAAGTGTCCCCAAAAAACCTGTTTCTCAAATCCTGTACCCATAGACTGACACTGACTTAGTAGTTTGAAACTAAAATAAAAATAAATCCGGGACGCCTGGGTGGCTCAGTTGGTTAAGCAGCTGCCTTCGGCTCAGGTCATGATCCCAGAGTCCTGGGATTGAGTCACACATCGGGCTCCTTGCTCAGCGGGGAGCCTGCTTCTCCCTCTGCCTCTGCCTGCCACTCTGCCTGCTTGTGTGCTCTCTCTCTCTGACAAATAAATAAAATCTTAAAAAAATAAAAATAAAAAAAAAAATAAATCCAAGAATGGTTTATATATATATATGGATAGATCTATTTTATCAACTAAGAATCAAGTAAGAAAACTACAACACATCAAATATTACCACCCCAGGAAATGGAGTCTGGATATTCCAATTAATTTTAATGGAAAAGTTGAATACTTGAAGGATTGCACAAAACTTTGTGTGCAAATGATGACATTTCACAACTCATTCATAAATACTTCTTGAAGAAGAGTCCATGTATCATTTGAAAGTATATGTCAGTGCAATCTCATCTAAACCAAATGGCATTTCCAAAAACTTTTATACCTTTATTTAATGGTTTCTTCCAGCACTTCAAGTATTAATAGATTATCAAATTGAAAGATGTTTGTTCTGACCTTCACATAGCTCCATTTCTCTGGTGGTTTAATGTCTCTTACGAAGTACCAGAAATGCATTAAGTAATTCCTCATATCTCTATGATTCCATGATGCCCATGTCACAAGATAAATGCTGAATCAATTGATGGGTAAAAACCCAAACAAAAACACACAATAAAATATTTCCTTTTTTCCTCTGACACCTTAATTCAAAATCCTGCAACAGAAAAACATCTAGATATTTCAAATTTACACTGTTTTCCTGAGAAGTTTTGTTTAGTTGATTGTTAGACTCTTGGCAGAGAAGATTAAACTATATATTTGTATAGTATTTGTGTATATATATTTTAGAAAAGGAAAGCAAGACAGTTTTAAAAAATGATAAGGAAACAGAGGTTTGACACATAAGAAAACAAGCACGAGGGATCTTTGAAGTATATACTACAAAGTTATATTTGTAAAGCAAACCACAGCTCATAATCTTGGAAGTATTTTTAATTAAAGGGAACATGAGTATGTGCTCCCACAAAATGAGGAAACCATAGAAGAAGAAGTAGCCATGTTAAGAGGATAAATAAGTTCAGCCCAATGGAGTAGTCATGGGAAGTACTATGAAGTTAAGTTTGCACTCAACCAAGTGTCAAGAGTTTAGATAAAATCAGAAAGGGGGAGGGCTATGTGAAGTCTACAAAGGGGAAAAAATCATGTTAAGTAAATTGTTAAAGAAAGCTACTAGAACTTAATGTGAGAATTACTATAGGAATAGGCATATAGAAAACTAACAAATTATAAAAGAGAGAGCAAGTATTAAAAAAAAGAGAGAGAGCAAGTATTAACTTCAGCAACATAAAGAGCAAGGGAGAGAAAAGTCAATAATGGAACAAAACTCAGCAGTGGACAAATGTTTACATACAGGCAGTATGTCAGAGTACATGTGAGCAAAAGTTGTGGAGTTAGATTGCTAGAAAAATCTGCAACTTATACACTCTATGACCTTGGTCATATTCTCTGGGCCTTGGCTTCATAATGTATATGTACATTAACCTTGATCATTCAGTGAGTTCCTAGATATGCTTAGAGCAGTGCTTGACACTTTTTTTTCCTGATGATACCTAATGGGTTAACTAAATTTATAAAATAACTCATACAAGGAAGATAAAATAAAAGGTATATGTCTATAAAAGAAGTTTCAGAATTAGATATTTAATCACATTAACAACAGTCAATGGATTATTCCTTAAAATTTTCGAATTAATAATTAAAAAATTATCAGTATTAAATTTTAAAATAAAAGGGGAGAGGTTACTGCCTATGTTCTCCTCTAGGATTTTGATATATTCCTACCTCACGTTGAGGTCTTTCACCCATTTTGAGTTTATCTTTGTGTATGGTGTGAGAGAATGGTCAAGTTTCATTCTTCTATACATACCTGTCCCATTTTCCCTACTACTGGGTATTTAGCCCAAAGATACAGATGTAGTGAAAAGAAGGGCCATATGTACCCCATTGTTCATAGCAGCAATATCCACAATTGCCAAACTGTGGAAAGAGCCAAGATGCTCTTCAATGGATGAATGAATAAAGATGTGGTCCATATATATAATGGAATATTACACAGGCATTAGAAAGGATGAATATCCAACTTCTGTATCAACATGGACAGGACTGGAAGAGATTATGCTGAGTGAAATAAGTCAATCAGAGAAAGTCAATTATCGTATGGTTTCACTTACTTGTGGAGCATAAGGAATAACATGGAGAACATTTTAGGAGAAGGAAAGGAAAAGTGAATTGGGAAAATCAGAGGGGGAGACGAGCCATGAGAGACTATGGACTCTGAGAAAGAAATTGAGGGTTTTGGAGGGGAGGGGGTAGGGTTTGGGTGAGCCTGGTGGTGGGTATTAAGGAGGGCACATATTGCATGGAGCACTGGGTGTGGTGCATAAACAATGAATCTTAGAAAACTGAAAAAAATAAAATTAAATTAAGACGTTAAAAAAATTAAATTAAATTAAAGGAGATATTTTGATATTAGAAAGCTTGTCACAGGATGCCTGGGTGGGTCAGTTAATTGAGTAGCTGATACTTGATTTTTCAGCTCAAGTCATGATCTCAGGGTCTTAGGATCCAGCTCTGCTATGGGCTCTGTGCTCAGTGAGAAGTCTGTTGAAGGATTCTCTCTCCCCCCTCTCTCTCTGTTTCTCCCCACACTCTCGCTCTCTCACTTTCTCTAAAACAAATAAATAAATCTCAAAAAAAAAAAAAAAGCTTGCCCAGACTTTAAAGTTTTTTATAAGCAGCAGGCCTAGTAGGTATGGAGGACTGTGTTTTTATTAGAGACCTGTAACTTATCTGATAATTATTAACCTACGTCCATGAGTTTTATTTGTAAACAATTAAGATATACTTTTGTAAATATATTTCTGAATCATCATTTGTGAAGAACTTTTATGTCAGATTGATTCCCAAACACATAATGAGACTAAATAGAAAAAGCAGATGAGGAGAAATACTATATATTTATTCCCAGAATAATTCTCCATGAGATTTCCCCTCATCTTTTAAGAACATTTGTCCCAGACTATCTTTTCAAGGATACTTCTGTAACAAAGAGCCTGGGAGAATAGAAGTAGGTTTCTTTCTAGGGCAGAGGACAGATTCATTTTCTGAATAGGATAACAAAGATAACAAATCCCTCCAATCGTAAAAGTTGGGCAGGTTTCTAGCTACCTTCTTACAAAATTAGGGGTTTTTCTGAGTTTGGTACAAACCTATTATTTGTACAAAATCTACTTAGGTTTCTCTGTGGGAAAAATTCCTGTGGGAGTTGGGAGTAGGACAAAGGGATGCAAATATGAATGGCATGCAGCAACAGGGCATGCTGTATTGTGAGAAATAAATTATATTGTTTCTGACCCTGATATCGCTTCTAATGGTGTCTATGAAACTGTGTCAGGCTAACCTGTTAGCGTACTCACGGGGTAAAACCTTGTTCTCTTCACAGTTATTATTTATTTTTTTTTTTTAAGAAGAGGAGAGATTGATTAAAAGATTAATTGTATGTATGTATCTGAAGCAATGAACCAGTCACTTTGCTTGAGTCACAGCAACTTACTTCATTGGACTTGATTGCTGAAGTAGTTTCAAGCCATCCTGAGTTAGGCACAAACTTTTATTTTAATTCTGATATAGTCCATCCTATTTGTGATAGGATGCATGAGATTTAGAGTAGTTTTTAGAAAGCACAGTAATATTTGGATGGTGCTATTAAAATAAAAAGAAGAGGGGAATCAAATATTTTTAAGATTAATTTTCTTTAATTTTGTAATTAAATTGGCACACATATAGATAATCATACATAGAATAATGGTGCATAAAAATAATTATAAAAAAGAAACTGCATTACTACCACACAGATCATTCTTAACATTCCAGAAGCCCCCAGTTTCCCTCAAAATTACTCCCTTTATTCTCTAAACCAAAGATCAATACTATCATGATTTCATACATAAAAGAACACCTGGAATATTAAAAACAGACTTTTGAGGGATGCCTGGGTGGCTCTGTGGATTAAGTGTCCAACTCTTGGTTATGGCTTAGCTCATAATCTCAGGGTCATGAGCTCAGGGTTATGAGAATGCCCCACATTGGGCCCCACACTCATTGGGTAGTCTGCTTGAGATTCTCCCCCTCTCCGTGTACTTCCTCCCCTCCCTGCTCGTGCTCTCAATCTCTCTAAAAAATAAATAAATACATCTTTAAAAATTAAAAAAAATTCTGGGGCGCCTGGGTGGCTCAGTAATTAAGTGTCTGCCTTTGGCCTGGGTCATGATCCCAGGGTCCTGGGATCGAGCTCCCTGCTCGGCAAGGAGTCTACTTCTCCCTCTCCCACTCCCCTGCTTACGCTCCCTCTCTCTCTGTGTGTTTCTCTATCAAATAAATAAAATCTTTAAAAATAATAATAATAAATAAAAATAAACAAATAAATAAATTCTCTCTCCCCCTCTGCCCCTTTCCTGCCTCTCAAAAAAAAAAAAAAAAAAAAAAAGACTTTTGACCATTCTAGGTATTTTAATCTGATCTATATTCTATTTCATGTAATCCTGCTTCAGTAGAAGTTAATCATTTATTAAACATCCCTATTATGTTCTTAATTAGATTTAGAAGTATTTAGAAGTTCTAGAATATAATTTTGCTTATTATTGTTTCTGCAGATTTTCTTAATCTCCTTTTCTCGTAACACATAAGAAACCATTTTTTAAAAAGTCTCTCAGATAAATTCATTATCAAAATTCATTTTGAATCAATTCAAGTCTTTACTCATTCTTCTGTTTTCTTCTGTCATCTTGCAATTTCATATCCCTGATTATTTTGACTGATTAATATTTATAGAAAAGTGGAAGAAAAAATTAGCCAAGGATCTTGCTTTCTCCAGAGAATATTTATGATTATTTTAGGCAGGAGATAAGAGACTATAGCAATCCCCCATCACTTCAATCTCATTGTAGCAATTGACATATTTTAAATCTTGGCTTTAGTCCTCCAGAAGGCCTTACTATTTCTAGTAACTTTATCTTAATGGGTATCATTTGGAGTCCTAATCTGGAAATATGTGGTGTTTACTAGGAATCCACTCGCTTGGTAATATCTGAACTCAAATTTTTATGTCTCTGTATATGACACACTCAAAATTTCTATTTGTTGATTTAGTCTCTCAGCTACTTCCTCCTCTCTTTCACCTATGTTCCCTGGAACAAGCTACCCAAAATGTTGGACTAATTTCTTTTCCTTCTCTCAAAATATCTTGGTCCCTTAAGGTATTCCTACTTTTCAAGTTGCTAGCCGAAGATTTGTTTTTCTGCATTCCCTAATCCAACATTACTGGAAGTAAAATTTTGAGGTAATTTTTCTATCAAGGACTAGTAATGAAAGACAAACAGAATGAAAACTCTGTTACTTTGATATGGCTTTCCTATGACTGTTGTAATAATTTCACTAAACTCTGTGGTTTATAAATAGCAGAAGTGTTCTCCTCATAGTTCTGGAGGCCAGTATCTTGAAATCAGTTTACAGGACCATGTTTCCTCCAAAACTTTAAGGGAGAATTTTTGCTTGGTTTGGTTTGGTTTGGCTTGGTTTCGTTTCATTTCGTTTCATTTTGTTTCGTTTCGTTTGGTCTCTTCTAGCCTCTGGTGGTTCTAGAAGTTCCTTGACTTGTGGCTGCATTACTCCATTTTCTGCTTCTATCCTCACATGGTATTTTCCTCTTCCAGTCTGTTATGAGAACACTTGTCATTGTATATAGCACCCCGCCAGGATAACACAGGATATATTCATCTCAAGGTCTTTAATTATACTGGCAAAATGCCTTTATCCAAATAAGGTCATAGTGATAGCTTCCAGGGATTTGAATGTGAACAAATTAGGTCACCATGAAGGGTCACCATTCAACCCACTACAAATATGGTGAAACTTCCTCTGAAACAATCTCAGGGTATAAAATGTATTGAAGAATCTGGAGTTTTAGGATTTAAAGTCAAGACATGAAACTTAACCACAGCATTAAACAAAGGATTTTAATTACATTCATTAAATATAATGAGTTTCTTCTAATAAACTGAGATGGAAAAACAATAAAATGGAAACAATTTTCTTCTTCAATTTGGATATCAATCAATATTTAGTTTTCTTTATACACTAAAAAATTCATAAATGTAAACACATAGTAAATTACATGCGTAGCAAAAAGTTATAAAATGTATAATTTGAGTGGGCCTTATATCTGGACTGTGAGGGATGGTCTGGTTCCGGGGAGGGCTGAAGTGTGTTTTCCAAGGAGCCAGCCTGCAGGCTGGGGCCACAGGGACTGCTTGGCATTGAAATAAGCCTCCTGCTTGGGTCTGTGGGAAGGTGGCCTGTAACCTGGAGCCTCAGAAGCCAGTAGGTGAGATCTGCCAGTTGGGTGGGTGGGGAGCCTGGGACTGAAGGAAACAGCCTGGGGCTGGGGCTGGAGGGGCTGCCCAGACATTGGGGTATACCAGGGGCCTTGGGCCTGCAGGAGTCAGCTCGAGTCTCGGGTGGGTCAGAGAGCCTACTTTTGCTCCTTCAGCCTTGCACTGGCCCTATTTGGGAATCTGGGTTTGCAGGAGCCTGGGGTGACAGGAGACACCTTGGACATAAGGGCTGGCCAGTGCTGGGGTGAGTCGTGAACCTGGTGTCGCCAGAATTAGATTCCTTAGAGTACCAGGACCCTGGTGTCTCACGAGCTGCCTGGGGTTGCAAAAGTCTTCAGGCACCTGGGGGTCAGTTTCATGGGAGCTCTACAGTAGTCCTTTAAGGCTGTGGGGTAGGCCTCATCCTGGGGTCCATGGTGAAGCCAGATTCTCATTTTACTCTCTCTTTATTCTCATTTTACTTTCTTCTCTTATTTTACTTACCTTGAGGCAGGTGTCCCTCTCTCTTTGCATCAGGCTGTCTGGGCTTGGGTGAATGGTGATAGGGTAATGTGGATCTATCTTTCCTACCCTCTTTAATGGATTTTTTTTGTTGTCGTTGTTTTTAATTTCTGTGCTTTACCCAGGTACTACAATCCCTCACCTGGAATTCTTCTATTGTGTGAAGCGATTTTCATGTGCAGATGATTGTTCAAATTAATGTTTCATGGAAAGACAGGCACATATACTTTCCTATAATTCCATTTTGCATTCTGCTTTTGTTTTAAAATTTCAAAAGCAAAGTAGCATTGCCCCACAATGGACAGACAATGTTCTATCAGCACTTCCTAAAAAATATTTTGCTTTTGAAGGAAGAGTCATTTATGAAAAGTCTGCATCCCACTGCCTCACTCCAGGCTTGCTGTTTACCAATGTTTGACATATGTTAAAAATGAGAACTTAATAGGTTATAATTACACTCTAGCTGTGTCTGTGAGTACAAGAGTGGTATATACAAAGTGATACAACTGGCAATTCTCAAGCATATGCAAAAACGATTTTGCAAAATGACATTTGGAAACAAGATTTAGTAAGGGAAATTCACTAAAGTGTATCAGTAAGTCGAGGAAAAATGCTGAATGGCTAGCCTAATTCAGGGCCAATTCTCATGAACTTACATTTCCAAACTTCATTGACTTATTGGAGATGAACACATACTGCTTTGAGGAAAAATTCCATTTAGGAAAAATGTCTCATTTTCTCTTCTTCTTAAAAAATTAGCATCTGCAAATCATGGAGCAATGTTTAAAACATTTCAAGATAGGTGTTTGCTTTACAGATGTAATCAGAATGCCTCATTCTGATTGACATTTTTCTTTGTTTTCTAGAGCAGATCTCTTTCCTGGGTTCTACACTTTCTCTAAACTACATGTTCTATAGGATTTCCAGATAGTTAGATGACATAATTACACTTTAATTCATCCTCCTCTCCTGGACTCTCTTCTTCTTCTTCTCATTAATGATATCCTCTTGAACCTGAGTCCATGACTAAGGAAGGACCCAAGGGGATCTCTTCAGAGTGTGCTCTTCTGAATACTCTCCTCTCTTCTCCCTCCACAGTTTCAAGGTTTCCAGTAACCTCTCTCACAAATGCTAATCTTGTTGACCTCTCCAACCTTCAAATTTGATCTCTTCCACTCAGCATCACTGTCTGTGTTCTGATGGCGAACACTTCCCTGTAATAATCGCAGTCTGAAACATTCCAGACAGGGAAATGGACGCTAGTAGAGTTCATCCCATATGTTTTCCTCCTCCCACAAATTATTATCCTCCGCTCCTTGTTTCAAAGCTGAAAGCACTTGTGTGTGTGGTGCATGTGTGTGGTTTTCTAGTTGTCCAAGATTGGACAGTAAGTCTACTTCCTGTTATTCCATGAGAGCCAGAAATGTTTATTACTGATTTTATTGTTTCTTTTTAGAAAAGCAATAAACCCTTTAACACGACAGTCTGTTCCACTATGACAACAATTTTCACTTATTTATTTCCTTTAGCTAAGTGACAACTATAAAGATACAGGAGGAAAAAGCAGTAAAAAAAACTCATAGTGCATATTGAGGTTCCTGGCCAGGGATTTAAGACTGTTAAGACCCAGCACGTGCAAGGATCTCTGCTTTCGTATGTCATTGATCTGGTCTCCAGCAGGGTAGGAATCATCCTATGATCCCTACGCTAATGGTACTCAACAAGCTTGGCATATTTTGGGAAGATGGAAGGAATCGCTGCTCATCATACTCTGGTTGACCAATCAGAGGGGCCTGGAAACTCTTGACATGCCTTCTTTTTCTTAGCTTACAGTTCTATCAGACTTATTTTGAATGTTTAAACTCAACATCACATAACTTATTATTATATAAACCACATAACATCATTATCAATACATTCCAGAACTTTATCATATTTTCCAAAACTCGATGACACTTTTGGGGTATATAACGGGCTTATTTCCTTTGAGAGAGTTAGACATTTGCTTAACTGCCGGGGAGGCGGTGGAAATATAATTACAATATTAACTATATTTGAGAAAAACATGTTTATAAGAAAACACACTTTCTTGGTGGAAAAGATTATTTAACTTCCTACAGTGCAAGACAGCTTTATACTCACTGGTAAGTACATGAAGAATTGCTATCCTTAAGAAAATTTCATTTCACACATTAGAGTTTGAAACAAAGTGCTAGAACTTAAACGGGAAATAGATGCACAATTATAGTTGGAAATTTCAATACCTCATTCTGCGGAGCTGATATTAAAAGTAGACAGATGGTGAGCAAGGATATAGATAGAACCCTATCAACCTGGTTAATTTCATGGACTTTTAGTCAACATTTTACCTAAAAACAACAGAATACATGTTTTGCTATAAAACCATGAAAAAAAGTTTAAACAAGATAGACCATATTATGAGCCATAAAACAATTCCCAGTAAATTTTTTGTAGATTGAAATTACTAAAAGTATATTCTTCAAAGAAGAAAAAAGATAAATACAAATTTGAGAATAATAACAAATATATCTGAGGAATCAACAAAACACTTCTAAATAACAGATTTCAAAAAATAAATTACATAGAAAATCAAATATATTTTGAACAGAATAAAAAAATTTAAATATGTACAATTATCTGGAATGCAGCTAGAGCAGTGTGGTGGGGGAATTATAGCATTAAGTACTTGTATTAAAAAAGAATACATGTGTCAAATACTTTAGTTTCTAGTTTAAGAAAAAAGAATATTTTAAAATAAATCAGATGGAAAGAAATAATAGCAGACATCAACAATTTTAAACAGAAAAAAATAGAGAATTACCAATATCCAGAATTATGTAAAAAAATCACCTCGTTTCCTATGCATTGCAAATTGTGAACAATTTTATGCCAATAAATTTTTTAAATAAATAAAATGGAAAAATGCTTTGAAAGACACAACTACCATATCCCATTTGAGAATAAATAGGTGATATATTTCCCTATATCTATTAAATTGAACTCATAATTAGATTTTTTCAATAACAAGCACAACAACAAAAAATTGATTTATAGATAGATTCAATGATTCTCCAAAATTTTTAAGGAAGAAAAATTTTCTTCCTTTCACTGCTTCTACTCTTGTCCAAGAGAAAATAGAACACGAGGAAAATCCTGACAAATCATTCTGCTATCAAGATTACACTGACCCTAAAACCAGACTTCGAAAGGAAAGTAAATTGCCAACCAATATTCCTAATCAACATAGACACAAAATTCCTTAAGAATGTTTTAGAATATAACATTCAATACTATGCATCATGACCATGAGGAGTTTATTCAGATAACAAATGCAAAGTTGACTCATCAATTGAAAATCAAGCAATGTAATTAACTATTTTACCATAATACATACATTATCTACATAATTAAAAAAACACAGCCGTCTTAAGGAACAAGCATTTAACAATATTCAACATTCATTCATTAGGAAATCTCTTAGCATAAAATGACAATGAGGAAACTTTTTTTTAACCTGATAAATGGTATCAACAAAATTCAACCCCTAAGACCATACTTGATTGTGATTATTGAATGCTTTTTCACTGAAACTAGAGGAAAAGCTAGAATACTCAATCTCTCCACTTCAGTCTTATCCTGAAGTTCCTATCCTGTACGATAAGACAATAAAAAGAAAGTTCATCCAGCTTGGAGAAGAAAAATAAAACTCTTATTCACAGAGGACATGAGCACATATATAGAAAATTCTTCTTTTTTTAAGATTTTATTTATTTAGTTAGTTAGTTTAGAGAGCATAAGCAGGGGGAGGAACAGAGAAAGAGAGAAAATCTTAAGCAGACTCCAAGCTCCAAGCTGTAGAGCTTAATGTGGGGCTTGTTATCATGACTGTGAGATCACAACCTGAGTTGAAATCAAGAGCTGGACGCTTAATCAACTGATCCACCCAAGTGCCCCAGAAAATTCTAAGGAAAATATAAAGCTTATGAGTGTTGTAAGGTCAAGAAATAAAAGATCAATAAACAAAACAAAAATCAGTTTTATGTTTATATATTAGCATTGGATAATCTACTCAGTAACTAAATAATAAATATTTTAAAATTGGGTTCACAACAGCATCAAAAAGAATAAAATAGTAAATTTAATAAAGAAAAAGCAAGCATCATACAATGAAAACTAAAAAAATTGATGAAAAAGCATCAAAACGTGAATAAATGGAGATATACTCCATGTGAATGAGTTGAAAGACAATATTACATTAATTCTCAAAGTAAACTGTAGGTTCAGTATAATCCCATCCAAAATTACAGCATTGTGTGTGTGCGCACGTGTGTGTGTGGGTGGGTGTGTGTGTGTGTGTGGGTGTAGAAATTGAATGGTGATTTTAAAATTTACATGTAATTCAAAGGTCTAGAATAGCCGGAACAATTAGAAAAAGAGCAAATTTGCTCTAGTAGTTAGGTTTCAGATTTTCTAACCAATGCTTAATACAGTCTTGATGGATTTGCATCCTTCTCTCCTTACAAGGGTTTTACTTCTCAAATTTTTTAATGCTAATATTGATTTTGTTGAAGTAAAAGAAAAAATTAGAAGAAAATCTGGATACACTTTCACCATTAGAGCTACTAATGTACTTGTGTCTACCTTTCTTTTTCTTTTTCTTTTCCTATTTCAATGCACGGACTACCCATACCCAAACTACCCCCCAATTGTCCACTGGATCCTGTCTCCTCTTCTACTTAAGCAGTGATATCTTTCCTGATCACGTTATATAAATAAGCAAACTTGGTCCATTTCAAATTATCTCCTCTATATTTTTATAGCAATTTAAACCAAGAAAATTTATATTTAGAATGTTGATTTATTTTTTTTGAACTTTATCTTCAATTTACCATTCCATTAAGTGGAAACTTTGTCTTTTTACTATTATGTCTTCACTGTCTAGACCAGTTTCCAGCATCTAGTAAGCTCTAAATATTGTTTTCAAGGTTATTAAAACGTCATTAACGTTTTTCCACTAATCATCATCTGCATACACCCATGTTACATTATAACTAATTTTAAGCAAAGAATACAGAACAAAACACAACATTAATTCCATATTATAGATATTACTCCGTTTCTCAGGTTCATTTTTTTTCAGATGAACTCTCTTAAAATGTTTTTGAATACCCTACAAATTCTACCATCTCAAATATTGAAAACTATTTTATGTTTTATGTTTCTTTCACTGCTTCTACTCTTGTCCAAAAGATAATATTCTGTTATCTGGATTACTGTAATAAAATTTAACTGGTCTCTGGCTTCCACACCTGGACACACTTAAGTGTCAGATTGATCCTTTTAAAATATAGTAAGTCATTCACTTGCTTGAAATCTTTTTTTTTTTTTTTTACTTGCTTGAAATCTTTTGATGTGTTTTCATTTTACATGTAGTAGAGACCAAAACCTTCACCAAAGCCTCCTAAAGCTATATGCCATCTATTCCCCCACTGGTTTACTGATTTCTTTTCCAGTCTTACCTTTTGTGCAATAGCAAACACACAGCATCAGTGTTGGCCTTCAAGTGTGCCTTACTAGCTTCAGCTTCAGGGCTGTCTGTTGTAAAGAAATCCCAATGCTTTAATCTGTAAAATACATAATTAGCAGCATTATTTTCAATAGACCTTGTGTTAGAGCAGGCACCAGAATTTTTGTAAATTAACAGAAATTGTAGATGCCATTGACATTGAGAAATTATTGTTGAACATGTCCTTTAAAAAAAATCCCATACCTTTAATATCAATGATTTATTTTAAAGGTCATGGGAAGAAAACTTAAAAATTGGGAAGTGATCAGTTTCTGTAAGTTTTTGAAGAAGATGAGACATAATTTCCGCTGCTTTGGCATTAATGAGAATAATGTGAACAGTTGGGTAGAGGTTATTCTACCATTTTTAGTGGTAGAATATAAAAGGTTAAATTTTTAGAAGGTTAATTAAAAGAATTACAATGTTTCTAAAGGAAATTTATTTGCTCTATGAGTAACAGCTAAGTCATCTTTAAATAAATGATAAGAAACCAAGATTTAGGGGATCGCTGTAGCAGTATTTGAAAATAGGAAGAGTAAATATTTTATAGGTTCTAAAAATGATAGGCATGGCAACAAGTAAAAAATTTGGAAGACAAATACAACTCAAAATAAGGAAAATTTTCTATTAAAAGGACCTGTCCGAAGTTGACATGACATCACAAGGAAATGGTTTTATTTTACTGGTCATATACTAGTATAGCCTAAATGACTATTTGGCAAAAAGAAAAAAAAAAAGTAGTAATCAGTTGAGTGGTCAAAATAGAACATCATTAAGGATAATATCAAACTTGAGGTTATTTTATTTTCAGCTTTACAATTATCTATAGGCCTAAAGCGTTTAGTGATGTGCCCTCATCTTTGCCTTGCCATGCAGTCCTTATAAATCATAGGGAACAGGCTTCCCTTTGAGATAATAAAACTACTGACTTCTTGAACTCCTATTTAATTAAGTTACACAAAGCACAATTTTAAAACACATAGGCCAAATGAACACCATCAAATAATGTTTAATAAGTAAAATTTAAACGTAACTAAAATGCAGGTGTTAATTATGCTAGCCTAAAGCAAGGTAAGCAATAACAGTTATATTTTTAAAGCTTGTAAATATTTAATAACATATTAGAACTATAAGGGAGGTCTAACTCCAGAGCAATCAAACTTGCTCCATGTACATGAACTAAAATTGCTTTATGGGGTAAATAAAGGAACTATTTATCCTTACTTGTTGGATATTGCTTCTCCCTTTTTAATAATTGTTAGTAAACTCAATTATTTCATACACATTCATAAATCTATTTCATGAGAGAGAAATCCTGTGTGCATTTCAAGTTATGTCAGTGATTGTCTCCTACTGTTTGAGCTTTTCTTAGTCCTAAATTCCTAAAGAAATTTGTGAAACCTGGAAAGATTATCTTTTTCTCTTAACATCTACCTTTTGGCTAGGAAAATGAACTTTCCTTTCTCAAATAATTTTATCAAGTGAATATTTTAGTATAATAGTTTCATTTTAATAACAATTTGGATTTAAATGATGATGTATGTTTTGAAGTGAAGTCCAGTATCCCCATTTCACTTTTGAGACTATCTTGCAGAAAGAGATTGGGACCATGCACAGTGGTTTTAATTATATGGGCATCATTAACCACCCACACCAGATTCACACACAATCTTCTTTCAAATATAGACCAATCATCTATAGCCCTGTGGCCCTAAATAAATTTCTGTATCTAATGAGTCAAGAATTTCTATTGTAAAATGAAAATAAAAATGGACTGTAACTTTCCCAGCTTATATATCTTAAAATATTATTGAAAATAATGGGGCACCTGGGCTCAGTGGGTTAAGTCTCTGCCTTCGGCTCAGCTTATGATCTCAGGGTCCTGGAATTGAGCCCCAAATCTGGCTCTCTGCTCAGCGGGGAACCTGCTTCCCCCTCTCTCTCTGCCTGCTTCTCTACCTACTTGTGATCTCTTTCTCTCTGTCAAATCAATAAATAAATTCTTTAAAAAAAAAGAAAAATAAGAGTACAGGTAAAAAAAAAAACAAGAACAAAAAACTAACAGTGTCTTTGAATTAATTTCGGCCAATTTCATAAATTTTATGAATTTTAAGTCTTTCTTTTTCTATCAGTCTTTTTTCCTTCTACAACTTCATATAGATAATTTAGACCATGAATCATGAAATTATTCAGAAGGACTTCATGTAATACTGTCCACTTTTGTAAATAAAACTGAATGGAACACAGTTATGCTCATTCATTCATTTTTAATTTCTTATGGCTGCTTTCCCACAAAATCGGATAATTGCAGCAATATGGCCCATAAAAACAAATCTACTTACTATCTAGTTCTTTAAAGTAAAGGCTTTCTGATCCCTGATCTAGAGCTCTATAGAAATCCATGAATATGTCTTTATTTTACCCAAACTTCTGATGAATTCATGCACAAGTATTTTTATCATAACTTCATTTACTCTGTTTGAAATGCTTTTGGAAATAAGTCTATTTACAGTTTCTAATTTATTATTACTACTATAGTTATTAAAACTTCTAAGACTTCAGCAAATCAGTAGTCTGCAATTGATTTTAAGTATATAGTATAGATTTGTGATTTTTCTAAGATTTAAAATGTATGGATATAGTAACATTTTTACAGCTTTCTAAGTTTTAAAATGTTTCTGAATTTTGGCTGTTATCCAGCTATCAGCCCTTTACCTACCCACCCTTCTTTCAATGTTGTTTTACATTTATTCTATGGCAATTGATCTGTTTCAATTTTGAACCTCCTATAGATCAAAAAGAAGAATGAAGCCAGATCATCCTTTTCAAATACAAAAATTTATTCTCCTCCCTTGAATGTGGGGGAAACCTGCAAAGCAGACATGAAGAGACTCAAGGCTGGGACCTTTGTGCAGGATATAATTTACCTAGATCTATACAGTAATTCTATATAACATTATTATTATTATTACTGTTATTATATTTACATTTATCCTCAAATTTTAGCCAACTTAGTGAGGTGGTTAAATTTATTTTCATGTGGTTAAGAAAAGTGTTTCTTTATAATCACTCTACTCACTTCTGTATTATTGCAGCTTCATCCTTATTATTGTTCTAAATAATTTAAAAATTTTACTAATAGTGTCTTTTCAATTAATTTTGCTAATTCACTTCGTGAGAGTTTTTTTTTTTCCCCAAAACTCAAGATCTTGTTTTCTTTAGTTTTATATTTGAGTTTATTTTATAATTAATCTCTTGTTATATAGTTTTTATGTATTGCTCTATTTCCTTTTTATCTTAGTGCTTGGTTCTTTTTTGAAAAAATATTATAGTTTCTTGCTTTTTATATAATATTAGAAGTTGATACTATGAATTTTATTCTGACCATCATTTTAACTAAATTCTTTTGGCTTTAACACATAATATTCATTTCAGTGTTATATTCCTAAAAGTGTTTGCTTTGATTATTGATTTATTTTTTAAAAGATTTTATTTATTTATTTATTTGACAGAGAGAGACACAGCAACTCAGTAATTTGTTAGGTCAAATGGAACAGTTTGTTTAAAAAAAAAAAAAGAAAGAAAACTATATCCTTAACTTTTTTCCTATTCAAAATGAAGTCCACTAGTGAAATATAGAAATGCAAAATTTCAAAGCATAGAAATTCTTAAAAAAATAATTGAATATTTTTAGGATATTGAAGGAAATGTAGAATTTCTAAGTGTGAATCCTAAAGATATACTCAGACACTAAACACATAGATACACACATATATTTTTATAACTGAACCACACTAACAACGAAGAATTTCAATATGGAGAGATTATATAAAAAAAAAAAAAACATAAAAGGCAAATTGTAAAACAGTGAAAAGATATATTGTGGATAATATAAAATCTATATGAGAAGATGTTAGCATTTGAATTACAAGATGTTTAAGATGATGTGTTACCCCTTAAGTTTACGCTCAGCATAGGGACATAAGCTGGAGTTTATTTTTTTTCCTCTACTCTGGGTGTGGTAGTATAACTAATAACTAGATGATTAAAAGCAAACAAGTGTTATCTGTAAGTCATGATCTGATAAATTAATTTTCCTCTTCACTTTCTTTCCTTCCTTCTAGGAACTGGGGAAATGGGAGGAAATGGAACAGCATCTCAAGTTTCAAGGGGAAGCTGGATATTGGGGACAGCAGCACCAACCCCATCAACCTTGGACAGTCCATTTATCTCTTACATGGGAGAAAAATGAACTCTAACTTATTTAAGCTATGGCATTTTGAAACGTATTTATTTACATATTTATTTTGAAACCTCTTTATTTATCTTACACTGAATCCTAACAAATAGAAATAATAGAACCATGGGGACACAGTTTTGAAATGATGAGAAAATGTTTCACCATTTGTGGAAGGAAATTTTATAAAATACACAGTAAACCTTAAAATATTAATTCTATTTGAGTTAGCAATTTGGGTTTTAGAAAGTAATGGAAAAAGCAAAACACAAACAAAAACCCCGTAAGTACCCAAAGATGGTTGTGCATCATAGGAAAAAGAAAAGAAAAAGTGTCCATCAGTAGAGAATTGACCGAAGATATTTTGCAGCATTTGTTAAGGTGTAGTGGACAGCTGCTATTTCTGCCTTAATAGCCCCATTCTCCCTTCTGGTAGAAATCCTTTCCTCTGGGGATTCATTTTTCTGTTATTGAGCTCCAAGCCTCCTGTTTCTAGAGTATTTGGGGAATATAAACAGCTTAGAAATTCCTTAGGAGAAAAGTTAGAGAATCATTACTTAGCACTATTAGGACACACACACACTATTTTATACTTTAAAACATATTTTTTTTGTAGTCTTTTAGAGAAACAACTATAAAAGCTAACACTCCTGCTGCATTTCAAGATTATTAGTTCAGTCTTTTCTCTTTTCAGTAATTAAATAATTCATACAATGAAAGCATCTAAAATTTCTTCTGACATACAGTCTTTTGAATGCCATCTGAATGACCAGAGAGATCATTTTGCCCTTTTTCTACAGATTATTTTAAAATTTTCTATTTCAAAATGTGATATTGTCAAAGGATAATAGGTATGTGCTGAAAACAGATAAACTATTTTCCCTTTTGTGTACTTTTGTTTCAACTTTGTGCCTAACTAAAGAAACATTAAAAATAATAATAACCCTACTTCAATTTGTCATGGTCTCAGAAGGGTGTTTCATTTCTATTTTAAAAGGAGGCTATCAGATTCTTCAGGAACTTTAATTTTTGCAGGAGTTGAATTTTTGGTAAATACAGATGGTGCTAACTTACAAACAATAGAGATAAATTAAATGATGGGACCTGGTAGAATTCTTGTACTCAATTCACTAGAAGATATTTTCAAGAGAAATACAGGAAAAAATTCTTACAATCATTCTATTTTTCAATACATCTTATTTGATCAATGCAAAAGACTTTTTTCTATTTAAACACTTTAGGACTGGGGAAAGTCTTAGAATGTATCCCATCTTATTTCTGTCAAACATGAAGCAGTCATGACAAAGATGTCATTTGCTAAGTACATACTGTTCAAGTTGTTGACTTTATAGTTAACTCATTTACATTGTTGGCACTATACATATGGAATTGATTATCTCTAAATATCTTCAAAAAGATTACAGTATGACTTGGAAATAAAACAACAGTGACTTTTTTTTATCTCTAGCAGGAAGCTAGAAGAGAGGGTCATTGCATTCAAAGACAGGGGCATATATTTGACATTACTGGATGAATATTCATGGCTGGAAGAAAGACGGCAATTTTTTATTGCAGAACATAAACTGGGTGTTTTGTGGACCAAAGAATGGAAAATAGACATGTGTGAAAGAATCTGGGTCACAAAAGGGTTGCTTATCGCATGATGCGAAATGTAAGTGAGGATTTACAAAGTTGCAAGGTCTTTCATATGAACACAGTTCACACCCATGATGGGGTGGGAAGATAACAATAGAAAAACTTTGTGTTGCAATTTCATTGTTAATATGTTTTCTTATGAGGGAAATAAGAAGTGGTAAAATTTATAATGTTATCATATTTTGTAAAATATGGTTTCAAACCACAACACATAAAAAACAAAGACAAGAAGAAAAATTCAGAGTAAAATTCAGCCTCAAAATTCTCCCTAAAGCCTCTCCAGTTTCAAATTTCTTTCTGCGAACTCAGGCATACCGTTTAAAAATTAAATTTTTAAAAAATGCAATACAGACATGTACACTCTATATAGTACACATATACATACACACAGAGACATTACACATATATGTGTATACACATATATATACACATATATATGGTTCTAGGTACACACATATATATATGTATATATACATGCTATGTGTGTATAGATATAGATATATTACATTTTATTTTTCCAGATGATCATTTCTTTAATTTAAGAATGAATTTCCCGTCACCCTTGCTAATTGGAAACTTTTGAAGCACAAACTGAAAATACTCAATATCTCAAGGCAGAAGACTATGGCAAACCATTTTTTTAGAAGAGTTTAGCAAAGGATGACACATTTCATTGTATAGTGATCGTAAGTTTTATATTTCCACGTTCGTGTGAGAAAAAAAATGAGTTAAATTTAATAGCTTGCTAAGTACATACAGTAAAAGAAAGTGCTTATGAATTTATTTCCTGCACATCATGTACTATGACATGTAGATGCACGTGAATGCTCCCAAGCTGAACACAGAGTCAGTTCAATATTCTTAACATATTAGAAGTGATAGGTCCATGGCAGGGCTAATGCTTTCATGAGCTGATGAATAAAATGCTGCTGTGAAATAGGAGTTCAGCACTGAATCTGTCTCAGGAACATATGCTTGATTTTTAAAATTAATGTTATGTTCATTCTCTATTATCATTTAACATTTTTCTTAGTTTTTAAATATTAATCTTTTTTTAATCATCTTAATTCAGGAATTTTTCAAAAGCTCTGAAGAAATTATTTTAATGAGAGTCATAAGATAGTTTGTTCATATTCTTCTTAACATATTATTTTTAAATGGTTGATATAATGGATATTATCTATTTTGTGTTTAATTATAAAGAAAAACCAACCAAATGAGGGGGAGAGGGAGAGAAATTAAACTAGAGTACGAGCAGAGTAAGATCAAAATGAGAATAAATAGTAAATACATTAACCAATGTCTGTCAGCATAAGATGGTCAGGATGAAGCTACAAATGATCTCCTAAATTTCAGTGGTTTACAAAAATTTATTTCTCGCATACTATATTTTTGTCATGGACTTGGCTCATACAGTTTCCCAGTTTGAACTGATGAAATTGTTTCTATCTGGAACACAGCCAGTTTGGAGAAAAAGAATAAAAAAAGCATGGCTCTACACACAACTTGACCACTGGTTTGAGATTCTCTTAAAACCTCTGACAGAGTGTGACTATGGTTCTTATGTCCAGTTTCACTAACAAATTACATGGCCAACATGATTCCCCCCAGAAGAATTAATGGATATTTGTGGACCCTCATATGATCTATCACACTCAGCCAAAACAGAAAATGGGCTTGGAAAAGAGTAATAACAGTGAAAATGCTTTTATTCATTCATTTGACAAACGATTACTGACTTCCTATTATAGTTGAGACAATATGATCAGTTCTGATGATAGATTGGTGAAGATAGTCATGAGCCCTACCCTAAAAAAACATATATAGTCACAAAGAATATATACATTAAATAAAAATTATAATAATGTATGATGAATGTAGTGATAGACTTTATTGTACAAATGGGATGGAGTTAAGTAGTGGATTCAAAAGACACTCAAAAATAGAATATTGGGACTCCTGGGTGGCTCAGTTGGTTAAGCAGCTGCCTTTGGCTCAGGTCATGATACCAGGGTCCTGGGATCGAGTCCCACATCGGGCTCCTTGCTCAGCAGGGAGCCTGCTTCTCCCTGTGCCTCTGCCTGTCACTCTGCCAGCTTGTGCTTTCTCTTTCTCTCTCTCTGACAAATAAATTAATAAAATCTTTTAAAAAAATAGAATATTGATGCCTAACTATTGGCTGAATTTTTCATGCAAATGACAATGTTCACAGCTACCCTAAGGTTTCCATCTTAGAAATCGATTACACCATTACACTTTTTAGTTAATAGGACATAGGAAGGTATAATTTTTGTAGGCAAAGGGCAAAATCACTTTGTACATATTAAATTGGAAATATGTTTGAAACACCACAGTGGTAATGAAGATTACATCTCTGGGTAAACCAGGAAATTAAAGAAGAACTTAAAAAAATCATGGAAACAAATGAAAATGAAAATACAACTCTTCAAAATCTTTGAGACACAGCAAAGGTGGTCCTAAGAGAGAAGTATATAACAATACAAGCCTTTCTCAAGAAACAAGAAAGGTCCCAGATACAAAAACTAACCCTACACCTAAAAGAGCTAGAGCAAATAAAGAAGAGTAAATAAAGCCTAAACCCAGCAGGAAAAGAGAAATAATAAAGATAAGAGCAGAAATCAATGAAATAGGAACCAAAAGAAGAGTAAAATAGATCACCAAAACTAGGAGCTGGTTCTTTGAAAGAATTAATAAGATTGATAAACCCTTGACCAGACTTCTCAAAATGAAGAGAAAGGACCCAAATTAATAAAATAATGAATGAAAGAGGAGAAATCACAACCAACACCAAAGAAATACAAACAATTATAGAGCATACTATGAGCAACTATGTGCCAGCAAATAGGACAATCTAGAAGAAATGGATGCATTCCTAGAGACATATAATCTACCAAAACTGACCAGGAAGAAATAGAAAACCTTAACAGACCCATAACCAATAAGGAAATTGAAGCAGTAATCAAAAATCTCCCAATAAAGATCCAAGGGCCACATGGTTTCCTGGGGGAATTCTACCACATATTTAAAGAAAGAATTAATACTTATTCTCCCGAAACTGTTCCAAAAAATAGACATGAAAGGAGAACTTCATGTGGCCATTTTATGAGGCCACCATTATCTTGAACCCCAAACCAGACAAAGACCCCATCAAAAAGGAGAATTACAGATCAATATCCGTGATGAACATGGATGCCAAATCTCTCACCAAAATACTATAATACAATAGGATCCAACATTACAATAAAAGAATTATTCACCACAACCAAGTAAGATTTATTACTGGGCTGCAAGGTTAGTTCACCATCCACAAATCAATGTGATACAATACATTAATAAAAGAAAGAACAAGAACCATATGATGCTCTCAATAGATACAGAAAAAGCGTTTGACAAAATATAACATCCTTTTGATCAAAACTCTTCACAGTGTAAGGAAAGAAGATACATACCTCAATGTCATAAAATCCATCAATGAAAAACCCACAGCCAATATCATTCTCAATGAGGAAAAACTGAGAGCTTTTCCCCTATGTTCCTAAGATCAGGAACATAGCAAGGATGTCCACTCTCACCACAGCTATTTAACATAGTACTAGAAGTCTTAGACTCAGCAATCAGACAACAAAAAGAAATAAAAGGCATCCAAATCAGCAAAGAAGTCAAACTCTCACACTTTGCAGATGATATGATATTTTATGTGGAAAACCCAAAAGACTCCACCCCAAAACTGCTAGAACTCATACAGGAATTCAGTAATGTGGCAGGATATTAAGTCAATGCATAGAAATCAGTTGCCTTTCTACACACCAATAAGACAGAAGAAAGAAATTAAGAAGTCAATCCCATTTACAATTGCACCCAAAACCATAAAATACCTAGGAATAAATCTAACCAAAGAGACAAAGAATCTGTACTCAGAGAACTACAGAATACTCATGAAAGAAATTGAGGAAGACACAAAGAAATGGAAAAATGTTCCATGCTCATGGATTTGAAGAAAAATATTGTGAAAATGTCTATGCTATCTAGAGTAATCTACACATTTAATTCAGTCCTTATCAAAATACCATCAACTTTTTTTCAAAGAAATAGAATAAATAATCCTAAAATTTGTATGGAACCAGAAAAGACTCCAAATAGCCAAAGGAATGCTGAAAAAGAAAAGCAAAGCTGGTGGCATCACAATTCCAGACTTTAAGCTCCTTTTCAAAGCTGTAATCACCAAGACAGCACAGTACTGGCACAAAAACAGAACCATAGATAACAGAACAGAATAGAGAGCCCAGAAATGGACCCTCAACTCTATGGTCAACTAATCCTCAACAAAGCGGGAAAGAATGACCAATGGAAAAAAAGACAGTCTCTTCAAAAAATGGTGCTGAGAAAATTGGGCAGCTACATGCAGAAGAATGAAACTGGATCATTTCCTTACACTACACACAAAAATGGCCTCAAAATGGATGAAAGATCTCAATGTGAGATAGCGATCCAACAAAATCCTTGAGGAGAACTTAGGCAACAAATTCTTCCACTTCAGCCTCAGCAACTTCTTCCTAGATACATTATCAAAGGCAAGGGAAGCAAGGGCAAAAATGAACTATTGGGACTTCATCAAGAACAAAAGCTTTTGCACAGCAATGGAAACAATCAGCAAAACTAAAAGACAACCAATAGAATGGGAGAAGATATATGCAAATGATATATCAGATAAAAGGTCAGTATCCGAAATCTACAGAGAACTTATCAAACTCAACACCCAAAGAGCAAATAATCCAATCAAGAAATGGGCAGAAGACATAAACAGATATTTCTGCAAATAAGACATCCAAAGGGCCAACAGACACATGAAAAATGCTCAACACCACTCGGCATCAGAGAAATACAAATCAAAACCACAGTGAGATACCACCTCACACCAGTCAGAATGACTAATATTAGCAAGTCAGGAAACGACAGATGTTGGTGAGGAAGCCAAGAAAGGGGAACCCTCCTACACTGTTCGTGGGAATGCAAGCTGGTACAGCCACTCTGGAAAACAGTATGCAGGTTCCTCAAAAAGTTGAAAATAGAGATACCCTGTGACCCAGAAATTGTACTACTGGGTACTGGGTATTTACCCCAAAGATACAAATGTAGTGATCCGAAGGGGCACGTGAACCTGAATGTTTATAGCATCAATGTCCACAATAGTCAAACTATGGAAAGAGCCTAGATAATCCATCAACAGATTAATGGATAAAGAAGATGTCATATAGGGATGCCTGGGTGGCTCAGTTGGTTAAGCTGCTGCCTTTGGCTCAGGTCATGATCCCAGGGTCCTGGGATTGAGTCCCACATTGGGCTCCTTGCTCAGCAGGGAGCCTGCTTCTCCTCTGCCTCTGCCTGCCACTCTGCCTGCTTGTGCTCTCTCTCCCTCTCTCTCTCTGACAAATAAATAAATAAAAAAAATCTTTTTTTAAAAAAAAGATGTCATATGTATGTATGTATGTATGTATGTATGTATGTATGTATGCACAACGGAATATTATACAGCCAGCAAAAAAGGAAATATTGCCATTTGCAATGACATGGATAGAACTAGAGGGTATTATGCTAAGCAAAATATGTCAATCAGAGAAAGACAATTATCAAATGATCTCACTAATATGAGGAATTTGAGAAACAAGACAGAGGAACATAGAGGAAGGGAGGGAGAAATGAAGAAAGATGAAACTAGAGAGTCTCTAAACCATAAGAGACTTAATCTCAGGAAACAAACTGGGGGTTGCTGGAGTGAAAGGGATGGGGTGGCTGGGTGATGGACATTGGGGAAGGTATGTACTATGGTGAGTGCTGTGAATTGTGTAAGACTGATGAATCACAAACCTGTACCCCTGAAATAAATAATATATGTAAATAAATAAATAAATAAATAAATAATTATAGATACAAGTACAAGAAAGCCATAGTTCAAAACAGAATAAAAAAATATAATATATTTCTTTCAGGGCGCCTGGGTTGCTTAGTGGGTTGAAGCCTCTATCTTCATCTCAGGTCATGATCTCAGGTTCCTGAGATTGAGCCCCGCATCGGGCTCTCTGCTCAGTGGGGAGCCTGCTTCCCCCTCTCTCTCTGCCTGCCTCTCTGCCTACTTGTGATCTCTCTCCCTCTGTCAAATAAATATAAATAAAATCTTTAAAAAAAAACAAAAAAATTATATTTCTTTCAAAAATTACTTAGGCTGAACACAAAATCAATGCATATCCCTGCATTGAAGGACAGTGAGTAAAATAACTCACAGATTAATGTGGAAATATGTATAGTGGTAACAGAGATAATCACACATACCCACATAGGCACATACACATGTGTGCACACATACATATAAATGCAACTATAAATAAACTGGAAACAAAGAAAGAAAACTAAATATTTGATAAAAATGAAGAGAAAAAATATAGAGCCAGAAGAGTAAGTTGACCAAACATGTATGCAGTCGTTAAGGTAGCCAGGAGGAGATTTTAGCTGAATAAGGTTTCTGAAGGCTGCAGAACTGGAATTTAATGGCTATTTGGGAAAAGAGATGTGCGGTCTTCTACCCACCTGAAGGAGGGAGTTGGAATTGAGAGCCTAGCATTTTAGGGGTTCTGAAAGGGGTTGGCATTCTATGTAAGGATGAATTGTGAAGCAGCCTATACTGTGAAAAAAAAGGATGATTTATGGGAAATACTATCTTATTACTGGATTTGAGATGAAATTGAACTAACAGAATAGCAGATATAAACATATAACTAATCATTGTTCAATAAAGCATTTGATGCAGAAATAAATTCCAAAAATTAATCTTAAGTTATATATCCATATGTCACAAGAATGCCAATAGGAGGTAAATTAAATTCATTTGGCCACTAATGATGTTGAGCAAATACATCACATGTTGGGGACTTCCATGCATACCCTGACAGAAAGGTTAGCACGAAGTCCATTAGGAAATGGAATATTCATATTGTGTGTATAGTAGCAAAAAAGAACTAAACTAAATAGTGTACTCATAGATGTTTGTCTTATAAAATGTTCATGAGAATAAAGGCTATTTATTCATCTTTAAGTATAGAGCAGTATATGTAAGGAATGGGCAACAGCTCCTCAAACTCATGCAAAATGCATGACTAACTTTTTTCACTAACAATATGTAGCTACATACTCGCAAGGTAAGTGAAACAGCCTCATTTAGCTAATGAGAGCTGTAGCTGCATATATCACATGAAATGGCATAGGCACACTCTTGTAGAGGTTATTTAAAAGAACCGATATACAAAAATATAGAACACAAATTACCCTTAGTGGCCCAGGAATGACTGAAATATCAAGAGAATGACTTTACATCTAATATACTACTACTTACTCATCTGAGAGTTTAATTGTATTTTAACATAACTCACCTTTACATTTTAAAATCAGCATTAGTTTGCCTTCCAAAAAGAATATGGTTTTATTTTGCAAATTGTCAGCATTTACCTGATTTTGATTTTTAAAAAGTAGTTCGCTTTCTAGCTTAAAGAGTTTATACCTAAGATCAAGGTATTTTGTGTAAAAATCACATCATAAAAAATATTAACTTAAAATCCTCTGCACTGTCTTATATGATAAGGTGGATAAATGCAAGTAATGTATATCTATTCAAAGTATTTTCCTTTTAGCCTCCTTTGGACATGCAAAACACATGTAAACATGTTCAATCTTACAGCTACTGGTCTGATACAAAACAGAAACAAAATGCAAATTCTCTGTGGAACTACGTTTTCCTAAAAAAGAGCAAAAATGCACAAAGTTTTAGTTATGCAAGAGGATTAAGTCCTAGAAATTTATTGCACAGCAGGGTGCCTATACTTAAAATTATGTCGTATGCTTAAAAATTTGCTGTAAGTATAGATTATATTAAGAATTATAATAATAATAAGAGGAGGAAGGAGAAGAAGGAGGCAGGGGAGGAGGAGGAGTTAGACCTCGACCTTTGTTTTCCCATCTGTGTAATAGAACAGTGGATGATTCTCAAGAAATGAAATATTGAATACTCCATTTGGCTGAAGGGATATGTTACTATGAGTTGGCAGATGGCAAAAGCAAGCTTGAATCACAAACCTCTGGCTTTACATGATGTGCTTAAGGTCATAAAATTACAGGAAACTTGATAAAACTGAAGCTATTCTTCTTATTTGTGCAAAATATTAAAGCCATCCTGAGAGACATAAGTTATGCTTGTCCTTTATGAATTTCTTCCATTTTTTTTCCATTATGGGAGTTAAAAATTACACTGCTGAATAATGATAATTAAAATTAGCATAAAATCAAAGCAATGTACAAAATCAGTTGAGGAATAAAGAAATAAGCTCAGAGTTACAAAGAGTCATGTTTTTTAAACCATTTTGTCTGATGCTTTCTTAGGTCAAAAATTTTCCTTTTTTGCAAAAGATAGTATATTATCTGAGTGTAAATCCTTACCGAGCCCCATTGAGAACAGGGAGAAAACTGCTTCTAAAGGAATTACTCAACTTCTGCAAATATTTCTTTTTAATTGTAACATCGGATAGATGATAAGTATTCTTATCTTTTATTCTTATCTTTAAAAATGTCTGATTTTGAAATATAGTGAATATTTTCAATAAATATAAATAAATTTACATATATTTTAAAACACTGTAAAGAGGGGAACAGAAAGAAGGCAAGCTGAGGACAAAGCAGAAGCTGACAGGCTGCGTGCGACCTTCCCCCACTCCCTACTGCTGGGTGGGACAGGTCTAACATTCTTCCAGGAATCTCGCAACTATGTTAACGTTAATACCTTGCTAGAGGGGAAAAACAATCTTAACCTGACAGTGGCAAGGCCTCTGGTATCTTGTAGGTCCTCTTCAGCATATGAAAGTTCTACTGAACCCTCCCTTTTTCCTTACCTCCCTCAACCCCATATTATATACTCCGCAACCCTTCACAGCCCAAGTGCAGCAGCTCTTTCTGCCCATGGGTCCTGTCCCCGTGCTTTAATAAACCAACATTTTGCACCAAAGATGTCTCAAGAATTCTTTCTTGGTCATGGGATCCAGACTTCACCCCACTGAACTTCACCTATATTCTAAAACTTCATCATATAGACCTGCACTGTCATATTTCAATTAATTGTATTTAATTATAATTATGTAATAAATTCTAGAAATATTTTAAAATCTTCTACCTGTAATCTGATTTGCATACTTCTCTAGTAAGCAACCACGTTACATAGAACTCCCTTGATAATGATAATTTTGGTGATGCATATCTGGGGAAGAAATTGGCACTAAAGATTTAATGATTTTCTAAAATAATTTCCAAGCTAAAAGAGCATGTAACATTTCTCTACTGCCTGTTAGAATTGGCTAAATGTAAGAGGCATATGATAATATATTCTATTTTCTTTGGTTTTACCTAGTAAGGAAAAGCATCAGAAGAACAAATTAACACAAACTAAAAAACAAAACAAAACAAAACAAAAAAACTATTTTGATATCCTTCAGTATAAGTAAGAATGAAAATATTATGTAAAAGATTAGCTTCAAAATAGTAATGTTAAATAGAATAATATATCTGTAGGTCTTGTTTTGTTGATGATTTTATTTCCAAAACATTAGCCATAACTGATGCAATTAAATAATCTTATCACCTTACACTACACACACATATTAAGGTCAATGTTTAAAAAAAGAAAAAAGGAAAAATCAGGGCAAGATTGAGAAACAATTTAGAACAGAAAATCCCGTCAAGAAGATAATTTCCCCTAAGTTCTGATCTTAAATAATCATCTTAAATGATTAAAATAAAATACCTCCATTCTGAAAGGAAGATGAATTATTTACTTTCCTTTTTCTTTTATTTGAATCCACCCAACTATGGTTATAATGCAAAGGAAAAATGCCTAAAATAAAGATAGTTTCTTAGAGAAATTGTATAGTCCGGGTATGCTGTATATTTTACAAATAAGGAAACACACCCTTAAAGATTGCACGGCAATCTTATATAGCCTTATAAGGCTATATAAGATTGCAAGGCAAACCTCAGAATCAAAGCTAACGTCATGTTCTGGAGACTAGTGTTCCTACTATATTACGTTGCCTTCTATACAAGTTAAGACTAATTATATAGGGACTCTTTCATACTAATGACAAGTCTTAGAGCTGTGGCTATAAATCCTGGCTCTGGGTTAACTACACAAGAGTTAGTTGGAAATGGGAGTGGATTTTATGCAATGAGTTTTTGGAGCCTACCTAACACCTAACACACAGCACAGGAATCATTACCCTTAACACCCTCCCAGGTCCTCAGTCTCCCACATGATGAGAGCCATCATTCTGGAAAATTGCCCAGTAGAGAAATTTAAAACTAACCGTAATAAAGTTTGTTTGTTTGTTTGTTTGTTTGTTTTAATTGCAAAATTGGTCTAGTTTTTCCCTTCAGGAAAAAATCCTGAAGTGAGGATTTGAGTGCAAGGTTTTGACTGGGAAACTTTGAATGGGGTTATTTGTTCCTGAAAGTTCATAGAGAAATAATTAAATCAGTAAGTGAAGGGAAGGAAAACATAATAGTACAGAGGCCAAAGTGGACAAAGGGAGCAAGGAAGCAAGGACTCTGGGTTACTGGTCTATCAACTCTCTCCATCATTGATTAAGAGCTCTTTCCAGGGTTATTACTAACATTTCCTTTCTCTCTCTGCCTCTCACTCTCATACACACACTTCTGACTCTCCCTGAACTAAGAGGGTTACTGTGGTCACAAATAAAAGCCCTCTGTTGCTGCCATCAGCATTTGAAGTAAAAAGCTATTGTCATGCAGAGGAATTTGTTGAAGGTGCAGAGGTGGAGCATTGACAGTGTTTGCTACAGGGAACTCACTGTAAGTAAATTGATGATTCACATAAAAGAACCACTGCAATTGTGTATGTATGTGTTTATCCACTGAAAGCCAACATAAATAATCTACAGTATAGTGAGTATGTCTTTGGTATAGTATTCACAAATATAGAAAAATAACAGTCCAGGACACTCAGTTAAATTTGCATCTCAGATAAGCAGTGTACCCTTTTTTAGTAAAAAGTATGATCCAAATATTCTATGAGGCATATTTATAAAAACATTTATTTATTGTTTATGGATCCTCTTTCATCTGATAACACTACTTTGGCTTTAGTAAGGAACTGACTTTGCATGATTATTAGAGCTTACTGTTACATTTAAGAACATTCTGAGAATTCTTTGACGCCAAATCCATTTTTACCAAAAATGGTTTAAGTGAAGATTATGTAAAGCTACTGGATATATCATAAAAATTAAAGGAAGCTTTCTTTCAGTGCTGACTACCTCTACAGTAGATGTGAATGCAGAAATGCACTTATAAGTCTTAAACATTTCAGAAATATTTGAGTTATAGTTATTTGTTCAATTGCTTTCTCGTGTTGCTCTGATAGACTTTTGCCAGTTTGGAGGTGGCTGATTCCTTTTATTGCATCAAGAGTAAGGAAGACTGGCCTGAGAAGTAAATTTCAAACCCATGAGTGTCAAATTTACATATACCTACTGTGAATATGCATGTTACTTCAAGAAATAAAAATAGTTGACATTCAAAATTGTGGAAGAATTATGTAAATAACTCACCTCACATAGATTTCTATGTATGCTATTATTTTCTTTCAAAAATTGATCAGCATCTTATATGTAAACCAGAAACGTAATCCATAGACAATAATATAGCATATCAGTCTGTCTTTCAATTTGATGGAAATATATGCTTATACCAGAATTGCTAAGAGCAGCAGCAAAAAAAAAAAAAAAAAAAATCAAAAGAACAAATTAAAATCATTATTATTCATGGTAGATAATCTTTTTTTTTTTTCATGGTAGATAATCTTAATTGGGCATCCATTTCTGCTCCATGGACTAACTCTTATTTCTCCAAACAAATTTATCTTTTCATTAGGTACAAAAATAGCTTGAAATCTATTATAGTCTCCTTAGAACTTTACATGCTCCAATTTTCCTAATCCTCTCAACTAAGTAGATGAATTTGACTCTTATAAAAAACAAACAAATGAACAAATTCAAATGGAAATCTCCAGTTTCCCACCACCAGATCTATAAAAATAAGCCTACATTCATAATTGTGTTTTTCCTTCCCAGTACTTCCACTTTCTAAATCTGATCACATCCTTCCTTAGCAAGAACATTGCCCAAGAATTGTCCTTTCTTCTGTGTTAACATCTCCTTCTTCACTGGATCAATTATATTTATATTGAGTCAATTATATTGGATCAATTATATTGATATTGATACTCAAACTCAAGTTACCCTACCTTTAAAGTATTTTTAAAAATAAATATTTCTCCCTTGATTCTTCATTTTCATCCAATGACCATCTTAATTCTCTCCTGTTCATTATCTATAGTCTCTTGACTTTTCTGTACTAGAACTATCAATGTCTTAATTTATTTCTCATTTATGCTCCCTTTTAATCTTTCTTCATTATTATGCCATGGTTTCTATTTTATTTTATTTTCACTAACCTCTGGTGGCCTATACCTCATTAAATCCAGTAAATACCTCTCATATTTTATTTATCAGTCTTTATACTGTTGATGGCACTTCAGTTTTTTGTTTGCTTATTTCCTTGTTTGTTTGGTTGGTTAATATTAACTTTCTATCCTTGGTTTCCATGATAACATACAAACCTCAGTTTCCTTTTACTTTCTCAATCCTAGCTGAACACTCTTTCTAGAAACATGTGTTTTCTTCCATATTTCTAACTTGCATTAGTATGATGAGAGGAGCCAAAAATATATGTCCAGCAAAGACTGTCTTCTAGGCTTCAAGCTTCAATTTTGATATGCAAATATTACAAATTTGTTTTGATGTCTTGTTCGCAGATCAATGTTAGTATAGTCATCCATCCATCCATCCACCCATCCATTAAACAAATATATATTGAATGATTACTATACATACAGGAAATAAGGCAATGAACAAAACAGAAAGAAAAACAACTAAACAAAATTCCGCCTTATGTGTAGTTAAGGTGTTATTTTGAAGAGTGGGACAAACCAAAAATTATTAATATGTTTATTAATTTTTATACTAGCTGGGGAAAGGGTGATGATATATGGGTGAAGAATGAAATTTTAGACAAACTGTCCAGTGTGTAAAAAGTGAAACAGTTAACATTGGAGCTTCCTGGGGGAAGGCCAGTCCAGTCACAAAATACAAGTGCAAAGACCATGAGGCAGACTGGTGGTTTGTTTGAGATGGTTTGTTTGAGAAATTTCTGGGAGGCCAATGTGCCTGTGTTAGTGTTATGAGCATGAAGAATGAGCAAGGAAGATAGAAGAAAATGAAATAATAAAGTTAGAGGAGTAATGGGGAGCCTGACTAGTGGGGCTTATACATCATTTTAAGTTTAGGTTCTATGTGAGAATTTATCAGCAGGGTTGAACAGAAGAATGGTAAGAATTGATAACATTTTAACAAGATAAATTTCTGGTTGATCTTTAGGATTGAAGAGGTCAAGGGAGAAAGTAGGCCGAATAGTTAGAATGCTATTGAAATAAACTATTTAAAGAATGAAGTTCCTCAGATTTTAGCAATGGAGGTGCTAATGTTAGGGTGTTAGCAATGGAGGTGCTGATAAGTATTAGGATGTTAATATTTCTGAAGATTGAGATATTAATTCTGATGTAGGCAAAAGAAAAAGAAAGAGTTAAGGACAATTTCAAGATTCCGTATGTTGCTATGTATGCTGAAAAATGGAAAACTTTGACACTAGATTAAAACTGGAAAATGACATGAAATATTCAAATTATTCACTAAAACTTAATTATTGTTTAGTGTTTCTTTTCTTAGTACCTTGTATAAATCAGTTACTCAAGCCAGGAAAATTAAATCATGCTGATATCCCTCTAGCTAAGGAAATATTTATAAATACATATATATAGATAAATATTTAAATAAAAATATATAAATATTTAAAGATATACTTGATATATAAATGTATATTGAGATGTTAAATACATAGATATTTAATATCTATATCTCATCAGTCTATATCAATATGTAGAATATATTTGAATACATAATATAAATAATACATATTTTATTTGAATACAGAGCCCAAACACTGACAACATGAAACTAATCTCCTTATTAATCTCCTTAGTCTATTAACAGACTTAGTCAGATTTTCCACATCCATTTTACCTTCTTCCAGTTTATTTTTTAAATCAAATAAAGAAAATGTTTTAAGGTAGAAAACTTAGATCCTTAACTGAAAATCTTGTGACTATTTTCCCAGTTTGTCTTAAATTCAAAAATTCTTAAATTGACCATTCGAACACTGAATATTCTCATTGCCATTGCTTCTCCAGCTTGATCGTGAACCAAACTATCTTTTGTTCCTATATTCCAGTCATGATAATTTCCTTCCAGTTCCTCGCATACAGTCTACTCTCTTTTGCACAGGCGGCTCTTCACATGTGCTATTTCCCCATATAGTATACCAATTTCTACACTTTCTTTCAGTCTCCAATATGGTGTTTTCTTTGTGTGAAAATGTAATTTCTGAACCCACAGAACAAGTTAAGTCCAATAGTCAAGTGTATTTATAGCGTTTTATGCTATAGTTATTTATTTACCAACTTGCCATATAGATTATAAGCTTCATGAGGATAGAGACCCAAAAATCTTGATAAGATATATATCTGTACTTATAATGCATAATTTATTAGATTAATGAAGGGGTAGATTTTATATTGGTTTTATTTTTGTTTTTCCATCATAAGTGCTTTCATGTGATTATATATTAAAAATGTACATATGTCTTAGCTTAATGTATTATTGAATATATGCATTAATTCATCACACATTTGTCAAAATATCTACATTTTTATGTATGTATTAATTTAGTGATTACTTTCTTAAAATTATACAGCTTTTGTTGTTGCAAGGTAGCAACATTTCCCAAGTTGTGTTTGGAAAACATTAGAGGATAAAGTAATATGTTTACCAATGCGAATAATTTAAGAAATACTGAATTAAAAATATCTTAAAAGTATACATTTTTAGAAGAAGAGTTCTCACAGTCCTGATATAATAAAATGCATTATGAATCTCCAAGAGGGAAACAAAACATGAAAATTCCCCAACTAAATGCCCATGGAACTTCTAATACTAAGTTCTTGTTTGATAAGAACTTAAAATAAACAGTAAACGAGCTAGTATATGAACATAGACCATCAGAACAACCTGTTAATTCATTTATTTCAAGAGCTAAATCAAAATAATGAGGATACATTCAGCCACAGGTGCTCATTTAATGACATTTAAGCCCATCTTGATATAGTCTGGAAGGAAAAAATGGAAAATTTGAATAAAGAGATGTAGGACCAAAGATAAGAGCTAAGACACTAATGAAGTCTCCTTTTCATTATCCATATGAATAGTTTACCATGAAATTTCCTAGTAACCCATAATTTTGATACATGATGAATTTATCTGATTTTTTTAATGTCATGTTCCTTTACAGGAATTTAAACCAGAAAGGACTGGAGAATTACTTCAGATATTGTGTATGTCATTAAAGAGAAGGTAATTTCAAGGAATGTATATTCTATGATTACAAGCAGAATTCAAAAATAAGAAAATGCCTTGGGACTATGGCTCAGATCAAACCATTAAATTGTATATATGAGTTTATTTTTCACTATGTATTTTAAAATACTTTGCCTTCTACTGGATGTTTTATGTTCTTTACATGAAGTGGAGGGGAGAGTGGGGGGAAACAGAGGAATCATAAGTATATATGTAGTGCTTGAGAAATGTATTCTGTATAAATATTTTTATAAATCAATAAAAATAAGTACCCAAGAAAATAAAAAACAAAAGCATTGTAAATTTACTGTACTATACTCAGCATCTGATAAGACACCTGGAAAATTCAAACTTACATCCTGATAAATCTTTTAAATCACTGTGTGAACTATATTTGAAATTTACGGAAACGAATGGATCCTAGGGGAGCTAAGAGCAGGATCTTGAATGAGAGCTAACAGAAGCTCTATAAATATCCATAGGCAAGGTTAAGTCCGAATACAACTTCTTTTAAACAAAAATCATAAGAATCCCTACCTGTTAAAATATTTTCCCTGTTATCTGTTCATCTTTGCCCTAATTTATAAGTAGGATTAATTTTGCTTTATGAATTCCCAAATACATATAACTTGCACATACAGCTTAAATGCCATAGCCTTCTTTTACTGAGAACACCTCTCCAGAGAAACAAGTGTATATCATTTTGCATTTCTATGACTTTCTTAGGTTATTTAATAAACCTGTTTTTTCTGTGCTTTAAAATGTCAATTACGATCAGTCTTGCCTCTCCTACTGACAGTTCTCGATTTCTCTTTGCAGGAGTTTTCCCTGGAGATTGTCCATTTTCAAGGAGTTCCTCAATCTTACAATTTCATCTGGGTTTTGGCTTGCTTTATGTCAGCAAAATATACAATACTGATACATTATTTTTTATTGAGTTTTTCTTTTTAAATTTTTTTTATACTTTCATTTGAGAGAGAATGAGAGAGAAAGAACGAGAGAAAGCAGAAACAGGAGGAGGGGCAGAGGGAGAGGGAGAAGCAGATTCCCTACTGAGCAGGAAGTCCAATGTGGGACTTGAATCCAGGACCCTGGGATCATGACCTGAGCCAAACGCAGATGCTTAACTGCTGGAGTCACCCAGACACCCCTAATTGAATTTTTCTTAAGAGGCTATGTTTTATAAAATCTACTTTAAAGTGCTTTTGATATATTTAAAACATGATTCTAGAATGCTAATTATTGCTTTTTATGGTATTCTTTGAATCAATAACTTTATAGTTGTTACCAGTCCTCAAGAAGGATTTGATAATCAGTTCAAAACCATACACTGTAATTTATGTGATTTATTGATCTTTTTTTCTTAAGTACTCAACACATTGGACACCCAAGTTTATATGTTTTTTTTTTGCAAGAATAGGATTATGAACATTAAAATCGATTTCAAATTTGAAGGCATTTCATTTTTACAAAAACAAAGTTAATAAGATGCTCAATGTTGTAACTTAATGGGATAAAAATTAAGCCTTAATATATGAAAAATTTGAAACATTTATACTCTACCATGGAACAGGAGGTCTCTCATGGTGTTTAAGCAAATGACAGATAATTATCTGGCAGCTGCATAATAGGAAAAACTCTGACACTAAAAGAAAATTAATTCCAATTAATTTTTGGAGAACTTTTGACTCTGATAGCTTACAATTATTTCAATATTCTATGTTAGAAAATGAATTGTGAAGATTCAGTTTCTGGAAATCCCACATACTAAAAAGCAAAAACTTCTCACCATAAAATTAAGCAGAAATCACTGTAACTACAAAAATATTTTAATTATTTTCTTATATTAAAAATAAGAGCAACAACCAAGATTCAGAAACAAAAAGGCAGAAGGAAACTGGACTTTAAAGCTGAAATAAAATTTCAAGATCCTAAAGGAATTTGCTAATTTCAGTAGACTAGATGATAACATTTTTAAAGTTTGTCCCAGGGAAATGAAAGAAGGCATGAACTGTAACGATATTAGTATTTGGGAAAGAAAAATCCACTACTAGCAGCCATAGAGCCAAAAGGACAATCCTATTAAGAATTAGATGCAAAAACCAGAATGACAGCAAAGAAACAAGTTCTTCTAGAGCTACACAATGTCTGACAAAAAGGCACCCTGAGAATTTTATCACAGAATTACTTGCTAACACATCTAATTTTTAGTTTTTTATTACACATTAGCCCCAGACTTAGAAAAGCATAGTTAACTGAAAGTGACCCAGAGTATGTACCAAACTTAGTACTTGTCATAAAAAAAATCCAATACTCTCTGAGGAATAAAATCAATTCAAGTTTATAGGTTCCGCTAACTGAGCTCAATTGAACATGAGCTTACAATAGAAAATTACAAAAAGCAAAGGAGCCAACAGAAATACCACTGGTGCAATTAAGTCCTTGGGCTCCAGATAGCGAAATTATAGAAAGTAAAATAAATTATAATATGTATGTTTAAAAACTAAGATCTTTTTAAAGATTTTATTTTTTTATTTGAGAGCTAGAGAGAGAGAGAGAGAGAGACAGAGACAGAGAGAAAAAGCATGAGTGGGGGAGGGGCAGAGGGAGAGGAAGAAGCAGACTTCTTACTGAGCAGGAGGCATAATGTAGAGCTCGATCCCAGGACCTTGAGATCATGACCTGAGCCAAAGGCATACACTTAACTGACAGCCACCCAGGCACCCCCCAAAAAGTAAAGGATTTTAAATAGGAACAAGAAGAAATAATCTTAATAAAGACAAGAAGACTCTTAAAAGTGACAAATTTTATGTCTGTATAAAAAATAGTCTTACTTCAAATCAAAATTCAGTGTTAGTGTAAAAAATATACAACTAAAACAGGTAAGTTAATTTATAGATTAATATGAGAAGACTATCAACAGTACATGTTGGGGTTAATGTAGAACATGAAATCAGCCATAATACCTGGCTTGTTAAAATATAACACAGAGGCCGCTGGGGGCGATGGAAGGTTTCAGAGAAAGGCATAGGCCTTTGGAACGCCAAGGCTGAGTCCTGAAAGCTGCATGACCACTCTACTGTTGGAATCCCTTGGGGAGTTGCCTTCCTGAAGCTTTCTTAGCCCAAAAAGTGGCCTTGTGATCTAAGAGATGTATGCATTGTCCCTTGGGCTCTTTAGCAGAACTTGTAGAATACACAGATTAGCATATCCCATCTTTCCTGTAAACAGATCCTCCTAGTTCTAGTAAGACCCCTAGTCACAGCACAAGCTCGAGAAACAGTGATAAGAATTTGTGATTATTCTGGAGGGCCAATAAAAGCAGGAACAAAGAAGAGCAAAGGGTCTTACTCTCTGAGCGTTGACCCCTTGCCTTGACCCCTTTGCCTTTTCCTCTCTTTCACAGCAAGAGTTGGAGTAATCTTTCATCCATTGGCACAGGGATTGCTGGCCATTCCCGGCAAGTATATATTGAAAATAAAATATGTTTATAGAGAACAATATTTAATGTATAATGTGAATCAAAATAAATTTTGTTTAGATAAGAATAACGGAAACAATATATTTTGAGGCAAATGTTATTATCAAGGCTATTAATCCTATTTGTGGATTTTTTTACTGAACCCATCTTAATCTAGCCCCATTAAAGGAAATAAATGTTTATTATCTTAAGGGGCTTTTTTGGTTTGTTTTTACTAAAGTAAAAGAAATAGGTAATCATATGTGTGGATTTGCTACCATGTACAGAAATATATGATATTAGTTCTTGGGATAGGCAGTCAAAGTTGAAAAGGTGTCACTTACAACATAGAGTGGTGACACATTTGACAAAATAGTGCCTATCATGGTATGGAAGGCAAGCAGCATACCTAACGGACCCTGACTTTAGACAACTCATTTAGATAATGATAATTGCTAGTGTGCCTTGGCTGTCATTGGTTGTTATTGACTCAGCAGATGAGCTCACAAAATAACGAGCCAATATATAAGCAAGAATAAAAGAAAATGTCTATAATTATAACTTTTTCTCATGTCCAACTGGTAAAAGAGTAAATTGACAGGAATTTGTGTCTATGGGGGATATAAAGACATATAGTAATATTTTTCAAAATAAACAATTTTTAAATTGTTAATTTATTATTAAGATTCTTTGCTATTTAGAGTGGCAAGTGTAAGAGTCAGTATGAGACTGACTGGGGCTGAACTGTAATATAATATTTTACATTTTTAGATTTGATGTCACTTAGTTGATTTTAATATTTATTACATGTTTTATGCATAAAATATTTAAAATACTTTTCCCATATATAACATTTTTTAACATTTTATAAAGCAGAGAAGGACAAAATGAGCAGGAAAAATTACTGTATCAAAATGACAACGAGTATATTCTGCAAGGAATCATAGTATAGCTTCTAAAATTCCCTAAAACCAGGGGGATATCAAAGTAACCTCTTCATATTTGACTAAGTAAATTACAAGTGGAGTATTTGGGGAAAAAAAAAAGAACTACAGAATTTAAGGTGAAAAGACTGAACATATTATTAAATTTTTGAAGAAATGTCTTTTTTTGAGCAAACCTAAGATAGAAACTGCCATATGAGTAGAATAAATTAATTACAGTCATTTGAAAAAATAGTAATTTGAAGACAGTCTATGTGTTAAAATAGAAATACCATTAGTCATGGTGAAGGAACAGAGCAGGGCTGGATCCTTTTGCTTACACCCGCCTTCTTGTGTGTGGCCACCCCCTCCCCGCCCCCGCAGGACCTGCCTCTGGGAGGGTCTGAGTGTGGCTCAGCCTTCCCTTGAGCTCATTGGCCCAGAATGCCTGTGGGTTGGGTTTGGGTTAGCCAATAGGAACGCGGAACCCCTGCCCAGGAAAGACAATAAACCCCGCCTTTTGCCCGCCAAACTTGTGCGCCAATTCTGGCCAGGGTGATAGGCTAGTTCAAACAGTTACTAAGCAACTTTCTGTGTGTTACAAACTCATTGGCCACTGGCCCCTCTAAAACTGTTGCGCTTTTTGAAACTCGCTCTCTTTCTCTACACCACACCGTTGTGTCCAGTGAGTGTGAGGGACAGAGCTCAAGCTAGCTTGAATAAAGGGCTCTTTTGCTTTTGCATCGGACTCGGCTCCCTGGTGGTATTTGGGGATCTCAAAATCTGGGCATAACAATGGATTCAGGGACTTAATTACATTGTTTAGGACCTTCATGAACTGGTACTATTAATTTGTTGCATTTATACATGTAATAATAGCTTTTTTAATTATATATACGACTAACACTTATTGAAAACTACTTTATGATAAATACTATAGTAAGTACTGCATTTACAGGACTTAGTAAAAAAGCCATGATCCTTGCTTCCCTGTAATGTTGAGATTTAAAGATGATGACCTTCCCTATACCCCTAACACAGAACTACAAGTAAATGAGTAAGTAATTGCTATTTGAATGCATTTTCAAGACTAACCAGTAGAGCCTGTCTAATGAAAAGTGTTCTTCATTGAAGGGCTTTCTGAGAAAATTACCTTTAAATAGAAACTGAAAAGGCAAAGAAATCAGCCATTAGAAGTTTCTGCAGTGGTACGAAGAGCGCTTCCAGAGCAGATCAAGCCAGGGAATGACATAGAAAAATGCAGTCATTATTTAAGAGTTTGCCACTCTCTAAGAATTGAAAGAAGGACCCTAGGGCTAAAGCATAGAAGTGAATAAGGAGAGTGCCTGAAGGGAGCTCCTGCAGGTAGGTGAGCTCCAGGTAATCAGAGCCTGCTCATGGTCTACTGAAAAGCTGTTGGTTTTAGTTTTAGTAAGATGAAGGTATTGAATACAGTAAGCATAAAAGTGACATTTGATTTTCTAGTTTATAATAAGCCTCTGCCGTACATGGAGTTGAGAAATAGAGGCTTAGAATAGGGTAGAGTCAGTGGCAATTTGAAAGGTGAAAAATTTGAGATATATTTTGGAGTTAGACATGACAGATGTATGGATAAAATGTCCATTGGAATGAAGAAAATAGGGCACCTGGGTGGCTCAGTGGGTTAAGCATCTGCTTTCGGCTCAGTCATGATCCCGGGGTCCTGGGATGGAGCCCAGCACTGGGCTTCTCTGCTCAGTGGGGAACCTGTTTCTCTCCTTCTGCCTGCTGCTCCCCTTCTTTGTGTGCTCTCTCTCTGTGTCAAATAAATAAAATCTTAAAAAAAAAAAAAGACTGAAGAAAATAATCAAACACTAGAAAAATATTATGTTTCTAAAAATTCAGTGGATAATGGTACTGTTTATGAAGGAGATAAAGAATGGGGATATCAAATTTGTAGATATTGTGGGGGTTTTTTGTTGTTGTTGTATCTTGTTTTTTTGAAAAGTATTTAAATGTGAAAAGTCTTTATGATACCCACAGGGAGATTTAAAATAACAAGTGAAAATTGGGCCCACTGAGAAGTAGGTTGTGACTTGGAGAGGTGGGAAAACAAGAAAGAAATCATAACTTACAAAATGTTTTCTGACTCACAAGATAGATGCATTCTTCCAGACAGGCCATTATGTGCATCACAAACTACTTAAGTTCAAACACATTTAAGACTTTTGTTTGTTCAGACCCATCCTTTCCAAGATAAGACCTGAGACATCCTAATTGAAGAGGAGTATTTCACAGATTCAAAAGATAAAGTTCCTGAATGTTCCAGCAACTCCAGTCTACAAATTCTGACCATTCTCTGCTTGGACAAGCCTATGACAAACTCTAAGAGTCCTGTTTCTTTGGCATACTCTTCCCTAACTACCCCCTTTTTGAGAGGTCTCATGGTTTTCCATTATGTAGGTCTTCCCTTACTTCTGCAAGTGAATAAACTTAACTCTGTTTCATTACAGATGTATTTCTGTATGTCTCTGGGCAATGGGCTTTATCAATTATCCGTTTTGTGAACTATCAGTTAAGTTCATAAGCCTGGAGCTTGAAGAAGGGTTTAACCTGGTGATTATGTATAACATTATCACACAGATGGTAATTAAGGCCTTCAAGAAGGAGATCTGCATATGGCACAATAGACAAGTAAAGAATGTTGAGTCCTAGGGATGAAAAGGAAATAATTTCAAGAAGGAGAAAGTCATCCACAGCGTCACATGCTAATGAAAGAGTGAAATATATAAAGGAAGGGAAATACTCAAAACCAGTTTTAATTGAGTGTATGCATGGGGACCAAGCTGGAAGGGTAAGCAGTGAGTGTGGTTGAGGGAGTATATATACAGAGCATGTAGACAATATTTTCTAAGATGCTTTGTTGAAAAATAAGAGAATAGCTTTATAGGCCATGAAGAGCCATATGGGTAAGGATTTGTGTATATTTGTATGCTGAAGAGGATAGCTCAAAACCTAGGAAATTAAAAGGATTATACAAGGAGCCACTTTTTTTAAAAGGTAAAAGTTGATGCAATCCAGGGCACAAAGCCATGGTTATGTCCTTATGAGGAGGGAAGCTATTTAGGTGTAAGAGAAGGTAAAGGGTGAGACAAGTGCAACTGCAAAGAGTTTAGAGGAGGAGAGAGGGCATGGGGTTGATGCATTCTTACTTGTTTCTTTCTTATTTTCTTTTTTGAACACATTAATTGTGTGTACAGAAGGGTGGAAGTTAAAAGGCAAAAGAAGCTTGAAGAAAAATACAGAAAAATTGAGCTTCCTATTGAAAGTAAACAATATTTCCAGGCAAAGTAAAAAGAGTATTTGAGATTTGAGATTATAATATTAAAATGAAATCAGTACATTCAACTTACTTTTTCATGAAGACCATTCAACTATTTTTACCTATTTCCAGGGAAAGATGACAGAAAATCACTTTAGGAAGAAAATACCTTAGAGCTTAATTCAGTAGTCCAGGCGAGGGAGCATATACTGTAGTGCCTGCAACAGATATGGGAGTATCTGTTGATAATCCCAAAGATTTGAAAACTTGCAGCAAATTTAGCAAGACTGACATATAGAGGAAGGCATATATCACTAGACTTTCAGTGAAACCTGCTTCTTGGATGGTTGTGCTATTTATATTGATGGTGAATTAGAAAATAAATGTCAGTATTTGGTGAGTTCAGTTTTAGAGATATCAACTTTTAATGGAATGTGTTTCTTAGACATACATATGTTTTGCTTGAGTGTTAATTTATTCAACAAATACTGAATATATTAAAAAAAAAAACAAATACTGAATATATACTAAAGCTAAATTTTGTCATTTGCTCTGAGGACCTAATAGAGAACAAAACAAGTAAATATGTAATCATATATACAAAAAAACACAAGCATATATTCCGGCCCTTTGTATGTTAAAGAGAAGTCTGGATTACACATAAAAACGTGAGTGATACCAGAACAAAATCATGGAAAATTTCGATGTGAAGGAAGGTAATATCCAAGGAATTTGTGGAATCCAAAGAGAAGAGAATTCCAAAAAAATCTTAAAAATTCCCAATATTTAAGAGTAAGGAAAATGAAGAGAAGCCTCAAAATAGTTTGAAAGAGATGTCCAGAGATAGAGAATAAAAACTGAGTGTTTAGTATTCACAGACTTCATAATAAGTGGGTATTCAAGATCAAGAAATACTGCTTATGGGGTAAAACAATTATATTCTGAATATTATATGAATTACCATGATGATTATTAATTATTTGAGCAAGTTTAAAGTCATAGAAACAGATGTCACATTGGCATACGTAAAGAAGCAATTTGGTCATAATTGAGGTTGAAATAGTTGTTTGGGGGGATAAGTTAAATAAAAACAAACAAACAAAAAACACTAGAGCACATCTAAATGTTAATTATAGCGCATGAACTAAAGAAGTGGCAAAAAAGACACTATTCTTGAATAGTCCTCCCAAAATTTGAAGGAAATAAAATTCATAGTAAACAACCACCATGCTTAGAAAGAGGTGGGGACATGTCTTTTTAATTTAACAGAAGCACTGAGGAAAACACATACAGATATAGAGGTTCTGCAAAAAAGAGAAGGACGGAGTTCATGTCTAGCGGCTTTGGAAATCTTTGGATACTATAGGACAAATCAAAATTCTGAAGGTGAAGAAAAGGTATGGGTTTGGAGATTTAAGGAAAATGAGACTTTGCTTATTAAGAAAATGGGACCATGCACAAAACCGGAGATACATGATAATATAGCAGTATATAGGCAAAATTAGCCATTTTCTTACAGTTATAACAATCAAGATGTATGATTTCTTCATTACAAGATTTTTTAAAGAGATTTTATTTATTAACTTGAGAGAGGGAGAGAAGGAGAGAGAGAGAGAGAGAATGAGCTGAGGAAGGAGCAGAGGGAAAGAGAAGCAGACTTCCTGCTGAGCACAGAGCTTGCCCCATGGGGCTCAATTCAGGGACTCAAGGATCATGAACTGAACCAAAGGCAGACATTTAATGAACTGAACCACCCATCACCCCACAAGGTATTTTTTTTAAGATAGTGATTAAAATGGTTGACTATTGGGGTGGCTCATTTGATTAAGGGTCTGACTCTTGGTTTTGGCTCAGGTCATGTTCTCATGGTTGTGAGATCGAGCCCTGTGTTAAGCTCCATGCTTAGTGCAGAATCTGCTCAACATTCTTTCTCCTGCCTCTCCCTCCCCTCTGCTCCCCCTGCCCCACTCACACTGGCATACATGCTTTCTCTCTCTCTCTCTCATAAATAAATAAAAGCTTAAAAAATAAAATAAAATAAAATAAAATAAATAAAATAAAATGGTTGACTATGGTGCCCATGGAGATGAGAATACAATGTTAATAAAGAAGGAAAGTACAAGGGTACCTGGGTGGTTCAGTTAATTAAGCATCTGTCTTTGGCTCAGGTCATGATCCCAGGGTTCTGGGATTGAGTCTAGCATTGGGCTCAGCAGGGAACCTGCCTCTCCTTCTCCTTCTGCCCCTCCACCACTACTTGTGCTTTCTCTCTCTCTCTCTCTCTGTCAAATAAACAAAATCTTAGAAGAAGAAGAAGAAGAAGAAGAAGAAGAAGAAGAAGAAGAAGAAGAAGGAGGAGGAGGAGGAGGAGGAAGAGGAGGAGGAAGAAGAGGAGGAGAAGAAAGGGACCAATGGGTGCCAGTTAAAATCCTCTTTTAAAATGAAAAGATCCTCGGGGCGCTTGGGTGGCTCAGTGGGTTAAAGCTTCTGCCCTTGGCTCAAGTCATGATCTCATGATCTCAGGGTCCTGGTATTGAGCCTGGCATTGGGCTCTTTGCTCAGCAGGGAGCCTAATTCCTAGCCTCTCTCTGCCTGCCTCTCTGCCTACTTGTAATCTCTCTCTGTCAAATAAATAAATAAAATCTTTAAAAAATAAAAAATAAAAAAATGCAAAAATCCTCATAAGAAAGAAAGAGCGAGAAAGAAATAAAAAGGGGAAAAAATAAGAAAATGTTCTACATGGGACTTACCATGTATATACTAATCAGGATAGGATAGATTCTGCTTCAGTGCTAAAACCAGGCACACACAAAAAGTCTCCAAAATCTTAGCAGCTTGAGAGATCAAGTTTTAGTTCTTGCTCCTTTCATAGTCTGTTGTTTAATGAGTAGTCATCCACACTGCAATTAAAGAAGCAAGGGTTTTTTTCCAGTTGGTGACTCTTCTGCCTCAAAGGGCCTACTCAAGTCCTCCACTGGATCCTGAATTCAGCAACCATTTTTAAAGAAACAGTGAGCCATGGATCTTATGGGAGAACCTAGGATAGAAAATAATATTCATCAATTCTCATCGTATTCCATCAACCAGAGCAAACCCTAGAGCACTAACTCAACTAGTTCTCCTGGACACCCAGGAAAAGAAGACAGCAAAATGAACGTGTAGCAAGTCCCTACTATGGTAGAGGAAATTGAAACCAGGTGTGTCTATCATACCTTGACATTAAAATTCATAAGGTCAATAACGATATCTATTTATCTTTTCACTCTATCAGAAGTGAGTGGGAGGAAATGACTTTTCAACTCTGTTGACAGTGATGTGGCATAACAAAGGTATACATTGCTAAAGCAGCAAGTGAAGTAAGAATTAAGCAAACGTACTCCACTGGCAACACAGCTCAAATTAAAGGGGAACTTTGATAAAAGGTGGCCTCAAAGAATAGGGAATCTGTTAAGGAAAGATAGATCTGCTTTTACTTTTATTTATTTATTTGTTTGTTTGTTTATTTTCAAAGATTTTATTTATTTGACAGAGAGAAACACAGGACAGAGGGAACGCAAGCAGGGGGAGTGGGTGTGGGAGAAGCAGGCTTCCTGCCCAGCAGGGAGCCAGATGTGGGACTGGATCCCAGAACCCTGGGATCATGACCTGAGTGGAAGGCAGAGGACTAAGCCACCCAGGAGCCCTGACAGATCTGATTTAAAAACAAAAAATGATAATTAGGAACCTAGGTGACTGCCTTCAGCTTGGGTCCTGAACCTGGTGTCCTGGGATCAAATCCCGCATTGGGCTCCCAGCTTAGCAGGGAGTCGGCTTCTCCCTCTGCCATTCCCCCTTCTTGTGTGTGCATGCATGTTCTCTCTCTCTCTCTTAAATAAAAAAAATCTAAAAAAATTATTATCTTAAGTTCATGCATTAAATAGTTCATGCATAACAAAAATCCTTTAAGTATTATTTGACTTAGTAGGTACAGGATTAGCTAAAGAAAATACTTACATGTATGGCTTTTTTAAAATCATAAGAACTGTCAAACTAAAATAACATATTAATTCTTTATAAAATATACAAATAAAATTTATACCATCCATGAAAATACAATTTATGTGGAAAAAAGTCCTGTCGCGGAAGAAAATAAGAGCTTGTGTTAGCCATTTATCCTGTACTAGACTCCTTGTGGTATAAAATCTGTTGCCCTAACTTTGAAGACTTGAACTTAAAATATATTAACATTAACACTGACAAATAACAGAATATATGTGTGTACTAAAGAAAAAAATATATATGTGTGTGTCCATAGTTCTATGCTCCTGAAAGGATAGTTTCAGGTCCCATTCATTTGCTTTAGTCATGCTGACTTTATGCAGTATGATAAAAAAAATGCTAAATAATGTATGGGATAGACTCAGCACACACCACTTCATTCTTAGTCTTCAAAGTATTGCTCTGAGTTATGCTGCTTATTAGAGTATCAAGGGAAGCCAATTTTCAAAAGTGCCCATATAAATATGTACACAAATCCTAAACTGGTGTTTGTAATGGGTCCTTAGGAGCAAAAAATGGATAATGGCACCACAGATGCCTATATACATATGTGAATGTTTGATTTAAAAACCACTGTTAGCTATTATTTCTAAAATCGATGTGTATGGTGTTATTGACCATTCACACTTGAAACTGACTCAATGTATACAACATTTTAGACTATATAAATGATAAAAAAAATTCTTACTTCCTTTAATTTATTATTATACTAGATCTTTTATTAAAAAAAGATTTTATTTATCTATCTGACAGAGAGAGAGATCACAAGCAGGCAGAGAGGCAGGCAGAGAGAGGGGGAAGCAGGCTCCCTGCTGACCAGAGAGCCCATTGCGGAGCTCGATCCCAGGACCCTGAAATCATGACCTCAGCCAAAGGCAGAGGCCTTAACCCACTGAGCCACCCAGGCACCCTGACTATATTAGATCTTATGTGATTGATATTTGCTATCAAATGACGTTATTATTAACACTGCATATTTACAAATGGTTTATAGATTTTTGTTTTTGTGACTGTGTTACATTGAATCAGGTTAGACATTAATTTTGGTTAAAAAGACTATGTTAGACTGTCATTTTGCAGACTATGGGAGCAAGGATGTGGCAAAATTTTCCTCTGAGATTTTTCTTTTCTTTTCTTTTTTTCTTTTCTTTTCTTTTTCCTTTTCTTTTTAAAGGCTTCTGTCATAACGTATTTAAAGTCATCAAACAACTTCAAAACTGACGTACTATTTTATATATCATAAAGTGTTATGACTTCCAGCAAATTTAAGAACACAATGTATTTTGTAATCTATGAGTAAGAAAAAGCTACATCTAATATTGCTATAAAAGCTATAGAATTATAACTTCATAATAGTAACTTTAAGACATGTAATTTTTCTTGCATACTCAAAGGAGTAGAATTATTTTGATGAAACTAAAATACATTTATTTTCATGGAACACTTAATTTACTGTTCATATCTCACGATGTTCTCTCATGTAGATAACAACGAAAAACATTCTGTGAAGAGCAAGAACAACCAGTCCTGCGATGCTGAGCTGTTAGTCATTGCGCTTTCCTCAAAAACGCAAATTCTGAGTAGAATATATATTTATATCACTTGTGACTACATTTCGATTACATTTGAAAGATTACTAATTGACCATAGAAGAATAATTTAAATATAGAATCGATATAACTAAATATGTGGAGGTTCACATCATGGATCATTAGGGACTGTTTTCAATTAAAAATGTACTAAACTAGGCTCTCTGATACTTGACAAATTCTTCCAGCTGACTTCACAGTGCTGCTCTTAAATTATATAAGTTAACAGATGCAAATCATTTAGAGACCTCCAAAGGAAACAAAATTATTTTAACTATTTCAGTTCCACTGATTCATCCATACCTACAAAGCATGAGTCTATCTGCTTCATACTAGACTATGCACGGTCTTATTTAAGTTTCTGAAAGTGCTATGCATTCTGATGCCAATCTTACAGGTGCAAAACTGGGGCTCCGGCTTAGATACCTACATGATTTACTCAGTACTAAAAAGCAGGCATTAAGGCCTGCTGAGTATTTGAATCAAAGACAATTAAAAAATAAACAAACAAAAACAAAGAAAAAAACCCAAAAAGCTTTATATTTCCAAGCCAAGCACATTTTTTCTTCCACCACCATCCCTTGGATTCCTTTCCTGAGTTCTGCACACTCATACCTCAGTACTGGGGCTTTATTTCAGGAGTTTCATCCCAAATCCTTCTTCAGAGGGCTGCTCTTGGGCTTCTGGAGCTGCCTCGCCGAGAATTCAAAGACTGCCGATAGTGCCCGGGGAAGGCATCTGAGCAGAATTACACAAAAAGTATAATTCCTCTCCAGGGTCGCACTAAGGCTGAGACTTCCCATAAAACTGGGCTCTTGCCTCCATCTCCCTTTTCTTGATTCTGTCTACCACACTCCACTGATTTCTCTTGATAGAGGTCGCTAAGCCTATTGCATTTTTTAGCAAGAGTATCATACTTTCATTTCCGAAGAAATTCAATTTCAATTATTGAGATGAAAAGAATTACCTTTTCATTGCTGATAGTAGAAAATGAAAAGTGGTTTTATAATATTTAAAATATTTTCCTATTGGGGCACCTGGGTGGCACAGTCAGTTAAGTGACGGACTCTTGATTTCGGCTCAGGTCATGGGATCAAGCCCTGTGTCAGGCTCCACACTCAGTGAGGAGTCTGCTTGAGATTCTCTCCTTCTCCTGCTCATGTGCTCACTCTCTCTCATTCTGACTCTAAAATAAAAATGAACAGGTCTTTATAAAATAATATAAAGTAAGATATTTTCCTATTAAATTTTATTCAAGGTAATTGTTTTTCTATTCTAATGTTATTGCTTGATTACTCCAAAGATTAATACATTACTTCTAACTGGAAGGATTCTCTATTATCATGAACTCTCCAGTGGTGTTGGGCTAACTGTGGGTTGTGTGAAGGGGAGGAAGAACAGAAGGGAACTTTAGAACTGTGGTGCAGATGAATGTCAGCATTTGACAAAAAATGTGCAGCCATCAACAGAATGATAGTATTTTTGGCTGTAATATATATCTTCTTATATTTGTTCACATCACTATAAAAATTAATAGTGCATTTTTTGTGTGTGTTGTGCATTATATGGTATTATCTTTTTGTGGCTAAAATAATAGTCCTTCAGAAAGGCACAAGGAAAGACTAAACACACATGTACATATACACACACAACAAAAACAAAAATCAATGATTTTTGCTAATAGAAAACAGACTTCATTTTATAAATTCAAAGTTGAAATGTTCAGTTGAATTTACTGAAATAAAAATGTTTACTAAAATGCCTAAGACAAATTATTATTCATCATTTCAATAAATTAATACCATACTGTAAGTGTATTTATATATAAAGCTGTCAAACTCTCAGTGTTATTTCTGCTTAAAGGCAATTTTTTTTTTAAAAAAAGATATGTTTAGTTAGTTTTAGAGAGAGACAGAGAGCACGAGTGGGAGGAGGGGTAGAGGGAGAAAGAATCCTCAAGGCAACACCGTGCTGAGCGTGGAGCCCGAGGCAGGGCTTGATCTCATGACCTTGAGATCACGACCTGAGCCAAAATCAAGAGCCACACAGTCACTTAACTGAGAGCCACCCAGGCACCACTCCTTAAAGGTATTTTTAATACACAAAGCATTTCACTGTAGTTCGCTTTCACCCTATCTGTATAGAAGTGCTGCTATGAAAATATGCCATGACCACATAATAGCTTTTTTTTAAAAAAGATTTTTATTTATTTATTTATCTGACAGAGAGATCACAAGTAGGCAGAGAGGCAGGCAGAGAGAGAGGGGGAAGCAGGATCCCTGCTGAGCAGAGAGCCCGATTGTGGGGCTCGATCCCAGGACCCTGAGATCATGACCTGAGCCAAAGGCAGAGGCTTTAACCCACTGAGCCACCCAGGTGACCCCACATAATAGCTTTTTAAAAAATAGTGACTATGAAATTTCCATGAAGAAATCTATTAGCTAAAAGATAGCCCTACCGTAGCAGTGATATGAATTTTATTTGAACAGGTACAGAAATTTATGACCCAAGGATTATAAATCTACCATCAGATATATTAATATACTTGAGAATGTCAATGTCAAGGATCATATAAATGCTATCATTTGTTTAGGATAAGTAAAGTCAGTTTATCAACATTCTTTTTATCCATCTAATATAATATCTCTACATATGACATATTGTTATAATCCATTGCAGATTTCTATACACACACAAATAACTTGCAAGAAATGAAGTAAAAGGAAAAAAAAAAGAAAAATAGTAAAAACTTTACCCTAGAATTTCAATTTTTGTACAAGTTATGCCAAATGACTCCTTTTCTGGTTCATTTAGACATTCAAATGTGACATTGACATTTTATATCCTAAGAAGCAATATTTCATTTTTAGTACAGGTCAAGGGATAGTAATGATAGATTTATGGCTGTGCCAAGATCATTATATGGATAAAAATAAAGCAGAATCTCAAGAAATCCTTAGTCAGCTCTTCATATAGCCTGAACCTTATGTCTTTGGAGGTGACTTTGATATTAATTCCTGTCTAGAGCATCTCACATCACAAGTACATTTGTTTTATTTCTTATATAACATTTTAGGTTTGAGAAATTTTTGCCAACCCTTTTTTGAAAAACCTGCCTTAAACACCAGGGACAAATGAACCAATTGTTTCCATGCCCCACTTAAAGGCAAATACCGTGCCGAATACATCAAGGGAGACATCAACAGCTGGAATGGTCCAAGCTAGGAAGTACTATGCTATGAAGCAGTGGTTGAAACACATTTTCCCCTGAAAATATTATTAATCAGCTTGCACTTATGAACCAGTCTTGATGAATAAGTATATTTTTATTTGTAATATGTATAATTTTGAAATGATCCATAAGCATTAAATAATAACTTTGTATTTTCTAAATGAGCATTGTGCAAGTGGGAATATTTTCTGGAAAATACAATATAAATATATTGATCTGTTAGAATGAGGTACAATGGTCAATAAATTAAATTAGATATTCACACAAATCCACAAAGGAAAGCATTTCTGCTTACTTATAGGCTATTTTTTTGCATCACTATAAACTATCCAAACTTATGAAATGAATACATTATTAGGAAAATATTTATTCATACTATGTATGTATAGAAGTGCATATATTTATCTATGCAATGCAATCCTGGAAGGTATATGTGTCACATAAACACAGGTTGAATATGGATTTTATACTTGAGAAGCTTATCAGTTAGCAAGTGTAATAGAGCATGCCGATGAAATGACATAATTAAATAGAAGAGTGATAAATTGTCCTAAGATTTTAAAAAATAAGCAGGTATAAATCTTATTCTATTATTATCTCAAGTGTTAATTTTCCTTATTTCTCTTCAGTATCTTACATATGATAAAAATTTTATACCAGTGGTAATCAAATTGTCTGTAAAGTATATACTTGTTGGGATACATTTGTTGTTTGAAAGAAAGAAAAATAATATGGAGCTAACTTTCAAAAGGAGGAGCTTACTTGTCATTAGAGAAGAAGTGGTCTCAGCAATAGGGAGGTGGTAGAGTCTGGGACCAAAATGCTGATAGATGGGGTTTAGCCCTCCCTTACCATTCTCCTCTCTATTTCTCCCCTGAATCTGCACTGCATCTCTCTCTTTCTCTACTCTCTTTGGGGCCCTTGCCTCCATAGTATTCTGTAATTAGTGCAGTAATTCCATCTTATCCATGGAGAATACATTCCAAAATCCCCAGAGGATGCCTGAAACCACAGATAGCACTATAGTTAGACATAGATAGATAGATAGATAGATAGATAGATAGATAGATAGATAACAGATAGATAGATAGATAGATAATAGATAGATAGATGACAGATAGATAGATAGATAGATAGATAGATAGATAGATAATAGATAGATGATAGTTTTTTTCTAGATATATATATATGTATTTTTCAAAATATACATACCTCTGATAAATTTCATTAGTAGCCACAGTAAGAGATTAACAATAACTAATGACAATAAAGAATGATAATAAAAATATTCTATAATAAAAGCTTTGTGAAAGTATCTTCTGTACCTCAAAATACATTACTGTACTATATTCACCTTCCTCATTATGATGTGAGACGATAAAATGCCCACCTGATGAGATGAAGTTAGGTGAATGACATAGGCATTGTGATATAGGGTTAAGCTACTGGTGACCTTCTGAGTATTTGTCAGAAAAAGGATCATCAGCTTCTGGACCTTGGTTGAGGACTGGTAACTGAAACCATAGGAAGAGAAATCATGGAAAATATACCTATTGAAACATATTGAGAGAACATCATAAATATGTTTGTCCACATGGTTTGGCTGAGATTGGGAGCTCATATCAAGGCTGAGCACTTGTACCTGAAATGGCTAGGAATTTAAAATGATATTTTACTTAAATGCTTGCATTTATGAACATATATTTTTTATTCATTTTTATTTATTTTTTAAAAGATTTTATTTATTTATTTGACAGAAAGACACACAGTGAGAGAGGGAACATAGGCAGAGGGAGGGGGAGAGGGAGAAAAAGGCTTCCCACTGAGCAGGGAGCCCAATGTGGGGCTCCATCCCAGGACCCTGGGATCATGACCTGAGCTGAAGGCAGAGGCTTAACAACTGCACCACCCAGGTGCCCTGCATTTATGAACTTTTAGAAGCTTGTCTCCTTCTGATTCCTTTAAGATACGTAATTTTGAACTTATTTATTATTATTGCTATTATTATTTTTAGCACTAATAACATTTAATATAGTATGGCATACCCATTGTACCTAATTCCAGTTATACAGAAGAATGTATGAGCCACACATTCTCCTCCCATGACCACTGTCAACCACTAAGTTCACTTGGGTGGATGCAAACACTATTAAATTTTATGAATATCTTTCAACTATGCTATAGATTATAATGGACTGAATGTGTCCTCCTCAAATTCACATGGTGAAGTCTTTATCCCCACTGTGATGATATTGAAGATGAGATCTTTGGGAGATAGTTAGCTTGAGATGTGATCATGGGAGTGGGGCTCAGATGATGAGATTAGCCACCATATAGCTGTCTCTTTGATTTTTGCATAAAGATCAGTGAACCCCTGGTATCATCCCAACCCTTTATTCTTGTTAGCCATTTACAATAAAGGTTAAAAAAGTGTATCTGATCAATGCATAAGATATTGACTTACTCTTTTTCTAATGCCTTTGTGTTTCATTTTATGGATAAATGATAATTTAGAAAAATCACCTATCAATTGACTTTTCTATTTTAAACAATACCAACATTAATATTAATGTTGCATACTTAGGATTCTTCATATATCTGAATATGTCTCTAGGATAATTCATATGAATTGAAATGTTATGATTAATGGTAAGCAATTTAAATTGGTATATTCTGTCATATTGCCCTTGACAGAGATTTTACTCTCATGAGAGATTATATTTCCCAAACCTCCACTAGGAGTGTATGCTTTTTGACATTTACTAATAACTGAAAACCATTCATTACATTTATTTTATTATGACTGAGAATCTTTTCATATGTTTAAGAAGATATTTTCTCTCTTGATAATGATCATATTGTCTCTTTTTCTATCATACATTTCTTTATTATTTTGTACTATTTCTAGTTTAAAGATATTAATTTTTCTCCTTTGAAACATGCATTTATTTTTCCCCCTAGTTTGACTTTTTTTTTTAGTTTGATATTTTTGTTTTGGATTTGTTAGTGATGAGTTTGAATTTGGTCATGCAAAATATTTTGTATCTAGATTGCCAATGTATATGCTCTTATTTTTTAAGACTGCTGGAATTTTTGTTATAAAATTCTTCAGAACTCTAAAATATATATATATATATATATATATATATATATATTTTAAGTTACATTTTAATAGTTTCACTAAGCAGTAATGTTTTGGGAGAATACTTCTCATAGCTATGTAGTATCTCTTAATATAGGTCTAACAATAAGAAGAATCACATTACTAGCTATTGCAGTGTTGATCAGTCTCCAGTCCTGTAAGACATATTAAGAATATTTATATCTATTTCATGAAAGATTGTTTGTTTATTTTTGTAATGTCTTAATCTCATTTGGGTATCATGGTAATGCTGAACTCATGTGATTAGTGTGAAACTATCCCTTCCTCATCAATTTTCTGCAAAAGTTTGTGTTGTTTCTTCCTAAATATTTGGTAGAATTTACCAGTGACACCAGATGTGTCCAAAGTCTTCTTAATGGAAAAATTTTAAACTACACATCTAACTCCTAAATAGATGTAGGACCATTTAGTTAATCAATTTCAAAGTTTTCTGGAGAAAGTTTTTTTGATTTTTTCTTCCAATAAATTCAAATCAAAATCACATTGAGAAACTACTTTAAACCAGTTAGAATGGCCAAAATTAACAAGATAGGAAACAACAAGTGTTGGAGAGGATGTGGAGAAAGGGGAACCCTCTTACACTATTGGTGGGAATGCAAGTTAGTGCAGCCACGTTGGAAAACAATGTGGAGATTCCTCGAAAAATTAAAAATAGAGCTACCTATGACCCTGCAATTGCACTACTGGGTATTTACCCCAAAGATACAGGTGTAGTGAAAAGAAGGGCCTTATGCACCCCAATATTCATAGCAGCAATGGCCACAATTGCCAAACTGTGAAAAGAGCCATTCGTCGTTCAACAGACGAATGGATAAAGAAGATATGGTCCATATAAACAATGGAATATTATGCTTCCATCAGAAAGGATGAATACCCAACTTTTGTATAACATGAAAGGGACTGGAAGAGATTAGGCTGAGTGAAATAAGTCAAGCAGAGAAAGTCAATCATCATATGGTTTCACTTACTTGTGGAGCATAAGGAATAACATGGAGGACATTAGGAGAAGGAAAGGAAAAGTGAATTGGGGGAAATCAGAGGGGGAGATGAACCATGAGAGACTCTGAAACTCAAACTGAGAGTTTTGGAGGGGAGGGGAGTGGGGGGATGGATGAACCTGGTGGTGGGTATTAAGGAGGGCACGTATTGCATGGAGCACTGGGTGTGGTGCATAAACAGTGAATCTTGGAACACTGAAAAAATAAAATAAAATTAAGATATAAAAAAAAGAATCAATATCAGGAATAGAAGAGGTAACATACAATTCTATAGATCTTGGAAGAATAATAAATACTATGAACAACTTTATGCTAATAAAATCAACAACTTCGATAAAATATATATGCATTTTTAAATGCAATCACACATTTCTTCCATTATTTCTAATTTTAATAGTCAATGATTTCATTAGATGTTAGTCTAAATAGTCCAAATAGTTTATTTTGATATAAGACAGGAGGAAGAGTTTCAACATTACAAAATCATTTTATCTTCATTGATTTGAAATCATATATTTCCATCTATAGCTTCATCTATTTTAGAGTTTGGATGTTCTTCTAAAACTCTTCTAGAGTTTTATGTCAAGATTGCACATATAAATATACAATTTGTAGTGTGGGATGATATCTTTTGGAGCCAATACCCCACATGACATTCTTCTTCTTCCTCTACTTCCTCCATTTCTTCTCCATTTTTTCCTACATGGTATAATTATTATTACCTTTTCTAATTTTTCTTAGTTTATTTGTAGTTCCATAAGATCTTCAGAAGCAGTTTGCCATTTTTCCCAGACCCAGATGTGCATTTAGTAGGAAAAATTAAATTCATATGTTCATACAGGATGCTTTTTCAAGCATAAAAATTCATTTCTTCCTCACAGCAATATTTTGTTTTCTTTGTACTATTGTTGCAACATTATTGCTTAATTTATCCTTCAATGTTTAAAAAAGTATCTTCAATTATATTGTCAATATCTTATGCATTAAATATTTGGTAGCCCAACTTTCTGGTCTGAGTTGTAGAAATATTTATAAATGTAAACTATGAGAGTAATGAATTTGCTGTGTCCATACTTTGTGGCAATTGGTTTATATGTATTATTTCTTATCCTCACAAGCAGTCAGGAATGCATGGCTTTATTTGGCTTTGATCTCTGTACACTCTGTCCCTCTAAGTGAGGAAGGATTGAGTATTTAACGAAGATGGGTTAATGTGTCAGTGAACCAGCGAAATTCCTCATCCTTCCATCTCCATATCACATGAAACAAACAGAAACAAAGGCATCATATCAGGGAAATACTACTTTCTCGACAAAACAAGGGGTCTCTGAATGTCAAGGGGTCACCAACACAGTATTGGAGAAAGAGGCAGTATCCACAGACAGTGCCGGATTACGAGTAAGATTAAATCTAGAAGGAGGTAATGATGATACACAAACAAAACCAGCAAAATACAAAGCACAATAAATCCAGATAGCATGCCAAAGACAGCCAAAAACCCATCCTAGAATAAACTGTAACTGAAGAACAGGAGGAAGTTTCAGCCAGCAAGACCCACATCTGGATCAAGTGATTAAGAAAAAGTGTCAAATGAGAAGAGAGATGAGAGCTAATAATAAATAGAATGGCATAAATGGTTGGGAGCAGGCCTCGGGAAACAAGTTCAGTAACCAAAAACATTTTCTCCAGAAATCATAAAAACTTAAGAAACTTAAGGAACAGAATAGATACTGTGAAAAATCATATCAAAGCACAGAGATAGAGCTTGATATAAATATAATTAATTCTTATAGAAAAGGAAAATGTGATAATATATAAATATACATATATAATTCTGAAAAATGATGATTGATAAAAAAGATAAATAGTGTCCCTAAATTGGAAAAGAAAAACATTAAAGAAGATTGTGCTGAATTTAAGAATGTTTGGTTAGAGGATTGCCTAGGTGCCGCAGTCATTCAATGTCTGCCTTCCACTCAGGCCATGATCCCAGGGTCCTGGGATCAAGCCCCACATCTGGCTCCCTGCTCAGGAGGGTTGCCTGCTTCTCCCTCTCCCAGTCCCCCTGCATGTGTTCCTCTCTCGTTATCTCTCTGTCAAATAAACAAAATCTTTAAAAAAAATGGTTAGAAATGTTTCTCTTCTCTAACATACACTGGTAAAATATGATAATTCAAAGATAACTTAAAAAATTAGGTAATTTTTGACTACATATTTAACTAGCCAAAAAAAATAAAAAACGTATCACAGCCAACTGATGAAAAATCCGTCACATGTTGGAATTTTCTATAATCTAAGCACAGGAGAAAATAATGTGACACCTAAAAAGCTTTAAAGAAAACACATTTGTTAAACATCAAGGTCATATGTATTCAGAGAAGAATATGAACGTATTTGAAGATGGCCTAGAAGGATGGAGAGACTCAAGATGTTAAGACCTACAGTTAATGGTGGGTTCAGAATACTTTGTAGAAACCCAGAGCTCTTCCTTTAAGGCCTATAGGTGAAGTGAAAGGCCATATCAAAAAATAATATATTGAATCAGTTACGGCCACTATGTGTTATCTTCTATTGATTATAAAATTACATTTAAAAATAACAATTCCTAGGACCTCGCTCGGTTGCTGGGAAGACTGCTGTCAGACTTTCAATTCAGAAAGAAAATTACATTTGATGGATGTGTGGGATATGTACAGAAAGCATATTTTCCTGCAGTTGTTAAGTCAGGGGAAAAGATGTGTTAAAAAAGGCCATGTCCTCTAACTTGAAATTTTTCTTTCCTTGGCTGACACTGGCTATAATTTTATCTTCATATTTCTAGAAGTTGCTTTTTTCTGGTCTAGCTGCTAAAACCACAGATTCTTACTAACACTTGGAGTTTATTTTTTTTCTGCTGCAGATTCTTTGGGAAAGAAATAGGTCTTAAGTATGATTCTCTATAATTTAAAAATATTTTTTGACATAATGGTAAATAATTAGATAATTATAGAGATGTTTTAACATTCAAAACAAAACCTCTATTGATTATAGTGAAAAACAGTTTTTGGTAAGAAATAGATTAAGATAGTGGACAGAAAGCTTTGTATAAGCAATCCTTTCAAAATTTGTTACAAGGTTACCAAATCGATGATTGATTGATTGTTTCTTTTTTTTTTTTTTTAGATTTTATTTATTTATTTGTCAGAGAGCTAGAGAGAGCATAAGCAGGGGGAGTGGCAGATAGAGCAGGAAGAGGGAGAAGCATATTCCCTGCTGAGCAGGAAGCCTGATGTAGAGCTTGATCCCAGAATCCTGGTATCATGACCTGAGCCAAAAGCAGACACTTAACCGACTGAGCCACCCAGGTGTCCCTTGATGATTTTTTCTATTCCTACACATGAGAAGTATATTGAGAGCATTTGTATATATATATATACATATATATGTATATATATATATTTCTAAATCACTGGTAAAACCAGTATGAGGTCATAAACAAAAATTAACCCTTATCGCTAATCAAAGTTATACTTAATTCCATGTACATGAACCACCCAAAATAATTTTATAAATAGTTACTCATCCCATAGTAAGGAAAATTTAGCCTAAGGAATTGGGGTGGAGTTTAACTTAAGGTTTACCTAGCAGCTCTCTTCAATGAAGCAATGAAGAAGGATTAATCTATATATCTTTCCATTCTATATTTCCTTGAAGGAGAAACACAAAATGAACAGTAAAAGCTAATAGGATGAGATTTTACCTTAACTTAAAAATCTCAAAAGCTATCAAAAAGGGAAGAATCAATTTTTTTCACATAACCATCTATAAGAACTATAAAGGACGACTAATACCCCACATTATGGGTGAAGAAATCGGAGCTAGAAATTACTATTTGCCTTGAGTTGCAAGGTTTAAACTGATAAAGCTTACAGCTGAGTCTGGATTGGACTAATAGAAAAGCCTAAGGTGCTTTTTTTTTCCCTTCCTTCCTCTGCCAGAGGTGACCCATCATGTCTAGGCACTAAAGGAAGACAGACGGACACCATTACAAGGAGACTGGTTCAAATAACCTTTTCAGATGTTTTCCAAACTGAAGATTCTCTAGAAGAGCCATTGATTAGGATCAACTCTGTAACAGTTTTTATTTATTTTTTAATTTTTTTAAAAAGATTTTATTTATTTATTTGACAGAGAGAGAGATCACAAGTAGGTAGAGAGACAGGGGGAAGCGGGCTCCCTGCTGAGCAGAGAGCACGATGTGGGGCTCGATCCCAGGACCCTGAGATCAGGACCTGAGCCGAAGGCAGAGGCTTTAACCCACTGAGCCATCCAGGTGCCCCTGTAACAGTTTTTAAAGGGAGCCAAAAGATTGAAAAAAAAAGAAATAGCCAGAGACTGTGGAAGTATTATTTTATTTAGTAGACATTAGATAGGCAAATAGGGCCAATGACTGATTTTCTCTAAGAGTCTGGATTTTGGGTTGAGGCTCCTGATAAGCAAACCTGCAACTCTCCCATGATGACTTCGTGATTACCACAGGAAAGATGAGCCATGGCAGTACATTTTTGGCACACGACCAGCACTGTCACCATTTTCAAGCTATATGCCATAAAATTCCCGAAGCCAACGTGCAACACTTAATTTTTTTTCTTATTGTGCTCATAATTAATGTTGGACATCAATATCAGTCTCCTGAATTGCTACTGTAGCTATTATCAGTGCTTCTATGTTTCTACCAATGTACTTATTTTTTAATGAGTCTTTTTCTTTTTTTTTTTGATATTTCATCTATTTATTTTGGAGAAAGAGAGAGTGCATGCACGTGAGTGGGGGGTGGGAGAGGAAAGAATCTCAAGCAGGCCCATGCTGAGCAGAGAGCTTGACAATGGGATCATGACCTGAGTGGAACCCAAGACTCCAATGCCAAAATGAGCCACCCAGATGCCCTGCATGTATTTATTTTTGACACATTCATTAGATTGGCATTGGATTAATTTATTGGGTCTCCTTTTAACAACCCTAAGATTTATGAGAGGTCTAAGGATCAATGCTACCTCTTTAAGAAGTGCCCCCACCAGCAACTATAAAATTGACTTTTAAGACGACTACTGACATTTCAGGCAATCGCTTCTAAGTCTGAAATTTGCAATATATGCTAACCTTTTTTCAAACATTCCTAATTATTTTTGCTTGTTTCTTTTAAATGCTAGTTTACATACAGGAGTCTAGGGTGCTAAGAGAAGATAAATTGTGAGGTAATGTCACAGGACATAGTCTTGCATATATAGAGACATAAATGAATTTGTTGAGTTACTTGACTTAGAAGTGAAGCTAAAAAAAAAAAAAAAGGTGAAATAGGAAAGTAAATTTCAACACTGCCTTAATGTTTCCAGCTCCATTTAATGCTATTCTTCTAGTCAATAAATAAAGATGTCCTCAGTATGCACCGTGATGGGTAGCACTCACCATTCACCTGAAACCTAAGGAGTAAAAGCTGAATAAAAACAATTGAGTAATAGGATGTGTAAGTGATTCAGTTGGTTAAGCTTCAGGCTCTTGATTTCAGCTCAGGTCATGATCTTGGGGCCTTGGGATAGAGTCTCATATGGGGCTCCATGCTCAGTGGGGAATCTGCTTGAGAATTCTCTCCCCATCTGCCCCTCCTCCCACTTGAACTCTCTTTCTCTCTAAAAATAATAAATAAATAAATCTTAAAAAAAAGTAGCTTAGGGGCGCCTGGGTGGCTCAGTGGGTTAAAGCCTCTGCCTTCGGTTCAGGTCATGATCTCAGGGTCCTGGGTCATGATCTCAGGGTCCTGGGATCGAGCCCCGCATCAGGCTCTCTGCTCAGCGGGGGGCCTGCTTCCCCCTCTCTCTCTGCCTGCCTCTCTGCCTACTTGCAATCCCTCTCTCTGTCAAATAAATAAATAAAATCTTAAAAAAAAAAAGTAGCTTAAAAAATAACCAGACCAGGTTGACTTAGCCATGTTAAATTTATCATGTTTAAGTTTGCATTCATAATTTAAAAAAAAAAGTCAATGTTCAAAAATATGTTGTGATGGGGGTACAATTTGGACAAAAGATAAATAAAGGTAACTGAAATCGTTAAGTGCTTTCATATTGCATTATTATTATGTTACATTTTTAATATTTTACTGCTTTTCAACTAGAAGCCTATGAAACTATTTAAAAATTTTTTTTCTTGATACAGTCTGAAAATATCTATATATCTATATATATATAATTTTAAGTTTATTACAAACAAAACAAAACTACCATTTTTATATTTGAGGAGAGCTGAATAAGCTCTTAGATAAAAAGTCTGTCCACACATCTTTGATTAAAGTGGATTCTAGCTGTCTTCACTTTTGTTCTCTTACAACCTTGTGCACATGAAAGAGCCTTATTATTATGTTTTCCTGACAGTTGAGAGTAGGCTACATGACACCAGATTTTGAGCAAAAATAGAATATTCTATCTTCTATCATTCTCAGTATGAAATTGTATGTCATTAGAACATTATTAAAAAAGATCTAAGTTTTCCTGTCCAAACATGGAATGCTTTTCTAATCATTGTCTCTTTTAGGTTTTTCACAAAAATTTTAAAATTTTATGACATAAAGGATTGAACAATGTTTGCTAGATATATTCCTAAGTATTGAGTATTTTCTATCTCTTGTTTTATAAAAATACAATGGGCTTTTGTATGTTCATCTTATTTACAGTTGATAAACATAATTTTTGTTAATTTTCAAATATTTGCTTTAACTTTAACTTTCAGTTTTACAATTTGTTTTTGACAAACTACTAATAAATATGATTTATTAAATAAAGGATTTTTTAATCCTATCCCAAGCTTGTTAAGGGTTTTTAACATAATTGATTATTGAATTTTGTTTATTTTTTAATTTATGAAATTTATAGTATATTATTTCAGGTTAAAATGCATTGAAAGATTTTCTGTTGTGAAGAAAACTTATATTCCTCAAATATCTAATGATTAGGCTTAGTTAACTTCTTTATCTGTTTAAGATTACTGCATCAGATGTTTATGAGATGGGAATTAAATAACACTGACAGGGATCACAAGCCCCACGTTCTTTTTTTTTAAGATCTTATTTATTTATTTTAGAGAGAGAGAGGGAGAGAGAGTGCATGTGAGCCAAGGGAGGATCAGTGAAGGAGACAAATCCAGCAGATTTGCGCTCAGTGCAGAGCCAACATCTGGCACCATCCCAAGACCCCAAGATTATGATCCAAGTAAACAACAAGAGTTGGCTACCCAGCACCCACAGAAGCCCATGTTCTTAGTCACTGCCTCATGCTGCCTCTCCATTACCCAGGGATCACACTAGCATGTGTGTACCAGGAGATATTTGTCTGGTTTATGTATGGATGTATATAGTAATATAATATAATATAATATAATATAATATAATATAATATAATATAATATAAATTTTATAATATAGCATTATATATCATATTATATTCATTATATAACATATATTATAATAATGACACAATAGAATAATATATATCATAGTATCATATAATATATAACTTATTAATTTCAATCTTATATTATTGGAATTAATACAACTATAAATCAAGAGGAATAAATCAAATGCATGTCATAAGTAAATGTCGTAATGTTGGACATATTAAAAAAACACATCCCCATACATCTACATATATGCGTACATTTACTTCTACACCTACACCTATGCCTACATCTTCATGTATGTGTGTGTATATCCATCTGTCTGTCTATATGTATATAGGCATAGGTATCACTTAAACATATAATATTTTTCACAGAAAAAATAAATACGCAGATAATCAGATCAATGGAAATTTAAGCATTCATGAATAAATACTGTATATATGTTTTTTAAATATACATATATGAATGCACATTAAAAAACAGAATTTTGGCTGTGCCTCTGGAGAACAGAGCAATGGAGTGACACAGGGAAAGCTTACAAAAAGAACTGTGATTTTGTATGTATTTCCTAACTATATGTGTGTGTGTATAAATACATGAAGAGAGAAGATGGTTAATGACAGTTGTGGGTAAACGACTATGTAGGTATATTCACTCAAGTATCAAAAGTTCCTATTTTAAATACAGCTACAAAATAAGTAGAATATGAACATAAACTTTTGAGACAGTTGGTATAGTTTTTTTTTTAACATTTTATTTATTTATTTGACAGAGAGATCACAAGTAGGCAGAGAGGCAGGCAGAGAGAGAAGGGGGTGGGGAAGCAGGCCCCCTGCTGAGCAGAGAGCTTGATGCAGGGCTTGATCCCAGGACCCTAAGATCATGGCCTAAGCTGAACGTAGAGGCTTTAGGCCACTGAGCCACCCAGGCACCTTGAGACAGTTGGTATAGTTTTATCTGTCCTCCATTCTTTAATAACCTCTGAATTGTGATTTAATCTCAGTGTCAGGAATAAAAATGTTAATAATGTAGACATCTTAAAAATTAGTGACACCAATTATTTAATTATCTCAATATAACTGTATGTAAGTTATCAAAACTGTGCCATGTTTCAGTTTTTTTTTTTTAAAGATTTTTTTTTTTAAATTTTTTTTATTAGAGAGAAAGACTGAGAATGAGAGGAGAGAAGGTCAGAGGGAGAAGCAGACTTCCCGCAGAGCCGGGAGTCCGATATGGGACTCGATCCCGGGACTCTGGGATCATGACCTGCGCTGAAGGCAGTCGCTTAACCAACTGAGCCACCCAGGCGCCCCATGTTTCAGTTTAATGCATTTTCTATTTCCTGGCTTCTTGTACAATACTTTTAAACACTGAAAAAAAATGCTTTAAAATTAATGTGATCATAGTTTCTTCCCTGACTCAATATATTCTCCTTTCTCATGGATATAATGCAGTTTTTTCCTAGATTTCATTTACTTTAACTTAGACTTAATTTAAATTTAGATTAGAGTCATAATTTACGGGGTACCTGCATGGCTCAGTTGGTTAAGTTTCTGCCTTTGGCTCAGGTCGTGATCCCAGAGTCCTGGGATAGACCCCACATCAAGCTCCTTGCTCAGTGGGGAGTGTGCTTCTCCCTCTGCCTGCTGCTCCCCCTGCTTGAGCTCTCTCTCTCTCTTTGTCAAATAAATAAATAAAATCTTAAAAAGAGAGAAAGACTTAATTTAGGTTTTCTGGTTTGGGATTGTTTTTAAAACTGATGAAAGGGGACACTTGGGCGATTCAGTTGGTTAGGCGACAGACTCTTGATTTCAGCTCAGGTCATGATCTCATGGGTCCTGGGATCAAGCCCTGTTTGGGGCTGTACGCTCAGCAGGGAGTTGGCTTGAGATTCTCTCTCTCTCTCTATCTTTCTCTCTCTCTCTGCCTGCCTACATCCCGCCTTAACCTGCGCATGTGCATGGACTCTCCCTCTCTCTCTCTCAAATAAATAAATCTTTTTAAAAAAGTGTTTTTTTTTTCTTTTAACACATGCAGACATTCTTCTTTTGTACATTAGTATCTGGCACCCGAACAAAAACTCTAACAGTCTCTGAGAATCCAGTTGATTGGTTCAGCCTATCTCTCCACCTTACAGTAAAGGAGAATTGTGAGGAATTTAAGGGAAAAAGAAGTGAGAGGCCACTGCAGGTGAGTCTCAGGATAAATGGTTGAGTCACTGAAACTGAAGTAAATGATGAATTCTTTGCCTCACATCATTTCCATTTTAATCTGCCTGAATACAAATAAAACACTGAAATAGAACATGTTCTAGAGAATGTATATTTGGATATTTTATTTCTAGTCAGTTGAATTTAATTCTATTTGTGGTTTAAAAATTCCAGCTGAAATATGAGTAGTGGTGATCATAGCGAAGTGGTCACTAACTTGCTGATGAGGTACATTCTTGCATTCTTCTGCTTCATTTGCAAACTCTGTAAAATGAATTCTGGTCTCTGACAGGCCACTTGTCATTCTTTCCCATTTTATTAGAATACAGAACACTTCAACTCAGCACCGAGAATAATGCAGCTATCTTATTTTACGTTGCTTCTTGGTAGTTTATATGACAAAGATCTAACCTACAATACATTTCAATATGTCACTATTTTAATAAAAAAGGCTACGTCAAGAGCATTAATATAGTTGCAGCTAGTAATCGTGGGGCGCTGGGTTTAAATAGGGAGCCAAGAGATGTGACCTGAAACTGTAATATTACCACAGATCAGTAATCATATGTGGTATATGCCGTTCATCCTCAGATTTAATTTAAATCAGCAAGAGTGGAGCTTCATAAAATCACAATTTAGAGATAGGTGAGCTCTTATAATAATATAATCCTTTCATTTAATAAATGGGAATGCTAAGATGTTCATAAAAGGTTATTAACCTTCTCAAGACCACTCACATAGCCATCTGTGGTAATATATTATAATGCATATTATATTTTTATTTTATAATATCTGTATCTACATACAGTACACTTAATAAATTTAATCATATAATGCATTAGTTTTCTTAGGCCTTGAGAAGACACTTTCCCTTGGGTGGGGTTTTTATTATTCTCAAAACAAATTGGGGAAGTAAAATTTCCATTTAAAGCATTAGGACACCCAGTTAAGTTCATATTTCAGATAATCAATGACTTATGACCCATATAATATTGGTAAGATATTTCAGCCAAAAAACAAAAAACTAATCATATATCTAAAATTCAAATTTAGGGGTGCCTGGATGGCTCAGTTGGTTAAGTGTCTGACTTGATTTTGGCTCAGGTAATGATCACAAGGTCTCGAGGTGAAACCCTGTGTCATGCTCCACACTGAGTGGGATACTGCTTAAGATTCTTTCTCTCCTTCTCCCTCTGCCTCTCCCTGCTTACACACACACTCTCTCTCTAGAAAATAAAGTGAAATGAAATAAAGTAAAATAAAATAAAATAAAATTCAAATTTAACTGAATATTTTTATTTTCTTAATCTGGCAACCCTAGCCCCAATCTCCATCTTCCTTTAGAGCCTCAGAACCAAGGCACCTGGGTGGCTCAGTCAGTTAAGCTTCTGCTTTCAGCTCAGGTCATGATCCCAGGGTCCTGGGATTGAGTCCTGTATTGGGCTCCCTGCTCAATGGGGAGTCTGCTTCCTCCTCTGCCCCTCCTACTAGTTATCTTAATCTCTCTCTGTTGTTCAAATAAATAAATAAAGTCTTAAAGGAAAAAAGGACAAGAATGAAAATCCAATACACAAGATAGTTGCTAAGTTTTTATTAATTTGTAGTTTCTCATATTTTATACCCACTAACACTTTGTTGGGTTTTGTATCATGAATATATCCATCTACATTGTAACTTTTATTCTATTTACTTTAAGTTATGCTTGATGAAAAGAGTTTCATATTTGAATATTCAAGTTTTATTAATCATTTATTTTATACTTAATAATATTTGTGTCTCATCCTTCGCTTTTCCAAAATCTAAAGAATTTACATATATTTTCTACCAAAAGTTTGAAGGTTTAGTTTTTAGGTCATAATCCACATGACACTGATTCCTGAATAAGGAACGAGATAGAAATATAATTTTTAATTTTGCACAAAATAATTTTCCCGAGCTCGCCTCTCCACTCAAGTGGCATATCATTTCTCTCACAGACTCATATACGCACAAGGTTGATTGTAAGCTCTGTGTTTTGTGCAAGTTTAGTTCTCCCGTAGAGAACTGTCATACTCCCAGGTTTAGGCAAGACCTGAGATTAGAAATAAATACTACCATCTAAAACCTTCACATAAATTGAAACCTTTATCCAAAACAAACATTGTAGCAAGAGGGAGGAAGTGTTTCCTTATACAAGGTAACAAATGCAGTCAGACCTAGCTGAAGACTTCAAAAGAACAGGAAGCCAATGAGATAAAGCTGCTTTGTTGAAATAGTTATTTGGTCATGTAAGCGTAAACTGCCGGTAGTGGACAAAATCATACCTTGCAGGCAGTTTAATATTGTTCTCCATAGCTAGCGGGGTATCCATCAGCACTGGAAGTTTCTGATCTGGGGTGGGAAAACAGTCACTCTGAGTGAAAAATTAGAAGAGGTATTATTGCTTCAATTCTGAGGAAGAAGTAGATCCCAGTGGACCAAAGACTGATTATTCATAACAGCCTGGTTCTGAGGTTGAGCACGAGAGGAGATGTTAGAAGTCTACACAATGAAATGTGTGATATGTCTGTGGAAAAAGTAGCTGCTGAGGAAAGTGCGGAAAAAGTTCAGCTTCCCGCAATACAGTGAATGTGCTCCAAACTGTCTGATGCTGATGGCTGTAGTGTCTGGGAGCAGCTGTCTCCTGGCCTTCTTATCTTGCAATACCCCGCCTCTGGTGGGGCAGATTGAGCAACTCAGCAAAATCAGTCATGTTGGAAGGGAGGAGCCACAGCCTTGGGAAAAAAAAAAAAAAGGAAGAAATCATAATATACTAAAAAAAATAAAATCTATAAATGTGGGGAGAAATCAGAGATATCATAAAATAATCTAGCTGTGGCAGATGACAGATTAAGCTGCCTTAATGGGTATTATGCTTAAAGAAGGAAATTACTATTTACTTCTGGCATAAGAAATAATTCACAGGTAACTTGCACTATTTCCCTGTGCTAATTAGTTTTAAATTTGCCCTCAGATTTCAGGTAAAATTGATGCTCTGAAAGAAGGTGTGCATGTTTAGACTCTCAAATGCCTAACATTATACCCTACGAATAAAGAAAAGCACCATGAACAGCTACTGAATGCTGAATGTAGCCTTTTATTTATTTCAACTGTTTCAGGATTGCCTTTAACTGGAGATTAACACTGAGGCAAAAAAGGCAGAATGAAATTGCTCAGTCTTCATCAAGAATCACTAGGAACACTAATAGCACAAGCAACAGAAAGAAAAAAAAAAGGAATAGATAAATTGGATTTAACCAAATTTAAACTTTTGTGTCTCAAAAAAAAAAAAATACCATAAAAGCCCACAGAATGGGAGGAAATATGTGTACATAACATGTCTGGTAAGAGACTTATATCTAGAATATATTTAAAAAACATAATTCGATGATAAAAATACAATCCAATTGAAAAACAGACAAAGGATTTCATCAGACATTTCTCCCAAAAAGATAGACATATAACCAGTAAACACATGAAAAGATGCACATCATTAGTCATTAGACAAACACAAATCAAAACCATAACGAGCTCTCCCTTGACGCTCACTGTGACAGTTATAATCAAAAACACAGATAATAAAAAATGTTGATAATGATGTGGAGAAATAAGAACCTTCATATACTGCTGATCCAAAGTGAAATGGAGAAGTTATTTTGATATCGCCGGGCAATTTCTCAAAGGTTAAACGAAGAGTTATCAGATAACTAAAAGAAATGAAAACATATGTCTACATAAAAACTGGTGCACAAATATTTATATCAGCATTGTTTAAAATAGTTAAAAAATGGAAACAATCCGAACACCCATCAGCTGATGAATGAATGGACAAAGTGTGATATATCCATACCGTGGAATGTTATTTAGCAATAAAAAAGAAGTATGAAACACACTGCAACAGGGATGAACCTGGAAAACACTGTACCAAATAAAAGAAGCTAATGTTACCAAGAAGATCACAGGCCCAAGGTGGAGTCCAGGATAGCAAACCAAGACGTAATGGCAGTTTCTAACTCTTCAGGAGTGGAATTTTAAACCAATCAGTCTGGACTTTTTCTGATCATCACCAATGAGTTTATGTGCCTCATGGGCCCTTCTATCCCAAGAAAGATAAATTTGCATGATGAGATCCCCTGCATTCCCCACTGTGGGAAGATGACCTGGCCTGAAACGATCCATGCTTTTTCTTTTGCTAGTAACTCTTACCCCTCTTTCCTATAAAACCCATTTTGAACAACTCCTCAGAGCTCCCCTCTACTTGCTAGATGGGCTGCTACCTAATATAGGTGTTGTTTAATAAAGCTAATCAGATCTTCAAACTTACTTGGTTGCACTTTTTTTTTTAACACCAGTCACAAAAGACCTTATATTGCATAATTCCATTTATATAAAAATTCCAGAATAGACAAATCTATGGAGACAGAAAGTAGATTAGTGGTTGGCTGAAGAATGGGTTGAGAGAAGTAGGAGTGATCATGGGCATAGGATAATTTCGGAAGGGAGTGGTGATGGAAAAGTTTTATAACTGATTATGGTTATGCTTACATAATGCTTACACAGCTCTATGAATATATGAAAAACTATTGAATTTACCCTCCAAATGGGTGGATTTTTTGGTATGTGAATTCTATGTCAATAAATGGGTTACAAAAAAATTAAAATAGGATGTGAGGGCAATTTGGCAGCCACATCTGTCACCCCACTGACACCAGGGCTAATTCAGCTGATCTGGCTGGCTAGGCGAGTGTCCCCCTCCTCCTTCACCGCTCCATGTGCATCCCTCCTGAAGCTACATGTTCGGTCAAAGGGGACGGCCTTCCCAGATAGAGGAGAGGACCGTTCTTCAGTCAAGGGTATATGAGTAGCTTCACTCCCCTGCTAGAACCTCCAAACAAGCTCTCAAAAAAAAAAAAAATTAAAATAATATGGTCACTATGTCCCACCCACAGTGCCCAGAGGCTCAGTGGAGCCCAGAGGCAGAGCCTCTAGGGTAACTTCCATCACCTGGAAAATCAGCATTCTCAATAATATCCCATTCAGTTACAGCAGGTAAGTGTGGCCCAGATTCATGATGAGAACTTGCCCCATTAATTTCAGGTAATGACCTCTGACACAGGAAGAACACATTCAAAACCTTTTGAACGACAACCTAGAACATTGGGAGCTTATCTACACCCATTGTGGAAGATCTGTCAAGACTGGTTTGGGGTCAGTATGGAGAGAAAGATGTGAGCCATCATTATCCAAGGTTTAAAAAAACTGCAATTAAAACAGCCGAAATAAAGATATTCTCTAAATGTGTAATTAGACCAGAGTCACCAGATGTGCATACAGGAAAAGTTCAGCAACGGGATGACAAAGACAAAGCACAACCTGCGATAGGGGATTTTAAACACAAGGATAATGTATGGGATGCATGGGGCTTTGGTTCTGGATTGAGATAAAATTGATTAAAACTGATTAAAGACCAAAAGTCAAAAGTCCATGAAAAACAAACAAATAAACAAACAGGAAATCCACAGGAAGTATAGAATTAGCATGCAAGTTTGTCCAAGATTGAGACAAAGAGCTCATAAGACCTGCAGAAAGGAACAAAGCAAGGTTAAAGCCAGTCCGAACACTAGTGCATCTTAACCAGCTGCAAAAGAGTGAGCTCTGGACTCTGGCTGCGGGTCGTGTTGTCCCAGGCATAGTCCCAACCCTGGAGGTACACCTGCACAGGCCACCTGGGGGGCCTACGACTGGTAATCACTGAAATCAACAGTCTGGGTTATTGAGGTGGTTATTGAGGTGGCGAAACAGCAACAATTCTGTTATCAAGCTGAAGCATTTCTCTGACTACAGTCAATAAAAATTTCCATAGTTAATTCGGCTTTCAGGTGTTTTTCTTCTGTTTGATATTTTGGAGTAACAAAAGATTCTTTACTGTATTGAAATAAATAGGCATTGAATGTTAACTACGCTTCTTAAGTGAAAATTTTTCATGTGCTGAAAGCGTACTACTTTGAATGGTTCATCCTGCTAGTGTAATAGCAATTTTCTCAAGATCTGTAGGAACCCAACTGGTTTTGTCTGAGTCTATTGATTAATTCATTAAAAAAATGGTGAAAGTATTTTATTTATTTATTTCTGATACATCCCACGCAGTTAAGAAAAAAAAATCTTTTGGGTTTAAATGTTTATTGATAGGTTAAATTATTCTTAGAATGGCTATACAAACTGAAATATATCATTAACTATTTTTTTAATGAATTTATAGTATGAGCAACAGGAAAGGGACATAAATTAGAATTTTAAATGAGTCAAAATGTATATTTTCACCTTTTTTATTTCCAAGTTTATGAATATTTGTGAATCAGAACTTGAATAGGAAAATGTCTGCCTCTCTTTTCCTTTAATGGCAACAATATAATTTTCCTTGTGTTAGCTAAATGCCACTTCAGGTATAAGGATGAAAGGGATAAAGAAGGGAAAGAAGATAAAAGAAAGAAGGCAACAATAACTAAATGAAAGCAACATTTCATACAGCTTTAAAGAGACTCATAAAGAGACTCTATGTTACTTTTCTGCATTTCTTTCTCTCAGATCCTTACTCCTACTTCACCTTAAACATAAGAAACCATATTGCAATGAAATTCAACTCTAATAGAAGCTTCCTCATGTACTATTACCATACTAGGAGCTTACAAATGTTGGAAATATGCATGAAAAATTTTACATTACTAAAGAAAAGTTTCTGATATTTCCTGAACGTAATTACAAGCATTTTAGAGCCTGTGAATCAGATTTCTCACGAATAGCTGGGTTATTTTATTTGTACTCACAGAATAGATAAGCAGAACATTCATAAACCTCAAGGAGAAGGATCCTCTAACATTTTAAGGAGTCTACTCAAATTAAACACCCTCAGTAAACAACATTTAGTAACAGAGAATGTGAAATATTTCTATTCTCTTTTCTTTTCTTTTCTTTTCTTTTCTTTCTTTCTTTCTTTCTTTCTTTCTTTTTTTTTTTTTTTTTTTTTTTTGAGAGAGAGAGAGAGTGAGCTTGAGTGAGAAAAGGGGTAGAGGCAGGGGGAAAGAAAGAATCCTAAGCAGTATCTATACTCAGAACGGAGTAGATGCTGGGCTCTATCCCATGTTTCTGAGATCATGACCTGAGTCAAAATCAATAATCACATCCCCAAACAACTGAGCCATTCAAGTGCCCTGAAATATTTCTGTATTCTTAAAACAACTTGCCATTTTGTTTAAGTCAGAACTTATAGTCAGTATATACAATAATGTTAAAAGAGGGATTTTCAGCTTTCCCCGTGAATCAACAATTTATAATTTTAAATCTCTATACTAGTATTGTTCCTGGAACTTGAATTGCAAGAGAAAAATATCATTAAAAAAATTTAATATACTTCTCCTGTGGGAAAGAACTGCTTCTTTATTCAGAAAACAAAACAAAACAAAACAAAAAAATGTACAAGACTACTGTGAGTCTCCACTGTGTATACATAACAAGGAAGGATATGAACTAAGAGCAGTTAAATTTATTTTTTATAAATAAATTATAGGTGTGCTTGGGTGTTTCAATCAGCTAAGCATCCAACTTTTGATCTCAGTGCAAGTCTTTATCTCAGGGCTGTGAGTTCAAGCCCTCCAATGGGCTTCACACTGGGTATGGAGCCTACTCATAAAAAATGCAATAATAATAATAAAGTAAAAAATATGAAGTAGCCTACTGATACCACCTGTAAGGTGGTAGGAAGACATATCTAGAGAAGATGGGGAGAAAGATGACAAAAAAAAACAAAAACAAAAAACAACCCACCACCAACAAAAAAACCAATAGAGCATTTTGTGATATTATAACTCCTATGGGCAGGAAGCAGTAACTGGTTGTGGAAAATGGCCAGTGAATTTCTAAACAGTGTAATATAACCACAATCCGGTAAGTCAAAATCTCGAGTAAATGAAAGTTATCTGCAAAATCTTGTGATACAAGAGTTGAGGTAGAGGGTAGGATGATAATGCAGTTCCTTCAGCCTGGATAGGAGGCCTTTAAAATAAATCCTTCAGTGTCATTGTTTCCTGATGTCATCATTTCCAAGGTGAGTTCAAGCATGTATCCAGCAGGCTGGAGAAGAAATGATGAAAAAGCATTCTGGGTCACTTGTTTAATTCTAGAAGCTTCCCTCCAAGCTTGGCTCTTTTTTAGTGGACATGCATATAAATAACATAAAGATTAAATGTATGATGAAGTTATTATATTTGTTTCCAGAAGACGTTTTTCAAGATGTGTGTGTCTTGGGGCACCTGGGTGGCTCAGTGGGTTAAGGCCTCTGCCTTCGGCTCAGGTCATGATCCCGGGGTCCTGGGATCGAGCCCCACATGGGGCTCTCTGCTCACCGGGAAGCCTGCCTCCCCCTCTCTCTCTGCCTGCCTCTCCGTCTACTTGTGATCTCTCTCTCTCTCTGTCAAATGAATGGATAAAAACTTTAAAAAAAAAAGAAAGATGTGTGTGTCTTTAATATCCTAATACAGGTAACACGATAGGTTTACAATAAAACTAGGCTCTTAGCAACAGTCCAAGAACTAAAATAAAGATTCCGGTCAAGTTAAGACAGATTTCCCTCTCCACAGAAACAGTACCTGAATTCTTCAATCCATGGCCAATAGTATAAACTATCTACCCTTCCTTGTTATTATGAAGATGGCTACATCCTGAGTGAACTCTGCTTCATTACTAGATGCCAAATCAAATAAGCAATACCAAAGGGGAACCAGCAGTTTAAGTAAAAGCTGATGGGGCCAGAGTGTGGACTGCCACAGTTTTTGGTGAAATTATTTCAGGTCTTAGGGTCAGTTTTGCACTTAATTGGAAAACCCATTTCAATTTTGTGATGAAAGTTTCTGGGTCTTTCCACAACTTGGAAAACATGGATTCCATTGCAGGGTACACATTTCAAGTTGAACAGGCAAGCATATCCTTGTTGAGATACTTTGTCTGTACTAGGGACCAGTAATAGTCTAGAAGTGGCTAGGAACTGTTTATGTATGTATTTAGGACCTGTAGAAAGTCTTAGTCCAAAGCCTACCGATGAGAAATTACTAGCAATGTCTTATTACCAAAGTTTCACACTTGATATTAAGACACTTGTTACTTCATAGCACCTGAGTGTAAAGCAAACTAGATTTAAACATTTCTTTCTGGTTACTTAAACTGTATTCAAACTTTCTTAATACAGAAAACCTCATTTAAGTTTGCTAAATGTTAGTTTCATATAGGTACATTCATAGAGCTCCCTAGTGTACTATATGCTTCTTCCAATATCCAAGGTGCCCAGTTATCTACTGGGCCTCCTTCTCTACAATGAGTAGTGATAGAGTCAACATTTTATCCTTTAAGACTGTTGAATGTCTTTGGGGATGCTAACATGTAGCTCCCAAGAAAATCACTAAAGTACCAGAAAGCTGAATCTTGTCCTCATTCAATGTCTTTTATCCTTGAGGAGCTAATTTTGGATGAAGGAAAATACAACAAACACACACACACACACACACACACACAAACTCAACAGCAACAACAAAAACATCAAAATGGAAAAATTCTAAAGGCATCATGGAAGACATAATCCAAAGGTATAATTGCTTCCTCTTTATGTTTTTGTTTTGTTCTTTGGGCTTTTTTCCTATGAAATTCACTCAGTCAGTGAGACACTCCAGGCCTTTATCTCCTCTTTCACATTCTTTCCTTGGAAAACAAACTGGTTCGTTTGATTGGAAAATTAGAAAAGTGAACTGAGTGTTCCTGACTCAGCAATTTCAAAGAACAAGAAGGCTATTGGAACACTTTAAGTGGGAGATAATCCTTATCATCTTCTTAAGAGAATTATTGAAGATTGAAAAATACCATTATAATTATTTCCTCTTACTAATGTGGTTAGAAATAAAAAAGATTTGAGAGAAACCAAGCATGTATAATCATTAAAATTTGTCAGAATTATGACAATGATAGAAAAAATAATCAATTATTCCTTCACTCCAGAAATCTTTATCTGTGGTCTACTGTATGCTAAACTTTGTTCACACCACTGGGAAGACAGCTGCACTACTACAATGGTAGTAAGGAACAGTAAAGAAAAGAAACCTACACATTATAACATGCTATGCAGTCAGAAGCATTATCTATAAGTATAAAATGGTAAGGAGGAAAATTTCGGGGTTAAGATGTTAGAGCAAAGATCAAGGATGTAGTGAATGTAGTGAAGATGAAGTCACGTATCAGGGTTGGGAGCAATGCTGAGTGAAGGAACATTAGCAAAAACAAGCTTTTCCTGTGTAAGGAGTAGCCCAGAGGCCCATGTAGCTACAGTGCAGTAAGTAGAAAAAGGTGACCGAAGCTATGTCCATCAGCAAGGTGACCGGGGCAACATGAAAGTAGAGTGCTGTGGACTCAAATCACTATTTATTAAATCACTTATGGTTCCTTGTGTTGTGTGTTGCTGGGCATTGGTTGAAACCAGAGTAATTCATTCTATATCAAAGGTGGGTTTTTGTTTGTTTTTGTTTTTAAGATTTTATTGATTTATTTCAGAGAGAGAGAGAGAGAGAGAGCACACAAGTGGGGGCCGGGGTGGGGAGAGAGAGGGGCAGACTCCCTTGTTGAGCAGGGAGCCCGATGTGGGGCTCAATCCCAGGATCCTGGGATCCTGACCTGAGCCGAAGGCAGATGCTTAACCAATTGAGCCACCCCGGTGTCCCTCAAAGGTATTTTTATATTGTTTTGTTTTGAAGCTCTCTACAATATTCTTCTGGCCACTTAAGTAATTTTAACACTGTAGAAGTAACATGTGTGGAAATACTGCAATGGAGCAAAGTCTTTACTGCGATAACCTGTGACATGTTGGCACTGAACAGTATATTTTAAAACATCTCTTAGGCTATCTCTTGGCCAACTGGAATTACCTAACATCTTTCATTCTTTGAAAAACCCTCGGATGGTAGTGCAGGTATCTCTTTAAGATCCTGATTTCATTTGACAGCATTATTACGGTAACCAAGGCATGGAAACAATGTAAGTGTCCGTCAATGGAAGAATGGTTAAATAAAATGTAGTATACACACACACACAACGTATTTAACCTTAAAAATGATAAAAATCTTGCCATATGAGACAACATGAATGAAACTGGAAGATATTATGCTAAGTGAAATAAGCACATACAGAAGGACAAATATGTCATGATTCCATTTATATGATGTATCTAAAATTTTCAAACTCATAAAAACAGAGAATAGAATGGTGATTGCCAGGGATTCGGGTGGGGGCGGGATGGGGAGCTGCTGTGTAAAGGGTGTAAAGTTATAGTTATACAGAATAAATAAGTTCTAGAGATCCACTGTACAATATTGTGCCTATAGTTTGTTAACTATAATACTGTATTGTGCACTTAACAATTTGTTAAGACGATTTCATAGTTTTTTTTTTTTTTACTATAATAAGAAATAGTAATAAAATGAAAAAAAGAGAAAAACAAGAAAAATCCTGAAAAATGCCATGGCTCACTGGTAGCCTACTATGACCATCTGCATACCTTTGCTTTCACCAATTGAGTTGTTGGCTTGCCAAAAGTCAATTGTGTTATTCTCATACCTGTTCATGTCATTTGTATTTTTTATTGTAATTATTTAAAGTCAATTGTGTTATTCTCATACCTGTTCATGTCATTTGTATTTTTTATTGTAATTATTTAATGTCATTTTTATTTTTATTTTTATTTTTATTTTTATTTATTATATTTATTTATATTTAAAATAAATATATTTTATTGTAATTATTTAATGTCATTTTTTACAGACTATTCCAGAGGAAGAGCTTTGACTCCATGTAAAATTGTTACTGAATAAATGTACAATTACAAATTGAAGCCTTAAATGAAATGTTTAAAGTATCCAGGTATTATTTTAATTTTCCATTTTTATTGAACTTTTGAAATTCACTTAGTGTTTACTGGTCTCAAAGAAAAGGGCTTCCACTCCATAGTGCCACTGCTTGTCATTTCCCCTGGTTATTCACCATTAATGATTCCTTCCTTTGGATCTTCAGAACTCTGTTTATTTCTAGCGTTCCATTCAACCCATACGATTGCTGAGAGGATGACTATCTCAAGCAGTTATCAGCTAATATCTTAGGAGTGACAAGCCTCCCCAGACTGACCTCCAGCTAGAGAGCTAAACCCTGATAAGATGGGCCATGCTGCAGATTCCCGGAATGGAAATGGGGAAGAAAAAATATTATATCACCTTTTCTACTAAGGCCTGGTGTTGGAAGAGCAAAATGTTTACATTTATGAAAAAGAAATAAAGCTTCTTAGTAGGATGTTAAGAAGGATGTTTTATTTCTGACTTAAGTGTATGTCAGGTTTGGAAAAAAAATGAGGAGGGGAAAAAAAAAAAGCTGGAGGACAAAGAGGCAATTGAGCCATGAAAAGTCAGGTCCAATTACATTTCGTAATCTAACAGCTGATTTTGTGTGTGGGTCAGCTCGCGGCTGGAAGGCACCGAGTTCACTCAGAGGTTCCCTCGTGCTCAGGCCCAGGCATCGGCCAAAGGCAACAACTCCAAGGAGGTGACAGTCTGAAAATATTTGAGTAGCTAAAGATTATTTATTGGCCAGAAAATGTATTTCCTACTAGTTTCCTAGGAAAGAAATTTCTAAATTAAAAGTGGCACCTCAGGCTGATATACGATAGTCATTAAAGTTTTAAAATAAAATTTTTCTGAAGTATAATTAATATGTACAACTTTGTCACATCATCTGCCCCAATAAATTAATTGTAGGGTCCTCTACATTTCATCTTATTCAAATATTATTATTTCAGATATTAATTTTCAAAAATCTTATTCTTGATGCCAAGCTGAGCATATAGAATCAATATGCTTTTTTGGAGATACAACATTTGAAAAGTATCACATGATTTCTAAAAGTGAAGCGAACTATGCATGTAGTAGCGTGATATGCCATCAAGGAAATAGAAGATTTAAATAAATTATAAATGTCATAAGTGTATATTGCCAAAATAAATATTAAGGACAATTGTACTATTCAATGGGAACAAATTTTTCATTTAGAGGCATTATAGATTTATTAAGAATAATTTCTACTTCTTCTTGTGGACAGATAATCAGAAAAGGAATTTAAAGAAAGGAACATAAGTTTTAAATATCTGTATGAATTCTGATGTGATATTAGGTAGAAAATGTTTAAGGGTTTACAAGGGTCAGCATCTTGAAGTACTTATGATTATAGTGTGATATATCTCTTTGTTAGCAGAAGAAATGAGGGAGAAGCAGCAACAAAAGTGACAACAAATCCTCCAATTAAAAAAAAAAAAAACAATTATCCTTATTGAGCCCCCAAACCTTTGGGAAGAATGGAACACTTCGGACTTATGCTTACATGTGTGACTGTTAACACTTTCAGCTTACCTGTGGCACCTATAAAAGATCTATATGTTTAAGGCAGAAGACGAACATCCTTTGAGAAATCATAGAGAAGGAGGAGAGTAAGAGTAATATAAAAAATAAAGTAAGTGAAGAAAATAGCAGAGATCAGTCTCACAGAGAAAGTAATAGCCAGAGCTTCAGGCTGTGATTTTGGAAATGACTAGAAAACAAAGCTCAGAGTTTTAGAAAGCTATTTAGTTAAAGATGAAACCATCACTCAATTCGAAATGCAAGATAGAACACAATACATGGCATTTTTCAGGATTTTTCTTGTTTTTCTCTTTTTTTTCATTTTATTACTATTTCTTATTATAGTAAAAAAAAACTATGAAATCGTCTTAACAAATTGTTAAGTGCACAATACAGTATTATAGTTAACAAACTATAAGCACAATATTGTACAGTGGATCTCTAGAACTTATTTATTCTG